>BLFK01000297.1:1580365-1606049 GCA_014634185.1 Astreopora myriophthalma | reverse complement strand
CCCCTCTCCCTCCCCCTCCCCCCTCCACACCAGCAGACACGCAATATTTCACAAACCGTATGACCAAAGTGGGTTGAATTAGACAACAATTTACTGATACCAATCTCTGTAACTGTGCACAGTCACTTACGTGCAGTTGATGTTCGAAAAATCACGGCACTACTCCAAGCACTGTATCCCAAGGCACTCGAGGCTATCATCCTGACATTGTAGTTTGTGTAAGGCTTGAGATTTGTCAATTCATTACGCGATGAGTCTCCTGGCAGGATGATATCAGAGCTAGGAGTGTTTTGATACCGCAGAGTAAAGTTATCAACTGGAGCTTCATCTGATCCTGTGGAGTGACTCCATGTCACCAATGCCGCTCTCGCCCTGAAGTTAGTTACGGCAACATTTGGTGGCGCTGGCAACTCTAAATACAGTAACAACGTTAATTAAGAAACATTACTACCTACTAAGGCCTCCAAAGCACAGACATACACAAACGTCAGGGAAAAAAAGGGACACTGGTCTCAGTACTGCACAAGGCTGAGGGATGGTCTAATAATAATATTTCACAAACAGTCCTTGAAAAAAATGTATGCTCTAGGGGCCTATTTTGAGTCTCTTTTTGCCGAGTCTGGGTCTGGGAGAACAAGGAAACAAACAGACGAAGGACCAACCAATCATCAAGAAATCGGACGCTATAAAACACACAAAGCAAGCAAAATCCCACGTAAAAATTGTCTTTCAATGCTGGTATGTAATTGACGTGAATGTGTCTTAAAGCCCTTCTACTATGGCGACCATCTGGGATTCATGTAAAGATACTTTTACTTACTTAAAATGACAGTAACATTGGAGGTTGCGTGATCTTTGACAGGGGAACCAACTAATGATGCAGAACATTGGTAGACTGCTTTGCACTGAACGTCACGGCTTGATGAACTCAGTCTTGAACAACTGTACTTTTTGTTGACGTCACTTGCATTGCTGTAGGTAATCCTCACAGATGAACTTGACTCAGCCAATTTAACTCCATCCTTACTCCATTCATATGTCGTCGTAGGAGGTCGTTGATTGCTAAAGTTGGCAATGCAGTTTAGTGTAACAGATGCACCAGGCGAAGCTTGCAAAGTAGCATCATCGACATGCACGAAAAGGAATGGAACTTGAACTGAAAAAAACAACGAAATACGAACGATCAAACAACCTAAAAGCCATGACAAGTAATCATTGTTTACGAAATTTTGTATTCACTTCAAAAACATAACTTGTGTTATACAATTTAATATATAGGTAATCGCATGATTTCGAGTGCAATTTGGAATAAAGAAGCATGCAAAAGTGATTCATTTCATACATCATTTAGTTAGTAAATTTTCCAAGACTAACAAAACTGCACGAGCCCATAGAGCGAGTGCAATTTGTGGCCGAAAGGACGGACGAACGGACATTGGGACTGAGTAACTGGTATTATGTATATAACATGCCATTGATTCATACGAGAGGTTTCCATAATTATAGATGGTGTTAGCCTTGATCAGACCTCATTCCCGCCCAGAATAGGAAACAATTAACACTTACAATCTATACAGCCAAACAAGTCCAATCTCATACACAGTCCGCCGTGATAAGCTTGTGGAAGGATTCTGACATACTGAGCTGCGAACGGTGAGGAGAACCACTGGAAAACTACTGACCTTTTGTCATTGTTTCCAGTAAATTGCTGCAAAATGAAACAAAAAGAAAGCAATTGCACGTTTTAAATAGGACACATCAGGCTAAAGTTACTAACACTATTGGCCGGACACGGCCATCGCACTTTTCTACATCCTTTTTCAGTTAACTATACTGCATTCCCACCATTTTTCTGTCTGTGTACTGTCTTACAAGTAACATTACGGATGATTTGAGTACATTTACTCCTTCCTTTGTTCCTCTGACAAACCACAAATTAATGTTTGTTTCTGAGATATCATTTCAGAAAATTAAGAAAAAACAAATGAGTCGGACTTTGCAGTGTCACCTTTTTGCACACTGATTCCAGGTCGATTTGGAATTTGGAATGGCTGCAGAAGCGAAAACCACAACACCCTGACAAAACCTCTCAGAGAATGGACAAGAACCAAAAATAAACTAAATCCACAACGACCTTTGTGAATACCATAATATTTAATAAACTGGTTAAGCCTCAAACATTCAAGATTAGCGCCCATTGATTAGCACTTCCCTCTTGTTAGTAGGACGAGGGAAGTGAAGATCTGGTTCATGCTGTTCTACTTTCGATTTGCACGAGAACAAATAAAACTAAGATCATGAATACAAAAATCAAAATGACACGAACTTCCTCAAAAGAGTAATAATCTGAATGCCCCATCTTTCTTTGATAGATTCTCATGTTTTGCAATTTCCAACAAGGCGCGCAATTAATGAAACTTCTCACCCTCCGTCTTGAATACGCAGAATAACACAATAATTTTCCTTCCGCCAAAAAGCCGTCCTAGCTACCTCGAGTCCAGGAATCGAACCTGAGCTACTGAAGCCAGCGCTAAAACCACTGCTTCATCTCTGCTCCCAGAGGATTTTTAGAATTTGAAGTCAGTGACCCAAACTTGAGTAGATATCAAAAAATTTTATAAACACATTCAGATCTCAGAGATTTTTTTCCTTAAATTCTCTTGCTGTCAGAAGGCGTATTCTAGCTGCAGACGTGTTAATATTCTGTTCAGTTACCTGTCCACCAGCGTAATTCAACCATGATTGTCCATCATATCCATAGCTGATGGCATAATTTGTAACCCACTTGTCCACCTGGTTGTCTCCCTGTGTAGCGATGCCACTAACTGTAAACACTTTGCCAAAACGGAACTCCAAGTACTGAGGTGGCGACGAAACTTTGCTGCACCATGATGTCATACCGTAAAGACGACTGTAGCCTTTTGTGTGAGTCCCATCAAGTTCTGATGACGCTGAAACTGACACCGCTTTGCGAGAAGCAGGAAATCTTTCGTTGCCCATCGTTGACAAGCAGCCTGAAAATTACGAAGTACAAGGACACAATGTTAACCACGCAAAGTAATTGCTTTGTATATCCGCTTTGCTTGCAGAGAAGTTAACTCCACTTTGTCTGGACATTGTTCTATGAAGTGTTTTAAGACAATTAGTTGTGAAGCTAGTAAATTAGCTTATCTAAGGTGCCTAAGCAAAAACCCTGAAAAGAGAAGTTACACTTGATTTAACTAACAGTCCCAGTAAATGATCGGAGAAAGCGATTTTTAAGCACTCAAATGCTATACAAAAGTCCTAACTATTCGAAATTCGTACCGTTCTCTCTGCTACTTGATTGTAAGTACTGTGGAGAAAGGAATAATTCCCAAGCGTTCGTATGGGCGTGTAATTTAACGCTTCTCTTTGATTTTGTGCTGCTCAAGAGAGGAAGATGCCCTACCTTGCATGGATCCATAAACTTCCACTCTTAATGCCTTGTTATTGTTGAACAACACAGGATAGAAACGAATAAATTTAACAGCAAGTGGCTTGTAAACATCACTTCTAACAATACTGTTTCGGTCACTGTTCCCTGTAAAGGTCTAAAGGAAGATAAGGAATATTAGATTTCCCTACCACATTCACCACATAGAGGAAACAAACTTGAAAATGTTATCCATTTGGACAATGAGTGGATGCGAGCCGACATCTTCATTACAAAATGAAAACTCAAGTCGCGTTATGGCAAGGCTATGTTATGTGGTAGCAGGTTGTAGCAAAACTGCCTAGTTTGCCCTTAAGGCTTTTCTTTAGTTAAGTTAAGAGTCTGTGTGTCTATGCATTGGAATTAGCGTTCGAATCCGACGTTTAAAGTTTCCACTACCTTACAAGAGAAGAGCAGTACCTTTACTATGTTATTTTCCCGATACATCTCCCAGTTCACATTATCCAGAGAGGTTTCTATCTTGTACGTTTTTGTCCAATCGTTTGCACTGGGATTTCCCTGAGTAGCCACTGCACAAACAAAGTACACAGATCCCAGGTCTATTTGCAGGTAGTCATTGTTGTTATTGGTACTGGTGGGTTTCCAGGCACTGGATCCTTTCAGACGCCCCTTGGAAGGAGCCGCACTGCTCAGAGAGGAAGAAGCTGAAAATCTCCAATCGCGAATGATGTTACTGTCTGAGACTCCCACTGGGTTAATTGCACAGGCTGAAATAAATTATAACAAGTACACATTACCACGGTCCACTTCTGACCTCACTTATACCAACAAAAATTCGAAATACCCACTACATTGGGGACTATATCCTCCACAATGAATGTGAGACGGAGGATACGGTTTATTACCCTTATGGATGTGTAAACATTAGCTGATGTCATTATAAAGACAGAACCTCATTAGTTATTTTAAGACCCTAAGTGTTGGTGCGGACGCGGTTTGAACCCACGACCCGGTCCCGCATCAAAGTCTCACAAGAGTAACTTGGCAAAGTAGCGAGGTGCGTGGAGGATAAGCTCACATGCTTTCATCTTACACTTGGCTGTTATCAGTGGCAAGTAAGTTGCGCTGCTCCTTTCCAAAGCAGAAAATACTTAAAAACGAAAATGTAAGCAATTATTTAACGCTTACAAGCTTAAGTATCCTAGTTTTTAAAGCAGAAAATGACCAAACAACGCACCACTCTTTACAGCTGGTTGTCTCTGCCTTGTTTCCATTGCGAGTCACTTAGTTTCGGCTTTTACTAGTCAAAAGGGATGGCAGAGGCACGAACTGTATCAACCAAAACTGAATTTTTTTTTTAACTTACGAGTGGCTATGAATTGAAGTGTGATCATCGCTGTTAATGGCAGTGGCTAGCTGGTATCATAAGTCTTGCGCACTATTTTTTACGGGTTCCCTTTCTTTACAACTTGGTAACATAAACAACTGATATATTACAAATGAATTGAGAGGTACTTTGTCAATTCAGACCACTATTTAGTGCCTGTAGCTGCTGTTGCTGTCACAACTAATTTTTTTTGGTCATTATACTCATAAAAACATGAATATTCCATTAAGCAAATAAAAAAATCTGTCCTATACGCTTTAATTTTGGAGTATTGAAAAACGCCATTTTTCTTAATGTTTTATTAAAAAGCTAGAAGGGAACATGCGCGCTGCCCAAATCAACGAAAAAGACTCCAAATCCGAGACCAAATCTGTTGTCGCCGTCGTTGTTTTTTGTTGTCATCAGAGAGAACAAGAAACATATGGCTGCTGAGAAAACCCTGACTTTTTCGTGGTTTTCCGCATTGTGCTGCTATACGCTTTTACGTTTATAAAATCGCTTGTAACTTTAAGCTCATTCTTTTGTTCTAGAGTTTACTTTATTTCTTGAAATTACTTATTTAGAAACTGCTCGAATGCTAAAAAGTGTTTAAAGTTGACATTTAATGAATTTTGATCAAACATCGTTATATCTGCCATGACACTGTCCCTTTAACAGTAAAGCTAGATCCATTAATGCTTTAAATAAACTTTGCGCATATATCTGCAATACAAATAACGTGAAAAGCAGCAAGAAATGTATGAATTACCTGTAACACTGTCAGGAGGTTGCATTATGGAATAGACTGAAACCTCACAAATTGACAACATTTTTCTGTTACCCGGTATCACAACAGACACATAGCGACCAATAATCGGAGGATAACAGTAAAATGACTTGGTTTCTCCATTGGTCATAGACTGTGTCCCGCCACAGCTTGTGTTTGTGTGGGTGCTATTACCTGTACAAACAAAGGCACAAGTTAGCCAAGGGAAGCCAGAATTTGAGCCGAGTTTCTATTGGATAGAGGCACTCTGAAGTCAGTGATTCAGTCAGTCAATCAATCAATTGCAATCAATACACGTTCTCTAAACCATTCTCTAGCTTTTCCTGGCTTGACTCCGTTATTTTACTCTTTTAAGAGCTTTAGTGCCCAACACGCTACTAGTGCCTTCCGTTTTCGAGCTACCGTAAGCCCTACGTTTTGAATTTTACTGACCGTGGAAAATACCTGTCCAAAAAATGCTTATCAGTACATTGATCGCGCGACAACTAAGAAGTTCATGCAATTCAACTGATTTCTATACAACCAGAGGTAATCACTCACAACACGGGATACCCAATAAAGCTACTCGTTTATTTCAGTCGGGTGCATTGTGGCTTTCATCAAAACAACACCGCCGTAGAAGCTCAAAGAAGCACTTGAAACACTAGCTTGGCGCAAGTCATTGAATACAAAGAACCCGCTACGAGGTTTCCTTGCCCGACATCTGCGCCGACAGTACGCATCCAGAATCCATGGCCGGAACTACCTAATGAGTGAGTTGTCGAGAACAGGTCGTTCACAGGTTGGATTTCCGAAAACGAGCCCATTTACTTACCTTACCTTAACTTAACTTGACTTAGAGCACTGCTGGCAATGTGGATACTGTTGTTAAGCAACAGTAGCCACAAAAAGTTCATAAAGAAGCTGCGCAAGACTAACGGTTTTATGATATCCCAGTTAGAACGAACTGCATCCCTAGCACATAGATACATCATACCCTAGTACAATCCAGACCCCAGTCGTTCGAAGGGTGCATGCATGTAGAGCGCTATCGCCGGTAAATAAGTATCCTCTGAACAAATCAATTGGTTTTGCTAAAACATATCCAGGTGATCAAAAAAGCACCTCAAAACAGATCACTGCAATTGATAAAACCCACACAGCCAGCGAGGATTCCTCATTCCCTTACATGAGACCCATCAACATTTCTCCCAGCAAAATACACCAATTGTCATGTTATGATTTATACTAACTTGTGTACAAAAAAAAATAATCGTGTTTGTAGGAGGGCAGGAGAAGAGAAGAAAAAAGACAGACGTTAGTGTGAAGGCGGTTTTTATTTCAAGGGGGCAGAGAGTTCAACTTAGTTTAGAAAAAAACCTGCATGGGTTAATGGCACTAAATGGCACAGGGCTACATTCAATCCACTGACCGAATCTGGAAACTGATTTCTTTCAATTGTATTGTACGGTTACGTAAACATACCTATCCTGATTTCAAATGAATCCATCCAATGGTGACAGTGTTCTCCGCCACTACAAAATCTGTTAACAATAATCACTTCAGCCACAGGAACAGATGAGCCTAGATCCACTCGCCACCAAGCATTTGCTGCCCAATCAGTGTGTGTGCATTGGGGTTTTCCAACCCAAAAGCGCTTTTCAGTGTTTCCATCTACGGCTAGGGCTGCAGATCCCCCATGATCAGTAGAAACCTGCTCAGTGGGTTGATTGCGAGCTAAATCTATGAGACAATGAATATTTATTAAGAAATGAAAGCTAGTTTTTACAATGACCAATGCTTTCTTTTATAAATTGAGCAAAGCACAACACGGAAACCTTTTATTCAGCAGTAGATTTGTGCAGAAATCCAGAAATTATTGGATTTGTAGCACTGGTAATTGACAAAGAAGTGAAGACAGAACCACCTGGTCAAGAACTTCATTCCATTCTTCACTAACAATAAATGCAGTAGCCTCCAGATTAATTTCCTCGTTTTAAGTACATTTGGAGATACACAAAAATTCCATCTGCAATTAATGCTCGTCCAAGATATTCAAGTCTTGTATAATACCGGTATATGAAATTTTTCATATATTTCAACTGCGGATGTGATGAAGTGTAATCCTCACAGTTAATGAAGCAACTTAAGTACTGCAGTTGCAAGGAAGCTTGAAATAAAATCCAGGCTTGAACGGCACTCGAACTCATGAACCCAGTTCAAATATATGATAAAAATCTCATACACTGGTATTATACTTTATCCATTCACCTGTTATGGGACATAACACGAACTCGCAAATGACCGGCAATCGCACGTCAACTGGGTTCGTGGGTTCGAGTCCCATTCAAGCATAGACTTTTTCTTTTCTGGGGTCTTTGCAAATATATAAGTTGCTATATAAGTTGCTTCATTAACTGCGATGATCACACTTTATCATATTGAAATCCTATTTACACATGTGCTAAAGCCCAAAACTTGATTAGTAAGTGAATTTTAAGAAAACATTTCAGTGCTATTCTTCCATATTAGTCGTCCAACTGGGTGCTCCCTTAGCCGTGGTCCGTGTCGGGATACACGAGCCTAATTAATGTTACTGGTATTCAAGAAAGTTACAAACGACCTAAGCTAACTCTAATTGTGTTTTAAGCAGTCTGCTTGGTATTAATGTTTTTTACACGACAACACAAGAGGCCGTATTCCCAAAACAATCCTTTGGATACTGAGATGCATTTTTACACAAACAAAAGTTGCTTCTTTTGAGCCATCTTAACCGTCCTAGGGTGCTCAAACCAGCTTCAACACTTTGAAGAGACGCTCTTATTAGAACGATTGACACTACAACACTGTATCACTTAACAGCAATATTATGGTACCACATGAAACACTAATTGTTGCTAAACAACATGGAGTCATTATTACGACATAAAACGTTAGCGTGGCAACGGGAAAGCCCAGGAAAAAACACCCTATATTTTGGCATTAGTTGATTAGTTATTTCTTGATGGAAGGTGATGAGCAGGCCAAGGTGAAACTTTCGGCAAAGCTCGAAAAATTCCGTGAAACAGATTCAGAGAAACCTTGAACAAATCAAAAATTTAAGGTGGCTCTGAATCCGCTCCACAGAATTTTTTTAACCTTGAAGGAAGTTTCATCTTGGCCTGCTCATCACTTTCCAAGAGTAAAAAATGGGGGTCACTGCGTTAGTTTTTTGAGATATGAGGAACTAAGGCCAAAATGTAAAGTGTTTTTCCATTGCTTTCCTGTTGCCATGGTACCTTAAAGCAATACAGTACTGACCGCATCTTGTTCAGCAATAATTGGTGTTTCATATGGTAGCATAACATTGCCAAAACATGATACAGTGTTGTAGTGTCAGTCCTTCTTATAAGACCTTTTTTTTGAAAGCGTTGAACCTGCTTTAAGTGACATGCCTTTAGAGCATTCTCTGTCTGTGCCAGTTATCTATGGAACGATTTGCCAATCGAGCAGAAACTTAGTCACATCTCTTTAGATTTGCATATTCTTAAGTTTTGCTTTTATGTTTTGCATTCTTCTGTACTTTTTATTTTATAGTGAGAAAAAACTATATAGTTTTACAGTTAGGAAAACTCTGTGACGCTCTTTGTAAAGCACCTTCGTGGGCACCTTTTGGAGAGTGCGCAATATGAAATAATAAAGCATCATTATGATTATGATTATGATTAGTGGTACGTGTCACAGTGCTGCAGTGTCAATCCTTCAAATAAAGTCTTGCTATGTTCCGCTGCGTCATAATTAAGCGCGCGTGAAAAAGTAAACAAAGAACTGTTGGTATCGGTGAGACAAGCTTTTGGGGATTTTTTTCTTTTGCCAGAACTGGGCAGCCAGACCAGTCAGTTTGCAAAAGAAAATGCAACAATTTGAAGGAAAAGTTGCACGATATTTCCCTACAATCTTTTGGAGGAGTATGTAGTTATCATCCTCGAAGTGTATTTAGTTGAAGGCGTTGTAGAGTAAGCTCATCCACATGCCCGGTCTGGCCTGTTAGTTTTGTCAAGGGGAAAACGCGGCCCTAAGTAAACCTGCTAAGCTTACTTATTCTGCTCATAAGTGGTCGGTAACCCTATTTTTTTTTTTACAGATAAATGACTTGCTCTACTTATTCTCCACAAAAGAGCAAAGGGATGCTCGTGGGATGATTATTCCCTTCAAAAGATAACAATCATCTTAGTTGTGCCATCGAATTCCAGTAGTGAAATAGATAGCTGTTGTGATGGTATGTGATACTGACTACAAGAAGTTTCATCATTTTCAGTACTGTTACAGGGAAAAGAAAGTAGCTGGCTGAAGATAGCTGACTAGTCATGTAATAGATCCTCATATTATGTACACTAAAACACGAACACCTGTTTCCGGTCACGTAATGAATATATTTCTCCATGGCCAGTTAGCGTGATGTTTGCCCAGTAGCTTAGGGATCGATCGCTGTCATGTTCTTACGTTAACACCGGAAGTCCACTTCTGATAAAAGACAGCGCGGGTTCCATTCCCACTGGGTATACCTCAACAAAAGTTCCTTTGCCAAGAGTCCCACTGATAACTACCAAACATATGATTGATAGTAATCGATGTGATTCATTGAAATCTTATGCACGCCCAGGAAAATCGCGACCCGAACCGCCACACCCTCCTCCCTCAAAAGAAGAACACTCAGAGGCGAATCCTTGACTCTAGGCCTCATGGCTGTTACATATATGAACAGTGAAGCCTTATATGGCTGTGACTAATTATAACAATGAGCTTGCACGGTGAATCTTCTTGGGTGCTTGGAGTGAAAGAAACAATGGCCAGATTAGTTATGTTTCTTACTGAATTCCAGTTTTTACAAACCTTTCCTGTTACTCCTTGGTGCTCCAAATACTTCAGCTCGTAAACAAGCTCCACCATGTTTAGTCACAATGAGAAATCGCACATATCTAGCAACAATTCCATCATACAAAATGTATTTTACAGCAGAGTTCCGGTCATAGTTCCCACTGAAGCTCTGAAATAGACAATAAAAATGAAATCAACAATGTTCATTGCACGTGGAGGTCAGGACCCTGGGAATACCCAAGTCTGGCCAGCAAGCAAGCCCTTCTCCGATGGAACCACCGATGTGGCTGGCAGTAGTACAATGTACAGTTTACGTCCCACCACAAGCCCCCACACCATACCTTCGAAGGGGACAGTAAAATATTGGGCTGCAGTCCGTGTCCAGAAAGGGGGTTTTCGGTGTCAACTACAAGAATACTGTAAGACATGTACTCTGTAGACTGACATATTTGAATTATAAAGCACTAGCAAGAAAATGATGATGATGATGATGATGATGATGATGATGATGATGATAACCACAACCACCTCAGGGATCGATGAGGGAAGAGTGGGCCAGAAACGCAAGCAAGCAGGCTAAAGACAATGGTAACTGCCAAATGCAACGTTATCAAGACCACCAAAGACAGTTCCTCCATACGCTAACAACAGGAACGAAGTTCAATTGTAGAATTTTAATGAAATATTAATCATTAAAGCAGCCGCTTGCGTGACACACCAGCCCCCAAAAGAGCAGCTTGATTAACACTCCTCCCCTCTCCCACTGTTTCATAGAGAGATTGGTAATTAACTAGCTCAAGGGCTACACTCAATTTCAATTTATAGCCCGAGTGTGAAGCACGAGGGTCACACAATGGAGGGGAAAAATAAGGTCTGACCCCACTTTACAGAACGGACAGAGAAAGCGAGGTTATAGCGAGCTTAAAATGTTTTTTCTCTCTTGGTAATCAAATCAAGTGGAAAAGCACACCATAAGGTCAAGTACGTCATACTGTGCAATATGGTCCTTAAATTGGCCAACCCCAGCATGCGTGGTATCTGACATATATCATAAAAAGAAACACAAATGTACACAAAATTAATATCTGTACTGTAGCTACCTTTTTGTCAACTTGTCCATGCTGTTTATAGTCTTTCCAAGTTTTCCCATTTGTGGATGATTGAAGGCTGTATGTTTTCACCCACTGATCTGCTTGGGAATTCCCCTGAGTGCACACAGCACAGATGATATGAAGTGACTGTAGATCGATCTCTAGATATGGATTACTGTCGCTTGTGGATGCACACCATGACGATCCTGCCGTGTAGTTCAATCTGCCATTCTTGGCTGGTGTGTTGGAATTGAGCTCAGATGAAGCTGTTATCTGGAAATCGAGAATAAATCCCTTTTCTAACCCCAATGCATCCTGTTCACATGATGCTGGAAGATCAAATAAAGAATAAAGCGGAGCTCAGAGGAAGCGAATATCTTTTTTTTATTATTATTTTAATGCTGTTTATTTGTTTTCATATTTATTACATCTACTACACAAAGAACCTTACATTAAACCACATAAGTCTCATTTAATGCATTCTATACTTATGACACACACACACACGCACACACACACATACATACACCGCTTTCCTAAGCCTCAAAAGTATCCCATTAGACTAAGAACAATACACAAGGTACAAGAATATCAGACTCATAGAATATTTACATATTTGCCCCACTTCGAGTAGTGAGCAGGGAGTCGATCAACGTTTGACTTGGCAATCATTGTCTCAAGTTGATATGCTATATTAATTTTTGCGATAAATATCCTAATACGGGGTAATTTTTTTGTTGCATCTACAAGAGTACAGATATTGTCTCGCTAACAACAAGATATGGTTTATATATAATTCATCTTCGCGAGAGAACATCCCAAACAACATATCTTTAAGTGAGAGCCTTTGAATCTTAACACCTTGATCACCAAGCCATTTAATTACTTCTGTCCAGAAACTCTCGGAATAGTTACAATATACAAGAATGTGCTCAAGGGTCTCGTCCGCATCCCCACAAAAAGGACACTCCGGAGTTGAATAAATGCCAATCTTATGAAGAAATACATTTGTGGTTAGACACTTATTCAGGACTTTGTACTGAAATTCATGTAATTTCGTGTAAGAAGTGACACGAAAAGGCAGGCTATATATTTTTTTCCAATCCAAGATGTCACCCGGGAATTGATGATTAAACCTTAACTGAGTAGTCGGCGGAGTGATTACTCTACTCCGAAGCTCTTTGTTAATAGTCTTAGACACAACAGACTTTATTTGAACTATTTCGCTGTTTAAAATCAGTTTGCACTGATCCTGTATAACAAATGGTTCGTTGCAAATACCGCAAGCAGACCTTTTGAGTTTTTCACGCCATTCCAAAGGAAGGGCGTCGATCACAGACATGAGCCTAAAAGCTTCCAGTGGTGAGATATTAAGCTCTCTCAACTTACTTTTAAATTAATAATAAAATCATTATTTTCACCTAGTCAGTCCCCAAGTCTAAGAATACCTTTTTCGTGCAACGTTTTAAAATAAAAGGATTTTCCATCAATGCAAATTAATTTATTGTTCCATAAAATAATGTTTGAAACTGATTCGACTGCGGAAGCGAATATCTGGCTGTCAACAATAAATCCCTTGGCTACCCCGGCGCATCCTGTTCACATCGCTGAAAGAGAGCAAGGCAGCTACGGCTTCGACGAATTTGTCTCGCGTTGGGGAACTCATCGTGTTCCGATTAAACAAAGTCAGAAACAAAGACAACCTTGAAATAATTGTTAATTGTTTCCAAACCAAATTCCTCGAAACTTCAAATGTATTAGCTTCTCTGACATTCTTTTTCACCAGACTAACTCCCCGTCAGAGGTTTTCGCGATCGTGCCTTGGAAGTGACTCACATTTTTTGTTTTCAGCAATTCATACATTTTTTGAAACAGTTTTAATAAATTTGGGTCACAATGTTCATGGGTTTCACGAAAATATCGAAACAGAGAAGGATGGGTGTTCATAAAAGCCGCAGAAATTTGTCATGAAGTGGAACTCGAACTTGAAACTGACTGGTTGAAATTGAGAACCTTCAGTACTTGCACGAAATCTTTCGAACAAGTTACGGTTTGTTAAAAAAAAGATGTTGGCAAATGGTTCAGAACATAAGGTGATGCAGTTGAACCTGATAAAGCTAAGCGACCTCTCTTGAACTGTCAGCTCGTTTCAAAGTGTGAGCAAAACCCCGTATAATTCAATAGGCCAAATTTTAAATCCAGCCATCCATCCATTAATCAATCAGTCAATCAATCAACCAACCAATCCATCCACCTGTCCGTCATTCCGTCAGTCAGTCCGGTCAGTCATTCAGGGCCGAGTTGTTCGAAGGAGAGTTAGTGCTAACCCGGGACAAATACCATGACAACCTATATAGGTTTGAATAGGACTTAACCCGAGGTTAGCGCTAACCCTGCTTCGAACAATTCCGCTCAGTCAGTCGATCGATCAATGAATCAATCAATTCATCTCTCCATCCGTCCGTCCGTCCATCCATCAGTCGTCATGAGTTAAAGCGGTTTTCGATTGAGTGTCATAAAACCAAAACCAAGGAAATTTTGTCGAGTGGACTGTCCTATTTGTCTCCGCTTTCGTTGCTTTCAGAGTCAAGGAATTCGTTCATTAAAGCCTTCATCCGAGTGTGTACATGTCAACATCAATAAATTTGTCAGTGCTTTGATCGAGTGTCTTCTTCCACTTGACCGAGCAGCGAAGGCATCACCGCGTGCGTAAACGTGTCAAAGCGAGGCTAAAAATCAAAGCAAGGCAAACGTGTCCCACAAATATAGGGTTTCGTTCTCCTACGTCGAACGCAACTATCAACGCAAACAAGCGCGCTTATTTTCACCGTGAGAACGTGCTTAACGTTAGCACAAGGATAAGCGCAAGCCAAGCGCAAAGATAAAAATATTTCCTTTTCCTTGTGCGTGCGCTTATGCTTGCGTTCACTTGCATTGTGCGAAAAAACCGAACATAGCATAAGCACAACACAAGCCCTTATGTTCGTCCAATGAAACACCCGTTCCAGATTGTACTCGCAGCGCCCGGTTCTAAGAGAGAGCTTGGAACCAGTGAATCGTTAGTCCCTGTGTATTGCGTCACAATGCATTTTCTGCTTGCCCTTGTGCTTGCGTCTCTTGTGAAAGGTTTCCGAATTGAGGCAGCAGCCCAGGAGTGAACATGATCATCCCAATTCACATTTCATAGCAACTGATCGGAAATATCTCAATTATAATAAATCAGATGAAACTATAGTTTAATCTTCCAGGTTCCACGAGTCTGTGGCTCAGTGGCAGAGTTCCAACCAAGTAATCGGAAGCTCCTGTTAGAAGCACTCTCACTTCTCCCAATACATCCGCGCATAATCCGGAGTGTAAAACTCCCAGACTGGGGAGTTTTTACAGACCAAGCTGTTTATAGATCATTTTTGGATTAGTGCGTTGCGGCAAAACGTCAGCATACACATATATTAAAACAGCTCCAGAATCGCGCTGCTCGTTGACCTTTTCAAGCTTGGATGCCGCGATATCAAGGGATTAATTCAGCATGTAAGGGTTGAAAGGATTTGTATCATATGCGCAGTGTCGATTGCAAGAAGCAATTATGGTTTTTAAATCGCCGCATGGTCCGAACCCAGAATATCTTAGCTCCACGTTTACAATGAATACACATATCTGTGCTTTGAGAAATTCAGAAAATAAAGTCGGCATTGTACGTCCCCTTGTCCCTCCGGGGCAAGGAGACGTACAATACTGAGTTTATTTTCTGAATTCGTACTGGTTACCGTAGGAATAGCTTTAGCTGTGGCGTTGTTTTCTGGAATAATTTGCCTACTACTGAGTAGCACTGAAGAAGGCAAGCGGAATCGTTGAGCGAATTTGGGGAACTATTAAATGAGAACTTCTCTCGGTAATGTAGACTCACGGCATTAGTAGGCTTCCCATCTTGTATATAGTTTTGTTATAAATAGTTTTCTACCTTAATAAAGCCGGATTTGTTGTTTCCTATTTATATTCATGAGTCTTACACAGTTATAATGGGTGTGCAGCTCGAACTGGGAGCCTGAGTGTTTAATGCCATCCGAATATAATTACAAAGCTCAAATAAGACATTAATTACAATAACACATGTAAGTAAATACCACTCAGGCTATAAAGCTTGTGCAACCGCCTGATACGAAAACCCAAAAACCCAGTGGGAAAAATGGGAACGTATTCCCCAACCAAATGCAGGCGCACTAACCTCTGGGGGCTAGAGGTGAAGTAGGATTACGAGACATAAAAGATGATATGAACTTAAAATTAAAATTTGAAAGTTCGAGAGCTGAGATGAATACATTACAGCCTGTCAATCCTTATATATGATTACAACAATAGAATAAATTAATGCCATAGCGGCACGCAAGCATTTCATGCCAACAGGAAAATATTTACATTCTTTGTCGCTGTCACTTACAGTTTAGCTCCGCCGAATGTAAATACATTTTCTGCTTTGTTGAAATAAGCATCCCACCTGAACACCTTTTGGTGTCTCGTTAACCCTTGAATGTCATACCAAGGATGCCACTTATAGATTTTACTCTGGTTAACGTCAGACGATTTTTATCGTCACTGGGGTATCCCTCCCAGTTCGAGCAGGAAAGGGTTAATGAAAAAGCGCCGATGAACTCTTACCTGTCAATAAATGAAAGAGAAAAATGAAAAGCCAGCTGACACTCATAAGCAAACAGTTGCAAATTAGGAAACCAATTGGCTGTTTGCATATCGAGGCCAATCAGACAATCAAATCCATGATTACGAACTCTACTTATCATTCCCATGGCAAAGCCACTCTCTGCTTATGTTTGAGATCACTTTAGTACAGAAAAGCAACCAGGGAATGACTGAAACGGAAACCCGTTATAACCAGACACCGATCATGCCAATAGAGATCTCCTTCCATTTCTTATACTGTATGTATTGCACCACCGATCAGTGCAATCAATGCATTACATTCGCACTTTCGTTTCGTAAATCCCAGGGTAAGATATAGATATCGAGACGGAATTGAACGGGGAATCAGATATAACAACGCATCTCGATACAATGCATAACTGAGCAGAACCGATGCGGAAACTGAAACACAATAAGTTAAATGAACTCACCTATAACTAACTTGAGCTTAAGGGCAGAAATAAGAGCTAACACTAAGAAGAAAAAACTTTTGCTGTCCATTTGCGTCGAGATCAAGAGCACGTGGGTCCAATACGCAGCGAAGAACTTTTATCGAGACGCTATTTGCATTTGTATTCGTAGGAACGCAGCAATGACCTCACCGATTGGATAAAATATCCTCTGACTGTTTCAGCGGAAGCGTGACTTGGCTCTGAGGTGCTGTAGCCGTTATCAGCAAGAGGTTGACATTAAACAGGAAAAGCAAAGGATTCATTACGTTCAGTTGTTTTATTCCCACCCATCCATCGTCCCTCCCTCTGTATTATTCGTCGCTTTGAGCAGTGTGCGGAGTAATTTAAACCAGGAAACCAAGTCCAAGAAATAAGGTAGCTTTGAAATAAGTAAAAAGAGTCAAATGCGTTCACTGGAACGCCTCGAGCCCGGATCGTAAAATCTGAATTCAGATCGTATTGTAATTTGCAATGGTTTGGCTTTGAGGAGAGGGGGAAAACTGGATTACCCGGCGCGGAAGAAAACCTCTCGGAGTAGAGTAGCGAACCAAACAACATTCTCAACCCACATATGGCATGGTACAGAGAAAGGAAGTTGATTCATCGAGGTCAGACACTGGTCGTTAGAAATGACACTTCTGATTCACGTCCGGACAAGCCTATGAAAAGCACGGAGTCAACAACACAATACTTGAGCAGCAGAGGCCACTAAATTTAGAGATCGTTGCACGAACCGGACATAGTGGGAAGAAAACAAACACATTCGACTCCGATAAGAGTAAAACAGCGCGGAGGAAACATGACGCGATATCTGCCTTCGGGAAAGCTAAAGACGCAAAACTCGATGGGCCTCCTGAAAGCCACATGGACGGACGAAGCCCCCTTTCAAGGGAAGGCTGTGAGAAACAGGCTAAAAGTCACAAAAGAAGTCTTATAAGAAGTTTATCCAGCAATGAAGCAGTTCCTAAAGAAGTACCCTGTAGACACAGAAGACTGTCGGATCCCACGTTTTCTTCTCAAAAAAACTTCGTAAAGGGAGCGTTCGAGCAACAGTTAAACACAATGGCTATGCATGGATTTCCTCATATACTTCATCTCGATGGTCTTTCTTCGGCTCTGGGTGTTTTTGGAAGCGAACATTTTCGTAGGCAACGGCGGGTTTTGGATCTTTCCCTTTACTTCTTGATAGCGGCTGGTATTGTGAAATGGCACTCTCATGTTGTAAAGCTGTTGCAGGCGGTTCTCTGTTTGTCGTGCAAGTTGGCTGAAGTTCCATGTAGTTCGATGGCTCCTGAGACGGGCAGTGTCCTCCCGCATCCACTAAAGTGGAAGACAAAGACAGAGCTTTACTGACGTTTCAGAAAAAAAGAGCATATTGACAATTATTCCGCAAACTGTACTTTACTCTATTGGCCCCACCCTCCCCCGGCATCCACAACTGCATCCCCTCTTTTTTTTTTTTTTTTGTACTGTTCTTTGTTCCTCTTTGGTCTCTGACTGCCCTGCCCTTCCGTGCAATGTGTCAGTTCTCTAACGTTCCGCAGAGTTTATAAACATAAAAGTTTTCTGAGACGGGGTCTACCGTTTGTAGTTGTGAAAGCAAGGGAAGAACTTTCTCCTCAGCAGTTATTTTAAGACCCTGAGTGTTTGTCTAGCCGGGATTTGAACACACAACCCGACTTATCCTATTTGACTGGCCAGACGACGATTCAGAATTAGCTGTCGGTTTGCGATTACAAACCTGATTCATAGTCTGTAGGATCATGAACGTCTTTTTCTCCAGGTGAATACTTCTCACCAGCATTAGGAACCCGCTTTAAACGCCTCCACAAATAGACAATGCATCCAACTGACAGAACAAGTAAGATTCCCAACAAGATGATGAAAATAACCAATACTAAACTTGTTCCTGGGAAGAACAAGAAAGCGCAAGATTATTCTACAGCCACCGTGCATGCAGATGCCCCGCGGAAACATGAACAGTATTGAAAGAAAATCATTCCAACTGCAGCAATCCGTTTTAGCGTATTCTCGTACCAAATGCAATAAATCAAGCGCAAGAAAGACAGCGTACTAAGGAAGCGGAAACTGGGGGTCAGATATAATATACTCCCGCTTCCCCACCGCACTCCCATATTTAAGAACCTTATTATATTTTTGTCACTAGGTTGAAATCTAAGTGAGACTGATATTACCTTTTACCCTAGGGACAGAACATAGATAATGTCCTATGCGTTGTTAGTGTCATTATTTTGCAGAGGGTGTAGTATGTCCACCTGTTTTACTTCGCGACTTATGGTTCGTTCTACAAAATTGTATGGTTCGTTAAAATTGCATCGATGATAAGGATTGTTTAACATAACCAATCGGTTTTTGTGAGATCTTCAATAAACTCGCTTTCCCTTCACTGATCTGCTGACGGCCCTTCTTCACGGGAACAAGTTTAGCATTGCCTCTCACTAAAGGAGTTCGAGGGCCGTACTGCAAGTCACGGCTCTTTGTTTTTCCAGTTCAGTTTACGGCCCGAATGCGAAGCACGAGGGCCGTGAATTAAACTGGAAAAAACAAAGAGCCGTGACTTACAGTACGGCCCGAGAAAACGAGTATAGTAAGGTATTTATTATATCTCTTGGTAAGGAATCGAACATGAAAGCACACAATGAAATTTAGAGGGCCGTGCTGACGTAGAATATGGCCCACTAAATTGGCCAGTCATAGTGCGCGTACTATCTGAGAGATATAATAAATAGTGCTAGCCTGCTTACAGTTTAGTTTACCTGAGAAAATCCCCTTAATTTCTTGACATACCTGTTCCTGACGAGTTTCGAGCTTTGCCCTGTCCACCTGCAGAGAAGATGAACAGATTAGATCACAGCTCAAAACTTGTGAAGTGGATGCAAGAATCACCTTGACAAACCTCTTTTTATTGGGTTTTCGTTGTTTTCTGTTCCACGTTGGACATGTGAGGAGTAAAATTGAGAGAGAGTCAGTAATTGAAATTACCTCTACAACTTTTATATAAGATACGCACTATCTGTCATGGCGACTTTACACTTCAGGTTTTTCAAAAGCCTTTAGTCGTTTCTAACTTTCCGCTACTTCACGTTTTGCCACCCAGATGTTTTCCTTTCTTTTCCAACTCTAAACGATAACTTGACACAACGGAGTTAACTACAAATGTACAACGATCAAATATATAAAATGAAAATAAGGAATATTAAGACCAGAGGTAAACATTTTTAAAATTTCATTCATCTGTTTATTATTATTAGACGATGTCAAAGTAAGACGCCTTAAATGCTCGAACCTTTCGCAACAGCCACGTTTGCGATGATTCTTGCTTTACCGATAAAGTATTGTTGGTCTCCAGGATTTACCTGCGTGTAAGAAAATTGAATATAAAACTAAATTCATTTTTTCGAAAAAGCCTGTTTTTAAAATGGACAACAGCAATTATTAATCACAGTTTTGCACCAAAGCAACTGTCATAAGCAGATAGGAGACTTTAGAGAACTCACACGCTGATGTGGTTGGGCCTGTCATGCTGTGATGTTATGTTATCGTTGTGTGGGTAAAAATGCACGCACGTATCAACAGCATTACCCACTCTAAAATCCAAGGGAAAAAAAGATGATGATTGCTCAAAAGTTATATTCTACCCACACAATGGACGCTTAATCACTTATGTTGGGGCTTAAAAAGCAAGGCTAAGTTGCTCACGAGTCCAAATTATACACCGCACAAACTATACTATGATAGCGAGTGACAACGATGTCGTTGAAGAGAGGTTATGAAGTTATAATTAACAAATAAAGTATATAATTAAGCAATAGAAGACTTTACCGTGTTTATATAGCCTCATTTAAACACAAGGGGGGTTGGGAGAATTCGAGATAGTTATGTAAACCCGAGACGTAGTCGAGGGTTTGCGTAACTGTCGAGAATTTCGGCACAGCTGATGAACTCAATATCCATTACCGTGGTTTTGATGGTTAGTCCTCTGGAATATATTTTGTATCTCTCTCCATAAGATAACTTCTTGTTGATGTAACCGTCGTACGTCTTTTCGTCCCCAATGACAACTGTTGAAGGATTCAAGGAACTAGCAGGAATTTGACGAGAGATGTAGAAATCCCTGTTCATGGTATTCCAGTCAGAGATTGTATCCGTCCACTCCTTTACTCGATGCACCAATACCTGATAGAGACTGCAAATATAGGACAAGTATTAAGACCTGTATTCTTCTTGGTTTAATCCGGAGTGGAAATACTTAATATAGAACAAGCTTTCCACTTGACAGCAAAGAACACCCAGAGATTTTCACTGCGATCATATCCGAAGTAACAATATTTGAGAGATCTTTACCGAATTCGAACTTGATCGCAAGATCGTGATTGGCGCTGAATTACAGGAGGATTGACTTCGGTTGGTGTCCTGAAAACCTCCGGTGAGACTTAGGAATGGGAGAAAAAGCTGAGACAGTTACTTTGCGATAATCAAAAGGAACGAAACAAAGAGAAATTGCAACGTTTTTTTTACGCTACAGGGTTGACTGAAACAAAGAAGAAGGAACGCGCCGAAAGAACTAATTCCATTTTGAAAAAAAGTTGTTGATTCTTCGACCAACACCAGAAAATAAGGCCCAAACTTGTGTTACGTACCTGATGGGACCGTTGGTTTGTAAAGCATGCCACACCTTAACTGTTACTGAAGTTTGAGATGCGGTTATATTTTCAGTTTCACGTAAAACCGGCGCCCGTGGATCTGCAAGATGAACACGAAGCATACAATGGATCATAGTCAATTTGGGGATGCAATTCTTCCAGCGGGAGACGGTTCATGGCCAGTTATAAGAGTGGTTTTCACAGGCGTTTCTTGAAAGCCAACCTGAAATTAATCACCCTAATTGATCACACGAGATACAGACCGCCATTCAAATCCACCAATCGAAACTCGAATTAAATACTGGAGGCTGTCACTGAGGGAGATAACACGAGTGGGTTTTATTTTTTTTATTCTGGCCAAAGGCCCCGTTCACAAGCAGGTAGCAAGCAACAGGGTTACCCTAGCGTAATGATTATTTTCTTTTGGGGGTAGGGGGAGCAATCAACATGCGCTGTATAGAAAAACCAAGCAATCGCAATATTATCTTGGACGCTCGAGTAAAAACTGTTCTAATTTTTGTAACCAGTGATTTACAATTCTAGAAGTTGTAAGCACATAACGTACCGTCGATCAATGTTTCGCCAGTTGCTAAGGTGCTGTTGTCACCTTCTCCACAACGTGTTGTAGCCGTTAGGATGAAGTTGTACCGTGTACCAGGATACAGGTTAGCAACTTTTAATGTAAGGTACGATGTTGTCACCGACCCAGAATGTCTAAAACCTTGAAAATAATCCTTTGTACCTTGAAAGGTAATCTGAAATAAAGACGTTAAAACACTGTTTTAAGTAAAATATAGGCATAGTTGCACAAGGGCCAAGTGTGAAGACGGTCGCATTATGTAGCGTGAAGTAACTGAGGTATTGCCGGCTACTCGTCCCTGCATAGCGGGCTAGTCCATCGCTGGGTTACCCGTTTGTACTCCTGAGTGGAGAGAGACAATGAAGAGAAAAGCCGTTTTCTCAGTGTGTACAGAAGCAAGACAGACCGTGGTACTAAACCAGTCCGGGGCTCTAACTACTAAACTACAGAGCGCCTTGTAAATAACATCATGTCAAACCTAAAACCTTGATGTCTGTTATTGGGCTTGGTTGTAAAAAAGCTGAGCCATGTTCCCTTAAGGGTGGTGTGCCTCGCCCTCATTCGACAAAAGT
The DNA here is from genome assembly GCA_014634185.1 of Astreopora myriophthalma. NCBI lineage: Eukaryota > Metazoa > Cnidaria > Anthozoa > Scleractinia > Acroporidae > Astreopora > Astreopora myriophthalma. The sequence continues at coordinate 1,583,594 of BLFK01000297.1, read as the reverse complement.
TAAAATAGTTTTCTTCTTCGGCTTTGAGTTACAAACGGTCACAAATAAGGCCGAAGGCCAAAGTTCTTCCAGGGAAAGCTGTGAATTACCTTGTATTGGTTAACATCATCTCCATGCAATGACGGTTTATTCCACTGTAAGGTTATACTTCGTTTCTCAGAGTTTTCTGTCTTGACGTTACTTGGTGGACCAGGAACTAGAGAAATCAAGAGGTATCAATAAAAGAGACTCTCTTTCCAGTTGTGGGCTCAGGAGTGTACGGTCTTGTATTGACCATTCGAGTTAGTCGACGACCCAAATCTGAACGCGTTTTATGAAGATGCAGCGCAATCTACCGTGCTGCTTGTGCTACTGTTATGACGTGGATCATGTACTTCATTCGTAGCCAAAGGACGCTCCACTTTCACAGAGAAACGAGTGAACGAACTAAAAACTTAAGCAATGGATTTCCATGGGCGACAGCTAAGTTCGAGCGATACTCTGATCAACCACTACGCGTTTGAAATTACAAGATCCAAAAAGAATTACCGCCATCAAATAATAAAAAAGTTCAAAGAAACCAATTATTACCAAACAGCCAAACCTACCTGTTGTTACTATATTAGAAGGAAGATTGCCGAATGTTCCCGGACCAGCTGAAGTGTAAGCACGCACAAAAACGCTGTACTGAGAACACGATGTCAAATCGTGCAGAAACAAAAACGTTGTTGTCGTATTTCGAGAGAAAACTTCAGGAGTGGATACGATCTTCGTTCCATCCCTAGAGACCTTTGTATGCTTCACTTCATAGGCTATCACTTTACCGTTACTATTTTCTCTTGTCAAAGCTTCCCAACTGATTTTGAAAGTCGTCTCGTTCAACATTTGTGATGTGATGTTTCGTGGTGCAATACTTGGCTCTGGAAAGAAGAACAAATTCTATATAGAAAATGGTCTGTAATATACTGTATGTCAGAAATGCCATGTCAGTTTATCAGAGAAGGAAACTATAAAACGAAATGTACTAAATTTCGAATAACATCCAACACATCACATTTGAACACATGCGTACAACCTTGAACAGGATTTTTAAGAAGCTTTCGAAGAGCTTTTTACAAATCCACACTTCTAGATAATCCTTCGACAACAATTTACTGGAAGACAAACACTAGGATTCGTACCTCCCAAAACGTTCAAGCATCAAGTTCTGTGTCTTTTGTTTTTCTTCCACGAGATGGGGAGGTGAACGCGTAATTCACGTTTGTACCAAGGATATTTGCACCGAAGACTGTGGCACTAGCGAGGGTTCAACTCTTTTTAAAATGTCAGGATCACCACTGATCTTGACACTGAATAAGTTCAATTTTGTAACAGACAGAAAATATCTACGCTCCCAGTGCGATGGAAAGTGCCTTAACAATGATAACCAAGGAAACGTTACGCGGTAATAATTTATAGAACGATTTTCAGTTAAGAGTTTACTACTCTAAGCGATTGGCTCAAAACTCCCCCGCCACATTCTCAGCCAATTAAAGGTAAAAGCAAAAGCAATTGTGCATGCATTTGCTTTGCATCATGATCGGTTAATTTGATTGTTTGCGTCCATCTTGATTGGCCAAAGTAATTCCTTCGGTTGTGGTTTCACTGAACTGAGACACTCATTTGAAAACCACTCTACCTGCACCAGTTCAAATGACCATGCAACGTTTGGCACCAGTTTTCTCCCTAATGTCTTAAAACATCAAATCGGTTGGTCCCAACATTGTACAAAAACAAGCTCCCGCGATAGAATACTAATAACGATCCCAGTCACTTACTGTACGCAGGCACCAGTTGAACCTTAGTCACAGTAGGTCCTGGTTTAACAGTTTCAGCTCCAAGTGTGACAGTATACTTGATTCCACCCAGAACATCAAAACTGTAGCTTAACGTTGTATCATTAGTAGTGTCTTGCATTGGGATGGCACCGTCTCCGAGGTTGTAGCTATAAACCAATGTATATTTTCTGATGATACCATTTGCTTCAGCAGGTTTGTCCCAAGTCACTGTCATTTTCGGTCTGGTATTTGCACTTGGCTTGTCTATTTGGAACTGGAGATTTCGTGGGGCACTGGGCGCTACGTGAGAGTAAATAAATAAATAAAAATAAATAAAATAAATAAGTAAATAAATGGACCTCTTTACTTTTCTTTACATGAAGCCTTTTTTAATAGTCAATCAAGGTGTTACAAAAATATACTAGAGAACAAACACACGAAGAACCAATAGGGAAACAAACCGTCTTGTTGTGTTCGAGCTTGGTGATCAGAACTCCATGGACCCTCATGGTCGCTATTATCCACCCTGATTTTAATTTCATAAACAGTCCATTTCTTCAAGTTCTTTAAAGTAAAGGTCGTTGATTGGGCTCCAGAGACGCTGACTGTCATTGAACTTTGCCCACTTTCTCTGTAGGCAATAGTATATCTAGCAAACTGACCATTTAACTTGTCGAAGCTTGGTGTCTAAGAAGTAAACACAGCATTAATGCCTAACATGATACACCCACAGAAAAACACGGATACCTTTGAAATACAATGATGAATTTATGACTCGGGCATACTCGGAAAAAATCGGAGTGTTCCAAATAGGAGTCGAACTCATGATCATCCGATGACTATAGTTCGGTTGCTCAGCGTGGCCGAGTGGTTAGGGCGCCGGACTTATAATTCGGAGTTGTCGGGTTCAATTCGTGCTCTGACCACTTTCTGGAATTGTTCTGGGTGGGCCCTATTCTAACTTCTCCGCTGTGTTTGTAAATAGTCAACAGTGGTCTGCCTCCCGCCAGTTGGGATTCTTAACTCTGTTATGTTCATTTGCTACATTTGCCATACATTGGCCATAAAAAGCCCCTCAAGTGTAGTGGTCAAAATAAGTGCTTATCTTACTTTATCTTATTTTACCTAGGCTCAAGTAAACATAGCCTAATGAGACCTTTCTACACAAATTACTCATTGCAAAAACCATTCAACAGGACATCGCTGTTTCTCAGTTTGGGCTTTAATAGCATAGACTGTAATCGCAGAAGATTCACTTGACGACTTTACTAACTCAACTCCTCACGCTTATCCATATTACAACACAAATACCTTCCATTTCACTTCAATTTCTTGCGAGGCAATGCCTGTTACGCTAACAATTTGAACGGTAATTTCTGGAGCTGAAAAACAATAAACAGAAAAAAGAAAAGCATATTCTTTTGGTCTGGCTT
>BLFK01000297.1:1549648-1572380 GCA_014634185.1 Astreopora myriophthalma | reverse complement strand
AGTTTGAGCTTTAATCTCTTAGACTGTAATCGCAGAAGATTCACTTGATGACTTTATTAACTCAACTCCTCACGCTTATCCATATTACAACACAAATACCTTCCATTTCACTTCAATTTCTTGCGGGGCAATGCCTGTCACGCTAACAACTTGAACGGTAATTTCTGGCGCTGAAAAACCATAAACAGGAAAAAGAAAAGCATATTCTTTTGGTCTGGCGGTTCCCTTCCCCTTTGTGTTTTTCTACACTACAGCCGTGTCCCCAAGTTTTTCGCTGTTGCGTGCTGGCAACATAAAAACTGACGGCCGACAACTCTATGAAAAAGACGCCTCTATGAAACGGGCAACGGACACCATGAAGCACCCAGTGGACTCCTGAGCAAGGTGGCTAATTGTTCCAAAATAAAAAAGAAACTACCTGAAAGCAAAGAACAGATGTTGAACTTGACAGCTAACACGCAATATTTCACAAACCGTATGACCTAAGTGGGTTGAATTAGATAAGAATTTACTGATACCAATCTCTGTGACTGTGTACATGAACATCTGTATGATTAGTCACTTACCAGCAGTTAATGTTCGAAAATTCACGGCACTACTCCAAGTACCATATCCCAAGACACTCGAGGCTTTCATAGTGACAATGTAGTATGTGTAAGGCTTGAGATTTGTCAATTTTTCACTCGATGAACCACCTGGCAGGATGATATCAGAGCTAGAAGTGTTAAGATACCGCAAAGTAAAGCTATCAACTGGAGCTTCATCTGATCCTGTGGAGTAACTCCATGTCACCAATGCCCCTCTCGCTCTGACGTTTCTTGCGGCAACATTTGCAGGTTGCCCTGGCACCTCTAAATACAGTAACAACAATGTTAATTGTGAAAAATTACTACCTACTTAGACCTCCAAGGCACAAATATACACAAGATTCAGGCAAAAAAAAGACACTGGTCTCAGTACTACACATTTAAAAGCCGAGGGATGGTAACAGTTAATTAGTCGTCAATGTTTAAAGTGTAATAATTCGCAGACAATCTTTGAAAAACAAAACAATTGTATGCTATAGGGGTCAAATTTGGGTCTCGTTCTTTTGTCGATTTTGGGTCTGGAAAAAACAAGGAAACAAACAGATGAAGAACCATCCAACCACCAAGAAATCGAACGCTATGAAACGCGCAAAGCCAAACTCCTATGTAAAAATCGTCTTTCAATGCCGGTATAAAATTGACTCGAAGGTGACTCAGTTAAGCCTTCTATTATGGCGACCATCTGGCATTCATATAAACACACTTTTACTTACTTAAAATGACATTAACATTGGAAGTTGCGTCATCTTTAAAGTCCGGTGAACCAAGTAATGATCCAGAACATTGGTAGATTGCTTTGCATTGAACGTCACGGCTTGATGAACTCAGTCTTGAACAGCTATACTCTTTGTTGATGTCACCTGCATTGCTGTAGGTAATCCTGAGAGATGAACTTGACTCAGCCAATTTAACTCCATCTTTACTCCATTCATATGTCGTCGTAGGAGGCCGTTGATTGCTAAACTTGGCAATGCAGTTTAGTGTAACAGATGCACCAGGCGAAGCTTGCAAAGTAGCATCATCAACATGCACGAAAAGGAATGGAACTTGAACTGAAAAACAACGAAATACGAACCATCAAACAGGACCTAACGGCCATGACAAATAATTATTCTTTCCGAAATTTTGTTTTCACTTCAAAAACATAACTTGTGTTATGCTATTTAATATATACGTAATCGCATGATTTCGAGTGCAATTTGGAATAAAGAAGCATGCAAAAGTGATTCATTTCATATACTTTTCAAAGATTAACAAAACTGCACGAGCCCATAGAGCCAGTGCAATTTGTGGACTTTGAAAAATTTTACAAATGGACGAAAGGACGGATCGACGGACATGGGGACTGAGTAACTGGTATTACGTATATAACATGCCATTGATTCATACGAGGGGTTTCCTTATAGATGGTGTTACCCTTGATAAGACCTCATTCCCGCCCAGAGTAGGAAACAATTACCACTCACAATCTATACAGCCAAACAAGTCCACTCTCATACACAGTCCGCCGTGATAAGCTCGTGGAAGGATTCTGACATATTGAGCTGCGAACGGTGAGGAAAACCGCCGGAAAACCACTGACCTTTTGTCACTGTTTCCAGTAAATGGCTGAAAAATGAAACACAAGGAATCTCATGTTTTGCATACGACACTGTAGAATAAAGAGATTAACCTTATTAGCCGAACACGACCATCACACTTTTTTAGTTATGAGAATTTGTTGCCTATACCACTTCGCCCTCTTGAACTGTACTATACTCCGAAACCTTTCTATGTACTGTCTTACAACACTACACGATGATTTGAGTACATTTACTCCTTCCTTTGTTCCTCTAGCAAACGACAAATTGAAGTTTGTTTCTGAGAAGATCATTTCAGAACATTAAAAAAATTAAATGGGAAATGAATGGGACTTTGCAGTGTCACATTTTTGCCCATTGATTGCAGATTGAATTGGGATTTGGAACGGCTGGAAAACCGAAAAACCACAACACCCTGACAAAAATCTCTCGGAGAATGGACAAGAACCAACAATAAACTAATTCTGAATACCATAATATTTAACAAACGAGTTAGGCCTCGCATTCAAGATTAGCGCCAATTGATTAGCCCTTTTTTAATTTTGTTGGTAGGACGAGGGAAGTGAAGATCTGGTTTCTGCAGCTGTACTTTCGATTTGCACGAGAACAAAACTAAGATCATGAATACGAAAGTCAAATTGACACGAACTTCCCCAAGAGAATAATAATCTGAACGCTCTTTTTTTCTTAGATATTTTCACATGTTCTGCAATTTCCAACATGGCGCGCAATTAATGAAACCTCTCACCGTCCGTCTTCATTACGCAGAATATCACAACAATTTTTCTCCCGCCAAAAAGTCTCCCCAGCTACCTCGAGTCTAGGAATCGAACCCGGCCCACTGAAGCAAGTGCTAAAACCACTGCCTCATCTCTGATTCCACAGGATTCAGTTTTGAAATTTGACGTCAGTGACTCATACATGAGTGGATATCAAGCAATGTTATACACACATTCAGATCCTAGATATACCTTTTCTTTAAATTCTTTTGTTGCAATATCAACAGAGGTCAGAAGGCCTATTGTCGCTGTAGACATGATAATATTCTGTTCAGTTACCTGTCCACCAGCGTAATTTAACCACGATTGTCCATCATACCCATAGCTGATGGTATAATTTGTTACCCACTTGTCCACCTCGTTGTCTCCCTGTGTAGCGATGCCACTAAATGTAATCACTTTGCCAAAACGGAACTCCAAGTATTGAGGCGGTGACGAAACTTTGCTGCACCATGATGTCATACCGTAAAGACGACTGTAGCCTGCTGTGTGAGTCCCATCAAGTTCTGATGACGCTGAAACTGACACCGCTTTGCGAGAAACAGGAACTCTTTCGTTGCCCATCGCTGACAAGCAGCCTGAAAATTACGAAGTACAAGGACAAAATGTTAACCACGCAAAGTAACTGCTTTGTATATCTGCTTTGCTTGCAGAGAACTTAACTCCACTTTGTCTGGACATTGTTCTATCAAGTGTTTTAAGACAATTAGTTGTGAAGCAAGTAAATTAGCTTATCTCAGGTATCTAAGAAAAAAACTCTGAAAAGAGAAGTTATACTTGATTTAACGAATATAGTACTTTAATAAATGATTGGCGAAAGCGATTTGTAGGCGTTTAACTGTTATAAAAACCTCCTAACTATTCGAAATTCGTTCCGTTCTCTCTGTTATTTGATTGTAAGTACTGTGAAAAAAGGAATAATGCTCCAATGTTCGTACGGGCGTGTAATTTAACGCTTCTCTCTGATTTCGTGCTGCTCAAGACAGGAAGACGCCCCACCTTGCATGGATCCATAAACTTCCACTCTTAATGCTTTGTCATTGTTGAACAACACAGGATAAAAACGAATAAATTTAACAGCAAGTGGCTTGTAAACATCACTTCTAACAATTATGCTTCTGTCACTGTTCCCTGTAAAGGTCTAAAGGAAGATAAGGTATATTAGATTTCCCTACCACATTCACCACATAGCGGAAACAAAGTTGAAAATGAATGAAATGATTATGAAGTGCGGGCTAGAAATCAACTGACGAAATGATCCTTTCTAGCCCGCACTTCATAATCATTTCATTCATTCATTCATTCCTTTCACGGGAAAACACGCATGAGCCCAACAAATTGACCTGCTCTCAACTGTGTGGCTTCATAGCTCAGTTGGTAAGAGCACTGCACCGGCATCGCAGAGGTCGTGGGTTCGAATCCCGTTGGAGTCACTTGAATTTTTCAAGTGCATATGAGACAATTGCTTAAATTGTCCAGCAAGTGTGAGGATCATTTCGTCAGTTGAAAGTTGAAAATGTTATCCATTTGGACAATGAGTGGATGCGGGACGACTTCTTCATTACAAACTCAAGTCGCGTTATGGCAAAGCCATGTTATGTGGTAGCAGGTTGTAGCAAAACTGCTTAGCTTGCCCCTAAAGGCTTTTCGTCAGTTAAGAGTCTGCGTAAAAAGGGAGCAGAATGAAAGCATGGCATCAAAAAGCTTACGACTACTAAAGATCAAAGGGTTGAGTCTTAGGCGATCGCCATCCTTAAGATGTACTTGGGTCACTAGATTTACCGTCAACAACTGTGTTTCTCTTTGCTGTTCGTTTAAACACTTCAAAAAACAACGAAAAGTACATGAAGTTCAACGTGTTGTGTCTTTGTGTTGTATTAGCTTCAAGATGTTGTAACGTACAACTCCATACCGTGTCTTGTGTGTGTATGCATTGGAATTAGCGTTCGAACCCAACGTTTCCACTACCTTCTAACAAAAGAGCAGTACCTTTACTATATTATTTTCCCGATACATTTCCCAGTTCACATTATCCAAAGAGGTCTCTATCTTGTACGTTTTTGTCCAATCGTTTGCATTGGGATTTCCCTGAGTAGCCACTGCACACACAAAGTACACAGATCCCAGGTCTATTTGCAGATAGTCATTGTTATTATTACTGCTGGGTTTCCAGGCACTGGATCCTTTCAGACGCCCCTTGGAAGGAGCCGCACTGCTGCTCAGAGAGGAAGAAGCTGAAAATCTCCAATCGCGAATGATGTTACTGTCTGAGACTCCCACTGGGTTAATTGCACAGGCTGAAATAAATTATAACAAGTGCACAATACCACGGTCCACTTTTGACCTCACTTATAACAACAAAAACTCGGTAATACCTAGACGCGCTTGAATTAACGTATAATTTGCATATGCCCATGCGCAGTTAATATCTTACCATGCAAAAAGGCGAAAAAATTCGCGCGGAATTTTTCTCTGAATTCCTGAACAAGCCTATATTAAAACTAGCCTATCCAATACCCACTACACTGGGGACTACATCCTCCTTAGTGAATGTGAGACATTATCCTTATGGATGTGTACCCATTAGCTGATGTCATTATAAAGACAGAACCTCATCAGTTATTTTAAGACCCTAAGTGTTGGTGTGGACGTGGTTTGAACCCACGAACCGGTCCCGCATGAAAGTCTCAACAGAGTTTCTTTGCAAAGTATCGAGGTGCCTGGGGGATAAGCGCACATGTTTTCATCTTACACTTGGCTGTTATCAGTGGCAAGCAAGTTGCGTTGTTTCTTTCCAAAGCAGAAAATACTTAAAAACGAAAATTTAAGCACTTCATTAATGCTTACAAGCTTAAGTATCCTATTTTTTAAAGCAGAAAATGACCAAACAACGCACTACACTTTACAGCTTGTTGTCTCTGCCTTGTTCCCATTGCGAATCACTTAGTATCAGATTTTACTAGCGAAAAGGGATAGCAGAAGCACGAACTCCATCAACCAAAACTGATTTTTTCTTACACTCGTGAGTGGCTATGAATTGAAGTGTGATCATCGCAGTGAATGGCTAGTGGCTTGCTGGCTACCATGAGTCTTGCGCACTATTTTTACAGGTTCCCTTTTTGCACAACTTGGTAACATAAGCAACTGATATATTACAAATGAAATGAGAGGTACTTAGTCACTTCGCACCACTCTTTAGTGCCTGTGGCTGCTGTCACGGTTAATTCTTTTTGGTCGCTAATCTCATAAAAACATGAATATTTCAAAAAAAGTCTGTCCTATACCCTTTGATTTTGGAGTACTGAAAAACGCCATTTTTCTTTAATGTTTTATTAAAAAGCTAGAAGGGAACATGCGGCCTAAATCAACGAGAGACTCCAAATCCGAGACCAAATCTGTTGTCGCCATCGTTATTTTTTGTTCGCATCACAGAGAGCAAGAAAGATGTCGGTGCTGAGAAAACCCTGACTTTTCTGTGGTTTTCCGCATTGTGCTGCTATACGCTTTTACGCTTGTAAAATCGCTTGTAACTTTAAGCTCATTCTTTTGTTATAGAGTTTACTTTATCTCTCGAAATTACTTATTTAGAAACTAGTCGAATGCTAACAAAGTGTGTAAAGTTGACATTTAATGAATTTTCATCAAACATCGTTATATCTCCCAGGACACTGTCCCTTTAACAATAAAACTAGATCCATCAATGCTTTAAATAAACTTTGCGCACATATCTGCAATACAAATAACGTGAAAAGCAGTAAGAAATGAGAAGTGAATTACCTGTAACACTGTCAGGAGGTTGCCTTATGGAATAGACTGAAACCTCACAAATTGAGACAATTTTGCTGTTACCCGGTATCACAACAGACACATAGCGACCAATAATCGGAGGATAACAGTAAAATGACTTGGTTTCTCCACTGGCCATAGACAGCGTCCCGCCACAGCGTGTGTTTGTGCGAGTGGTATTACCTGTGCGAACAAAGGCACAAGTTAGCTAAGGGATTGCAGAATTTGAGCAGAATTTCTATTGGATAGAAGTACTTTGAAGTGGAAAACTCCCAGTTCAAATTGTATTCAATCTATCAATCAATCAATCAATCAATCAATCCTCTTTTTATCAAAAACTAAAACGTTCTCGTTATGTCAACACCAATATGGTCCACTAGTTTTTGTAATGGTATATTTCTTTGAAAACTGCCTTTGACGTAGGGATAGATCTGCAAACCCTAACCTCAAAGCGCGCACGTGGCTACTGCTGTAAAACTTACAATGTTTACAACTTCTTATCTTGCTATCTTTCCAAAGCCAAAAGGGAATTGAGTAATGAGTCGCTTCATGATACTAAAGTCGCACTGTTATCTAACACATGTCAGAAAATAGAAAGTGGCCAAGCGAATATCTTCCTTATTTGAGATGCCCTAGTTGTGAAGTGTTGTGAGCAACCACTGCTGTTAAAAGCCTTAAAAGGCCTTAAATGACGACAAGTGCAGTGATAAAAATAGAAAAAAGTATTTCCAAGTTCATTAATTATACATATAGGAGTGGGCTGGAGGAAAATTAAATGAATACCCAAGATATTTTGGCTGCCCCTCTTCATGCACTGTAAATGTTTGCTAGGACCTCCCATTCTCTACAGATACAGGGTGACGGCTAACTGGTAGCCATTGGAGCTGGAATTGAGCTTAGCCCAAAATATCGCACATGGTTGCATTTAGCTCGATCAAACATTTTAAGGGCACCCAATAACGAATCGTTTCTATGAACTATCTATTCGGACGACCTTTGCTACCCGTGATATTCGGAATAACTGTAAAGAAAAATCTATATTTCGGCACCTTCTCTTAACCATTCCCTTGCTTGACTCCGTTATTTTACTCTTTTAAGGGCTTTAGTACCCAACACTGATGCTACTCACTAATGCCTTCCATTTTCGAGCTACCGATAGCCCCACGTTTTGAAAATTACCCCCCACTACCCATCTATCACTAACCGTCACCCGCATTTTTAGTACAACCAGTGGTGCTCGCTCACAACACAGGATACCAAAGAAAGCTACTCGCTTATTTCAGTCGGGTGCATTGTTCTCCCGGCAAAATACAGTAATCTTCATGCTGTGGTTAATACCAACTTCTGTGACCAAAAAAAAGGTGTTTGTGGGAGGGGAAGAGAAGTGTAGAGAAAAGACACAGATGCTAGTGTGAAGGAGATATTTAGTTAAAGGCGACGGAGAATTAAACTTAAAACTGTATGGATTAGTGGAACTAACAGGCTCAGGGCTGCATCCAACCAACTGACTGAATCTGGAAGCTGATCGCTTTCTTTTGTACGATTAAGTAAACATACCTATCCTGATTTCAAATGAATCCATGAAATGGTAACAGGGTTGAGTTCTTGTACAGAGTCTGTTAACAATAACGACTTCAGCTACGGGAACAGATGAGCCCAGATCCACTCGCCACCAAGCATTTGTTACAAAATCAGTGTGTGTGCATTGGGCTTGGAGTCCAATCCAAAAGCGCTGGTCAGTTTTTCCATCCACGGCTAGGGATGCCAGTCCATTCCAAGCTGTAGAAACCTGCTCAGCAGGTTGACTGCGAGCTAAATCTGAGAGACGATGAATATTTATTAAGAATTGAAAGCTAATTTTTACAATGCCCAGCAGCTTTTTCAAAACGGAGCATTAAATTTACCGTAACATTTTAAAATTGCAGCCACTGTTTTAAATTTGCATCAACTCTTTTATTTGCAGCATATAGACCCCTGTGGGTCACCGTAGTTTTTAGCTCCACCCTACCCTATATTCTGCACTGGAAAAATGACAGACTCAGAGGGAAATACTTGACTTGGGGCCTTGCGCTGTAAGTATAACTAATGCATATTTCTTTATTACTGAATTCCATTTCTCACAAACCTTTACTGTTACTCCTTGGTGCTCCAAATATTTCAGCTCGTAAACAAGCTTCACCATGTCTAGTCAAAGTGACAAATCGCACATATCTAGCAACAATTCCACCATATAAAATGTATTTGACAGCAGAGTTCCGGTCATAGTTCCCAATGAAGCTCTAAAATAAACGATAAAAATTAAATCAACAATGTTCATCGCACGTGGATGTCAGGTGCCCGGGAATACCAAAGTTGGCCAACAACCCAGCCCTTCCCCGATGGAACCACTAATGTGGCTGGCAGTAGTACAATCTATATTTTAAGTCCCACCACAAGCCCCCACACCATACCTTCGAAGAGGACAGTAAAATACTGGGCTGCAGTCAGTGGAAGAAAATTAATGTGATAATAAGAATGATAGTCTGTAATAATATGACACATATAGTTGACTGATCACATCCGTGTCTAGAAAGGGGGTTTTCGGTGTCAACTACAAGAATACTATAAGACATGTACTCTGTAGGCTGACATATTCGAATTATAAAAGCATTGGCAAGAAAATGATGATGATGGTGATGATGATGATGATGATGATGATGATGATGATGATGGTGGCGGTGGTGGTGAAACCATAAAGTCAAGCATGTCATACTGTACAATATGGCCCCTAAATTGGCTAATCATAGCACGCGTAGTATCTGACATATATTATAAAAAGAAACACACAACTGTACACAAAATTATCTGTAAATATATCTTTACTGTAGCTACCTTTTTGTCAACTTGTCCATACTGTTTATAGTCTTTCCAATTTGTCCCATTTGTGGATGATTGAAGTCTGTATTTTTCCACCCACTGATCTGCTTGTGAATTCCCCTGAGTGGAGACAGCACAGATGACATGAAGTGACTGTAGATCAATCTCTAGATATGGATTACTGTCGCTTGTGGATGCACACCATGATGACCCTGCTGTGTAGTTCAATCGGCCATTTTTGGCTGGTGTGTCCTCATTTAACTCTGATGAGGCTGTTATCTGGCCATCGAGAATGAATCCCTTTTCTAACCCCAATGCATCCTGTTCACAAGATGCTGGAAGATCAAATAAAGAATAAAGTGGAGCTCAGATGAAGCGAATATCTGGCTGTCAACAATAAATCCCTCGACTAACCCCAGCGCATCCTGTTCACATCGCTGAAAGAGAACAAGGCAGCTAAGGCTTCGACGAATTTGTGTCGCGTTTGGGAACTTATCATGTTCTGTTTAAACAAAGTCAGAACAAAAAACAACCTTGAATTAATGAACAGATTCTTCAGTTAATTGTTAAAAAGAGAACCTTGAATTACTGAACAGATTCTTGAATTAATTGTTAATTGTTTCCAAACCAAATTCTTCGAAACCTCAAATGTATTAGCTTCTCTAACATTCTTTTTCACCAGACTCACTCCCCGTCAGAGGTTTTCGCGATGGTGCCTTGGAGGTGACTCACATTTTTTGTTTTCAGCACTTCATACGTTTTTTAAAACAGTTTTGATCAACTTGGGTCACAATGTTCATGGGCTTTACGAAAATTTCGAAACAGAGAGGGATGGGTGTTCATAAAGCCGTAGAAATTTGTCACGCAGTGGAACTCGAACTTCTCGGAAAATCCGGCGTCCTTGGCAGAAACTGACTGGTTGAAATTAAAAACCTTCAGTACTTGCAAGAAATCTTTCGAACAAGTTACCGTTTGTTAAAAAGAAGATGTCGGCAAATGGTTCAGAATATAAGGTGATACAGGTGAACCTGATAAAGCTAAGCGACCTCTCTTGAACTTTCAGCTCGTTTCAAAGTGTGAGCAAAACCCCGTATCGTTTAACAGGCCATATTTTAAATCCATCCATCCACCCATTAATCAATCAATTAATCAATCAATCAACCAATCCATCCATCTGCCTGTCCTTCCGTCAGTCAGTTCGGTCAGTCAGTCAGGGCCGAGTGGTTCGAAGGAGGGTTAGTGCTAACCCGGGACAAATACCATGACAGCCTATAGGGTTTAATAGGACTTAACCCGGCGTTAGCGCTAACCCTGCTTCGAACAATTCGCCTCAGATCAATCAGTCAGTGAATCGATCAATGAATCAATCAATTCATCTATCCATCCGTAGGCCCGCTCATCCATCAATCGTCATGAGTTGAGCGGTTTTCAATTGAGCGCCGTAGAAATTTTGTCGAGTGAATTGTCCCATTTGTTTCCGCCTGCGTTGCTTTAAGAGTCAAGGAATTCGTTCATTAAGGCCTTCAGTCGAGTGTGTACACGGCAATATCAATAAATTTGTCAGTGCTTCGATCGAGTGTCTTGTTCCACTCGACCGAGCAGCGAAGGCATCACCGCGTGCGTAAACGTGTCAATGGGAGGCTAAAAATGAAAGCAAGGCAAATGTGTCCGACTTGGTCCCTGTACAACTTCAAGTTGTCAGATTTCAACTTGCGGTCTTCAAATATTGTACTGGTGTTGTTTAGTCTGTTCAGCAACGCAAGTGAAGGCAAGCCGTTCAGATGGCTGTTTACCTCCGCATTCTGAAGAGTGTGATCATTGTGAATTTGATGCACAGATTCTAAAATGGTGAAGAGAGAGTAAAATAGCGACAATACAATCAAAGTCGACACAGTTCGCAGCGGCCAACTACGTCGCAGTGGCTTCGTGGGTTTCGTTCTCCTACGTTGAACGCAACTAACAACGCAAGCACGACACAAGCACAAGCGCGCTAATTTTCACCGTGATAACGGGCTTAACGTAAGCATAAGGATAAGCGCAAGCCAAGCACAAGCCAAGGGCAAGGATGAAAATATTTCTTTTTCCTTCTACTTGGGCTTATTCTTGCGTTCGCTAGCACTGTGTGAAAAAATGGAACATAGCATAACCACAAAACAAGCTCTTATGTTCGTCCAATTTTGAAAAGACCCGTTCTAGATCGCACTCGCAGCGCCCGGTTATAAGAGAGAGCATGGAACCAGTGAATCGTTGGTCCTTGTGTATTGCGTCACAATGCATTTTCACTTGACATGAACCTCTTGTGCTAGCGTCGCTTGTGAAAACCAGGCTTTAGGAGAGTTTTCTGAATTCAGGCACCAGCTCAGCAGTCAACATGATCATCCCAATTTACATTTCATGGCAACTGATCGGAAATATCTCAATTATAATAAATAAGATGAAACTATAGTTTAATCTTCCAGGTCCCACGAGTCTGTGGCTCAGTGGCAGAGTTGCCGACCAAGTAATCGGAAGCTCACCTTAGAAGCACTCGCACTTCTCCCAATGTACCCGCACAGGAGCCCATAATCCATACTGGTGCTATGTCACGGCGTTTTTACGGACCGAGCTGTTTATAGAAAAGTTCAGTTCCAGTCCGCACCTGTCCAAACAATTAATTACGCATTTCTTGTGATGGGTTAGCAAGGCTCCTGTGGGAGACCGAGGCTCATTTGCGGGAAAATCAATCTAACAATAGCTCGATCTGTGAAACGGCACCGTGACACAAATATATTGCATTTTGTGTTCGATTGGAAATCCGAAGACTTGAATTTTAACACCTAAATCTAGATTTCCCAATCGAAAGCACCAAGAAATTATTTTCAGCCTCTCTCAGGACAAGAAGCATTTTCCATACATTAGTGAGTAGTTCTTTTCCGTCGTAAGGTCTGTACAAATACAGGGTCCTCGCAAGGTCACTTTTTTTTCGTGTATAAATAAAGATCTGTTCTCTTCTGTTCTGTTGAAATAAGCATCCCACCTGAACGCCTTCTGGCGTCTTGTTAACCCTTGAATGCCCAGCAGTGCCACTTATAGATTTTACTCTGGCTAACGCCTTACTCGTCGTCAGGGGACCCCTCGGGCAGGAAAAGGTTAACTAAAAAGCGACGATGAACTCTTCTCTGCAGCTGTCAATAAACGAAAAGGAAAACTGAAAAGGTAGCTGACACTCATAAAGTAAGCAAAGAATTGTAAATTATGAAACAAATTCGCTGTTCGCATATCGAGGCAAATCGGGCAATCGAAATGATCCGTGATTGTGAACTCTACTTATCATTCCCATGGCAAAGCCACTTTCTGCTTATGTGTGAGATCACTCCAGAAAGCAATCAGGGAATGACTGAAACGACAGTCCATCGTAACAAGACCTCGATCACGCCAATCAGTAGAGAGCTCCTTCCATTTCTTATACTGTATGTACTGCACCACCGATCAGTGCAATCAATGCATTACATTTGCACTTTCGTTTCGTAATTCTCAGGGTAAGATATAGATATCGACGGAATTGAACGTGGAATCAGATATAACAACGCATCCCGATACAATGCATAACTGAGCAGAACCGATGCGGAAACTGAAACACAATAAGTGAAATGAACTCACCTATAACTAACTTGAGCTTAAGGGCAGAAATAAGAGCTAACACTAAGAAGAAAAATCTTATTTTGCTGTCCATTTGCGTCGAGATCAAGAGCACGTGGGTCCAATACGCAGCGAAGAACTTTTATCGAGACGCTATTTGCATTCGTATTCATAGGAACTCAGCAATGACCTCACCGATTGGATAGAATATCCTCTCACTGTTTCAGCGAAAGCGTGACTTCGCGCTGAGGTGCTGTAGCCGTTATCAGCAAGAGGTTGACATTAAACAGGAAAAGCGAAGGATTCATTACGTTCAGTTGTTTTATTCCAACCCATCCATCGTCCCTCCCTCTGTATTATTCGTCCTTTGAGCAGTGTGCGGAGTAATTTAAACCAGGAAACCAAGTCCAAGAAAGAAGGTGGCTTTGAAATCAGTAAAAAGAGTCAAATGCGTTCACTGGAACGCCTCGAGCCCGGGTCGTAAAATCTGAATTCAGATCGTATTGTAATTTGCAATGGTTTGGCTTTGAGGAGAGGGGGAAAACTGGATTACTCGGCGCGGAAGAAAACCTCTCGGTGTAATGTACCGAATCAAACAACATAGGTCAACATACTCAACCCACATGTGACTTCCAATACGGGAACCGAAACAGGGCGACACAGATTGGTGGGCGAAAAGCGTACACACGAACTCTCCGCCCCTGGTCATTCGCTGTAGTGCTACAGGTGCTATCTTGCACGTCTAATTTACCAGCGAGAGCTACCAAAGCTATTTATGTCGAGCTCGGTCCTTTAGGAGAAAGGAAGAAGCGTTATTGTGCAAGTGTGCCGCGATAGAAAAGTTACACTTTTGTGGTGTGTTTCACGTCGTATGTTTTTGTTTTATTTTTAACTTTTCATAATTCTCTTTTGGGATTATTTTCTATTCGCATGAATGCCTATACACGCAGTGAATCAATTAACCAATCAACCAATCCATCGGTCAATCAATCAATCAATCAATCAATCAATCAATTGATGTAAGTGAGAAGTGCGCATTCCGCTCGTGTGACACGAATTTCGCGATTTCTGAAACGTGATGCGCCACGCGTTACCTCTGAAAGGTTACCCTACATAAGGTAACAATTAATTAAAATGGCGGAAGATGGGCACTACGACAAAGCTCTTTGTTTGCGGCTGTTTTTCTGCTTATGTCTCGCTCATTTATCGTCGGGTAAGTTAACGTTTGGTGATTTATACAGTTTAACTTTTGTATCACTATAATTTTTGGGAATCCTATCCTGAAAGTACCATTTACAGTGTGATTTATGGCTCTTTTTCCGGCTCGATGCTCTAGATCGAGAAGCTTTTAGTGGACCTTTTACACTTTTTGTAATACGCTGCAGTCAGACGTGTGCGTGCCCTGTCTGTGTCTTTTACGAGAGCACTTGAAGCTCTAATCTTTAGGGCTAAACCAACACCGAACTATTCTACATTAACTAACAGATAAGAATTTAAGTTGCGTTCCCCAATCTTCGAAAAACATTGCGTGAGCTGAAACGCCTTCGCAGTTCCGTATACTGGAAGCCTTCAGCGATACAGGAATTCTAAGGATTTCTCGTTACCTTTAAGTGGTCAATGGTTGTCACTTTTGGAGACAAAAGCTCAGTTAGGACTAACAATGTGACTCCATTCAAGAATAAATCTAACGATAATTTCTATGTGTTCATGATCGTTCAGTCGTACATGTAGTTACTATACTGAGTAAGCCTGCGGCGTGGTCAGCCATGCCAAGAGGGAACGAGACAACGTTATTGTTTAGATTGCATAAGATCGATGAATGATGGGTTTGTTCCATATCGCGAACAAGACTTTTGAGGATGAGAATTTTACAAAGTAATACGTGTCCGTGAACTTTACAAAGGTGCGGGCAGCAAGCATTTCCGCACGGATCCATGCGTGCATGCACGCATTTTCGACTCTACATATATTTTAGATGTGAAAAGGGTTCTTAGAGCGGTGATAATGCATTACTTTGCGGAAAATGAAATATTTATGCTAGGTGGCATCGATCTCCCTAAATGAAATAAAGGTCAGCAGGTGAATCTTTCTGTATAAATACAAATTCGACTAAACTGTAAGCTTTTCTTTGGTCGCAGACAAGCTGCTTGTTTAGATGAAGTAAATGCTGGGGGTTTTTTAGAACTTGTGAGTCTGGACATCATTAATTGTTATCCTGTATTATTTGCTCTTTTTAACACATGATACATTGAGCTTTCAGACAAAATATTATTTACTCCATGTCAATGTCCATCAGAATTAATTCTTAGTTGCATACTGCATCCCACGTTTATTTCCTAGGCCACAAACAACCAAGGAAAATCTGTCCAGTCTTTCGTATAAATTATTTAATGTCTTTTTATGGTTCAAACCCAATGGCAACCTATCAAAACATTCATGTACCATCGAAGATGACCTCCAGGCATAAAAATATTATACCCTAAGTTAGCTCATACCAAACATTTCAGAGTGTAACATACCTTGCAATGGCCAAAATCATTGCAAGACAAGTCACAGAAACCATTGCAGAGAGTGGCATCTAGTTCCTCTTGTCATGCAACTTGTCTCACAACAATTTCATCCGTGCAAGGTGTTACACCCCTTGAGGGGGGGTACTCCCCTATATAAACTAGGTAGGTATGTTCCACCCAAAAAGGTATGGTTTTTGAGCCGTTTTGGTCTGAAAATGGGTATGGATTTTGATCATTGTGGTCTGAAATCAGGTATGGTTTTCAAAGGGACCACAAGAGCCTATAAACGTTTTTGTCTTTTCAACTCCAAATGATTAATAAACAAAGAGAGGTAAACAAAATGTGTCGTTCAAGTGGAATTTTACCAATTCTTGACTTCTGCCTGGGACTTCCATACTGATATGAAGTTGAATTACTCTACAACAAAGCCAGTGGGAAAATTTAGTCTGGGCTTCCGGGATTATGCGTTTTTTTCCAGCAAATTATGCACTATTTTTTGGCGAATTATGCGCCCAAAATCCCGAATTATGCGCGAATTACGCGAATTGCGCAATATTTTTAAGCGAAAAATTTTAATTGTTTTAATTTATTAACCTTATCAGCAAGGGTTTTTTTAAAAACAATTTGAGGTAAAAATCAACAGTTGAATTAAAGCGTTTAACGTTTTTTTAAATTTTTCATACTTTTAACATATTTTACATATTACATTCCTCCCCAAATTTTGAAGTAGAAGGGGAATGGATTGGAGTAGCCGTCAGAATAACATGTCATGTATTTTTGTTTTCAGAGAAAGCCGAGAACGAAAATAGAAAGAAATTGAAGCGCATAGGCAAAAGTTACATTTTTACATTTTTTTGTGCTGAAGTTTTGCACTTGAAAGAAGTCCAATGTCTGTTGTTTCACTCGCTTCGAAGAGGATTCATTCATTCGCTTGATGTGTGAATCAGCTGAAAGGTGATTGTCAAGAACTGACTTTCGGTTGGTGATCCACGACAACATTACAAATTGAACAAAATCTGCATGGAACTTCCCGGGATATTGCTTAGCCCGCTCTTGTGGTGTAATGCTACATGGCTTTTTCTTTGGTTTTACCAGAAACTTATCCATTTAAAACGCGAAAAAGAAAGCTGTTTTGCTGCCAAATCCAAGCGGGCGTTTTTTTTTCTTTTCCAAGCTGTCATTTTTTTTTTTTCTTCTAATCATGGCACGTGTTATATAAAAACTAGAGCACATGCCCCAAACGGCCAGCAGCATAGAACGCCTGGACGCTTTTTGCAACGAAGCGGTGGCTATTTGCTGCCAAAATGTACCGTATTTACGGGAAAAAAATTTCCATGCATCTCTCAAGGTATGAAAAAAGCATAGCTTATAAATAGATTTTTCAAAATTTTCCAACATTATGCGCCATTGTGCGCTTTTTTCGGAATTATGCGAATCATGCGCTCAGAGCTGAATTATGCGATTTCGCATCGGCGCATAATTCCGGAAGGTCTGTTTAGTGATTACCAGTCTACAAAGGAAATGACATGGACTTTAGGGGTCAGGTGTGAAAATGGGTATGGATTTTAGAGGCTAGCTCTGGAAAAAGGTGTGTAAAATGGCATGTTTTGGTCTGGAATAGGGTCAGGATTTGGAGAAGGGGGTGGTACACCCCTACCAAAAATTCTGAGGAGTACCCCCCCCCCCCCTCCGGGGCTACACCAAGCAATGTCTCGTGCAACTTATCTTGTAATGGTGCTGCAAGAAATGTTGCAAGGCAAGTTCCATGAAACATTGTGCAGTGTAAGTGTTAGGTATAGAAGTGCCAGAGGCCAGGACATGCTATCTGATGTCAGCAAAAAACCATGTGCTTGCTGTGTACACTGTGGAAAATTCAACATTGTGTGGATTTCTTATGTAACATAAGAGCGTCTTAACAGTGTCAAACATACATGTAACATAACACTTGGTAAATCACCATGATGGATTAACTGTATAATTATTAATTGTATGGTAATTTCATCTTCACTTGAACCTTGAGCTGGGTATTGTGGTGTGAAGTATGCATCTGGACTGGACTGCTGGATCCTGGATTCAAACTCAAAGATTGTTTGTAAACTGGTCAAGTACTCAATAGCTATATTGTTTCGGCCACATTCCCAGCATCAAATGTATAATTACAACACTCCAAGCTGTGACCACATTATTCTTTATTTAATCTTCTAGCATCTTGTGAACAGGATGCATTGGGGTTAGAAAAGGGATTCATTCTCGATGGCCAGATAACAGCCTCATCAGAGTTAAATGAGGACACACCAGCCAAAAATGGCCGATTGAACTATACAGCAGGGTCATCATGGTGTGCATCCACAAGCAACAGTAATCCATATCTAGAGATTGATCTGCAGTCACTTCACATCATCTGTGCTGTGTCCACTCAGGGGAATTCCCAAGCAGATCAGTGGGTGGACAAATACAGCCTTCAATCATCCACAAATGGGACAAATTGGAAAGACTATGAACAGCATGGACAAGTTAACAAAGTGGTACAGTGTAGTACAGTACAGATTTTAATTTTGTGTACATTTGTGTTTCTTTTTATGATTTATGTCAGGTACAGTGTACTACGCATGGTATGATTGGCCAATTTAGGGGCCATATTGCACAGTATGACATACTTGACCTTATGGTGTGCTTTTCCGCTCGATTTGATTACCGAGAGATAAAAAACATCTTAAGCTTCCTATAACCTCACTTTCTCTGTCCGTTCTGTAAAGTGTGGGTCAGACCTTATTTTTTCCTCTGCAATGTGTGACCCTCGTGCTTCACACTCGGGCCATAAATTGAAACTGAGAGTAGCCCTTAAGCTG
The DNA here is from genome assembly GCA_014634185.1 of Astreopora myriophthalma. Taxonomy (NCBI): domain Eukaryota; kingdom Metazoa; phylum Cnidaria; class Anthozoa; order Scleractinia; family Acroporidae; genus Astreopora; species Astreopora myriophthalma. Next base: position 1,553,815 of record BLFK01000297.1, on the reverse strand, counting down.
ATTAATTACCAATCTCTCTATGACACAGTGAGAGAGGGGAGGACTGTTGATCAAGCTGCTCTATTTGGGGGCAGTGTGTAGCGCAACCGGCTGCTTTAATTATTGATATTTAATTAAAATTCTGCAATTGAACTTCGTTCCTGTTGTTAGCATATAGAGGAAATGTTTTTGGTGGTCATGGTAGCGTTGCATTTGGCAGTTACCATTGTCTTTAGGCTGCTTGCTTGCGTTACTAGCCCACCCTTCCCTCATCCATGCCTGTGGTGGTTGTGGTGATCATCATCATCATCACCATCGCCATCACCATCGCCATCACCATTTTCTTGCTAATGCTTTTATAATTTGAAAAGACCAGTCTACAGAGTACATGTCTTATAGTATTCTTGTAGTTCACACCAAAAACTCCCTTTCTGGATACGGATGTGATCAGTCAGCTATATGTGTCATATTATTACCGACTATCATTCCTATTATCATAATTTATTAATTTTCGTCCATTGACTGTAGGCCAGTATTTTACTGTCCCCTCTGAAGGTATGGTGTGGGGGTTCGTGGCAGAGCTTACACTGTACATTGTACTACTGCAAGCCACATCGGTGGTTGCACTGGGGAAGGACAGGGTTGCTGGGCAGACTTTGGTATTCCCGGGCACCTGACGTCCACGTGCAATGAACATTGTTGATTTCATTTTTATTGTTTATTTTAGAGCTTCATTGGGAACTATGACCGGAACTCTGCTGTCAAATACATTTTATATGGTGGAATTGTTGCTAGATATGTGCGATTTGTCACTTTGACTAGACATGGTGAAGCTTGTTTACGAGCTGAAATATTTGGATCACCAAGAAGTAACAGTAAAGGTTTGTGAGAAATGGAATTCAGTAATAAAGAAATATACATTAGTTGTAGTTACAGCATAAGGCCCCAAGTAATTAAGGATTTGCCTCTTGATCTCATTTTTCGTTTGCACAATATAGGGTAGGGTGGAGCTGGAAACTACGGTGGTCCACAAGGGTCAATGCTGCAATTGAAATAGTTGATGCAAATTTAAAATAGTGGCTTAAATTTTAAAATGTTGCTCCAAATTTAATGCTCAATTTTCAAACAGCTGCTGGGTATTGTAAAAACTAGCTTTCATTTCTTAATAAATATTCATTGTGTCTTAGATTTTGCTCGTGGTCAACCTGCTGTTCAGGTTTCTACAGTTTGGAATGGGCCAGCATCCCGAGCCGTGGATGGAAAAACCGACTCACGCTATTGGATTAGAGGCCAAGCCCAATGCACACACACTGATTTTGCAACAAATGCTTGGTGGCGAGTGGATCTGGGCTCATCTGTTCCTGTAGCTGAAGTCGTTATTGTTAACAGACTGTGTAGAAGTAATCAAGGCTGTTACCGTTTCATGGAGTCATTTGAAATCAGGATAGGTATGTTTACATGATCGTAGAAAAGAAAACGATCAGCTTCCCGATTCAGTCAGTTGGTTGGATGCAGCCCTGAGCCTGTTAGTTCCACTAATCCATACAGTTTTAAGTTTAATTCTCCGTAGCCTTTAACTAAATATCGCCTTCGCACTAGCATCTGTGTCTTTTCTCTACACTTCTCTTGCCCTCCAACAAACACCCTTTTTGTTACAGAAGTTGTTATTAACCACAGCATGAAGATTACTGTATTTTGCTGGGAGAACAATGCACCCGACTGAAATAAACGAGTAGCCTTCTTTGGTATCCTGTGTTGTGAGCGAACACCACTGGTTGTACAAAAAGTACGGGTGACGGTTAGTGGGAGATGGGTAGCGGGTAGTAAAATTCAAAACGTGGGGTTATCGGTAGCTTGAAAATGGAAGGCATTACTGATTAGCGTCAGTGTTGTGTACTAAAGCCCTTAAAAGAGTAAAATAACGGAGTGAAGCAAGGGAATGGTTAAGAGAACGTACAGTTATTCCGAATATCTCCGGTAGCAAAGGTCATCCGAATAGATAGTTCATAGAAACGATTCGTTATTGGGTGCCCTTAAAATGTTTGATGGAGCTAAATGCAACTATGTCCGACATTTTGGCGTGAGGTCAATTCCAGCTCCAATGGCTACCAGGTACCCGTCGCCCCGTATCTGTAGAGAATGGGAGGTCCTAGCAAACATTTACAGTCCATGAAGGAGGCAGCCAAAATATCTTGTGTATTCATTTAATTTTCCTCCAGCCCACTCCTATATGTGTAATTAAATAATTTGAACTTAGAAATACTTTTTTCTATTTTTATCACTGCACTTGTCGTCATTTAAGGCCTTTTAAGGCTTTTGGCAGCAGTGGTTGCTCACAACACTTCATAACTAGGGGATCTCAAATAAGGAAGATATTCGCTTGGCCACTTTCTATTTTCTGACCTGTGTTAGATAACAGTGCGATTTTGCTATCATGAAGCGACTCATTACTCAATTTCCTTTTGGCTTTGGAAAGATAGCAAGATAAGATGTAAACATTGTAAGTTTTACAGCAGTAGCCACGTGCGCGCTTTGTGGGCTATGTTTGCAGATCTAACCGTACGTCAAAGGCAGTTTTCAAAGAAATATACCAGTACAAAAAATAGTGGACCATATTGGTGTTGACATAACGAGAACGTTTTAGGTAGAACGTTTTAGATAGAAAGAGGACTGATTGATTGATTGATTGATTGATTGATTGATTGATTGATTGATTGATTGACTGATTGATTGAAAAGAACTGGGACTTTTCCATTTCAAAGTACTTCTGTCCAATAGAAACTCGTCCCAAATTCTGCAATCCTTTTGCTAACTTGCGCCTTTTTTCGCGCAGGTAATACCACCGCCTCTAACACACGCTGTGGCGAGACACTGTCTATGGCCACTGGAGAAACCAAGTCATTTTACTGTTATCCTCCGATTATTGGTCGCTATGTGTCTGTTGTGATACCGGGTAACAGAAAAATTGTCTCAATTTGTGAAGTTTCAGTCTATTCCATAAGGCAACCTCCTGACAGTGTTACAGGTAATTCACTTCTCATTTCTTACTGCTTTTCGCGTTATTTGTATTGCAGATATATGCGCAAAGTTTATTTAAAGCATTGATGGATCTAGCTTTAATGTTAAAGGGACAGTGTCCTGGGAGATATAACTGACGATGTTTGATCAAACTTCACTAAATGTAAACTTTAAAAACTTTGTTAGCATTCGACTAGTTTCCAAATAAGTAATTTCGAGAAATAAAGTAAACTCTAGAACAAAAGAATGAGCTTAGAGTTACAAGCGATTTTAAAAGCGTATAGCAGCACAATGCGGAAAACCACAAAAAAGTCATGGTTTTCTCAGCAGCCACATCTTTCTTGCTTTCCCTGATGACAACAAAAAGTGACGATGGCGACAACAGATTTGGTCTCGGATTTGGAGTCTCTCGTTGATTTAGGCCGCATGTTCCTGTCTAGCTTTTTAATAAAACATGAAAGAAAAATGGCGTTTTTCAATACTCCAAAATCAAAGGGTATAGGACAGATTTTTTAAAAAAATATATATTCATGTTTTTGTGAGATTAGTGACCAAAAAAATTAACTGTGACAGCAGCCACAGGCACTAAAAAGTGGTGCGACGTGACTAAGTACCTCTCATTTCATTTGTAATATATCAGTTGTTCATGTTACCAAGTTGTAAAGAAAGGGAACCCGTAAAAAATAGTGCGCAAGGCTTATGATAGCCAGCTAGCCACTTGCCATTAACTGCGATGATCACACTTCAATTCATAGCCACTCACAAGTTTTAAAAAAAGCAGTTTTGGCTGATACAGTTCGTGCTTCTGCTATCCCTTTTGGCTAGTAAAAGCTGAAACTGTTCCGATAGAAAACGAAGAATAAACCGAAGAATAACTCGCAATCGTATAATAGCAATTTTATTCGATCTGAAATCAAATTAATAGGTACAAAGATTCTACTCACTAAATGCAATCACATAATCAATAGATGGAATTAGAAAACGAAATAAATGCCCGTGAGAGCCAAGACTGGACGTAAGCGAACCCACGTGGTTGTTAGGAAAAGCCTGAATACAGAAGCTTTAAACTCCATTAGGTAACCGAGAAATCTAACCCTAAATTAACAGTTCAATAATAATCATTTTTAGTTCACTTACTTCTATGGCGAGTTTTCTCAAATATCCTTGAAT
>BLFK01000297.1:1527110-1538704 GCA_014634185.1 Astreopora myriophthalma | reverse complement strand
ACAAAATAGAAGCGACATGGAGTAATTTTTTTCTTGCCAAAAAAACCTGTTACCCTCCCCCGGTTGAGAATAAAACAGGTTTGACCCTCCCCAATTTGTAAAAAAATTACTAAGGACCCTCCCCTCCGAAGCCCGGCCCACCCCCCCCCCTCCAATAAAAAACGTACCTTCCGTAACAACATCTATAATTTAGGAAACCCCTCGTATGAATCAATGGTATGTTATACATAATGCCAGTTATTCAGTCCCTATGTCCGTCCCTCCTTTCGTCCCTTGGTAAAATTTTTCAAAGACCAGAAATATCCCTCGCTCTATGGGCTCGTGCAGTTTTGTTAGTCTTTGAAAATATACTAACTAAATGATATGGAATGAATCACTACTGCATGCTTCTTTATTCCAAATTCCACTCGAGATCATGCGATTACCTATATATTAAATAGCATAACACAAGTTACGTTTTTGAAGTGAATACACAATTTCGGAAACAGTGATTATTATTCGGGTCTTTTAGGTTTGATCGTTCGTATTTCATTGTTTTTTTCAGTTGAAGTTCCATTCCTTTTCGTGCATGTCGATGATGCTACTTTGCAAGCTTCGTCTGGTGCATCTGTTTTACTAAACTGCATTACCAAGTTTAGCAGTCAACGGCCTCCTACGACGACATATGAATGGAGTAAAGATGGAGTTAAATTGGCTGAGTCAAGTTCATCTCTCAGGATTACCTACAGCAATGCAAGTGACATCAACAAAAAGTACAGTTGTTCAAGACTGAGTTCATCAAGCCGTGAAGTTCAGTGCAAAGCAATCTACCAATGTTCTGGATCATTACTTGGTTCACCGGACTTTAAAGATGACGCAACTTCCAATGTTAATGTCATTTTAAGTAAGTAAAAGTGTGTTTATATGAATGCCAGGTGGTCGCCATAACAGAGGGCTTTACTGAGTCACCTTCGAGTCAATTTTATACCAGCATTGAAACACGGTTTTTACGTGGTCAACAATTTCTTGTTGGTTGGTTGGTTTTTCGTCTGTTTGTTTCCTTGTTTTTTCCAGACCCAAAATCGACAAAAGAACGAGACCCAAATTTGACCCCTATAGCATACAATTGTTTTGTTTTTCAAAGATTGTCTGCGAATTATTACACTTTAAACATTGACGACTAATTAACTGTTACCATCCCTCAGCTTTTAAATGTGTAGTACTGAGACCAGTGTCTTTTTTTTGCCTGAATCTTGTGTATATTTGTGCTTTGGAGGTCTAAGTAGGTAGTAATTGTTCTTAATTAACATTGTTATTACTGTATTTAGAGGTACCAGGGCAACCCTCAAATGTTGCCGCAAGTAACGTCAGGGCGAGAGCGGCATTGGTGACATGGAGTTACTCCGCAGGATTAGATGAAGCTCCAGTTGATAGTTTTACTTTGCGGTATCTTAACACTTCTAGCTCTGATATCATCCTGCCAGGTGGTTCATCGAGTGAAAAATTGACAAATCTCAAGCCTTACACATACTACATTGTCACTATGAAAGCCTCGAGTGTCTTGGGATATGGTACTTGGAGTAGTGCCGTGAATTTTCGAACATTAACTGCTGGTAAGTGACTAATCATACAGATGTTCATGTACACAGTCACAGAGATTGGTATCAGTAAATTCTTATCTAATTCAACCCACTTAGGTCATACGGTTTGTGAAATATTGCGTGTTAGCTGTCAAGTTCAACATCTGTTCTTTGCTTTCAGGTAGTTTCTTTTTTATTTTGGAACAATTAGCCACCTTGCTCAGGAGTCCGCTGGGTGCTTCATGGTGTCCGTTGCCCGTTTCATAGAGGCGTCTTTTTTATAGAGTTGTCGGCCGTCAGTTTTTATGTTGCCAGCACGCAACGGCAAAAAACTTGGGGACACGGCTGTAGTGTAGAAAAACACAAAGGGGAAGGGAACAGCCAGACCAAAAGAATATGCTTTTCTTTTTCCTGTTTATGGTTTTTCAGCGCCAGAAATTACCGTTCAAGTTGTTAGCGTGACAGGCATTGCCCCGCAAGAAATTGAAGTGAAATGGAAGGTATTTGTGTTGTAATATGGATAAGCGTGAGGAGTTGAGTTAATAAAGTCATCAAGTGAATCTTCTGCGATTACAGTCTAAGAGATTAAAGCTCAAACTGACAAGCTCAAACTTAGATGCTGTGTTGAATGCTTGTTGCAATGGATAATATGTGTAGAAAGGTCTCATTAGACTAGGTTCACTTGAACCTAGGTAAGATAACATAAAATAAAATAAGATAAACACTTAATTGACCACTCCTCTTAATTAAGGGGGCTTTTTAGGGCCAATGTAACAAATGTTACAAATGAACAACTGGCGGGGGCAGACCAGTTGACTACTTACAAGCGCAGCTGAGGAGTTCAACTAGGACCCACCCAAAACAATTCCAGCAAGTGGGCAGAGCGCGAATTGAACCCGACGACTCCGAATTACAAGTCCGGCGCCCTATCCACTCGGCCACGCTGAGCAACCGAACTAGTCATCGGATGATCATGCGTTCGACTCCTGATTGGAACACTCCCATTTTTTTCGAGTATGCCCCAGTCACTACGGACATCATTTTATTTTAGAGGGATCTGTGTTTTTCTGTGGATGTATCATGTTAAGCATTAATGCTGTGTTTACTTCTTAGACACCAAGCTTCGACAAGTTAAATGGTCAGTTTGCTAGATATACTATTGCCTACGGAGAAATTGGGCAAAGTTCAATGACAGTCGGCGTCTCTGGAGCCCAATCAACGGCCTTTACTTTAAAGAAGTTGAAGAAATGGACTGTTTACGAAATTAAAATCAGGGTGGATAATACCGACCATGAGGGTCCATGGAGTTCTGATCACCAAGCTCAAACACAACAAGACGGTTTGTCTCCCTATTGGTTCTTCGTGTGTTTGTTCTCTAGTATATATTTTTTAACACCTTGCTTGACTATTAAAAAAACTTCATGTAAAGAAAAGTAAAGAGGTCTATTTATTTATTTCGTATTTATTTATTTATTTATTTATTTATTTATTTATTTACTCTCACGTAGCGCCTAGTGCACCACGGAATCTCCAATTCCAAATAGACGAGCCAAGTGCAAATACCAGACCGAAAATGACAGTGACTTGGGACAAACCTGCTGAAGCAAATGGTATCATCAGACAATACACATTGGTCTATAACTACGACCTTGGAGACGGTGTCATCTCAAGGCACGACACTACCAATGATAAAACCTTAAGCTACAGTTTTGATGTTGTGGGTGGAATCAAGTATACCGTCACACTTGGAGCTGAAACTATTAAACCAGGACCTACTGAGACTAAGGTTCAACTGGTGCCTGTGTACAGTAAGTACTTACTTACTTAGCACTTAGATCTCTCCGCGCCAGGAGGCGCATAAGGCCGCAACCCTCGTCTTCCAACCCACTCTGTCTTCCGCTATGGCTTTGACTTCTCTCCAGCTGTTCCACCCTTCACTCTTTCGCTCGTTTTCCACGGTTCGTCTCCACGTGGTCTTTGGTCGACCTACTGCCCGTTTCCCTTCTGGTTGCCACCCTAACGCTACCCTGCAGTTGTCGGTTGCATCTTTTCTCAAGACGTGCCCGATCCAGTTCCAGCGCCTCCTGCGGATCTCATCACTGGTCTTATTTATTCCTGTAATATCCCCTATCCTCTCGTTGCTCACTCTCTGTGGCCACCGAATTCCGAGGATTCGTCTGAGGCATACAAACTGGAATGCGTCCATCTTCTTTTCCTCCACCTTTGTCATTTTCCACGCCTCGCATCCGTAGAGTAGTACTGGGCGTACTAGCGTCTTGAACAGCTTGATCTTCGTTTGGCGCCCTATGCTCCGTAGCCTCCATATCTTGGTTAGGTTATAGAACGCCCTTCTTGCTTTATTTAGTCGGTTCCTAATATCTTCAGTTCCACCACCATCTTTCCTGACCGTTGCTCCGAGGTATACGAATTCTTCCACTTCTTCGACTTCATCTTCTCCAATCTTGACCCTGTCCTGCCGTCTTGCATTCGATCTCATCATCTTGCATTGTGTACAGTAAGTTAGGCTTGTTATTAGTATTCCAGCACGAGAGCTTGTTGATGTACAATGTTGTGACCAACCGTGTGATGTCTGAAGACATAGAGGAATCGAATTAATGAGCAAATATGCGTGCTCATATTTTTACGGTTAATGGGAACCTTCCCTTGGTTATCAATCTTCGGGCACTTTTCCGTCTCGTAATATCTCATTGGCGCGGGTAAACTGTCGTGGGTGAATCGTCCCGGGTCCAGGAAACCGGGGTAAAACGGTTGGGGAAAAACCAAACCCTAACCCTAACCCGCAACAATTTACCGCTGCGCCGACTGGAATAACTCATTGTGACGCACCTTTAAGTTATGTCATTCGGATAAAACCGTACTCATAAAAGCGTCATTCCTTCAGTCCTGCAGTCTATGACAATAAATTTCCCAGACAACTATGAATTGGGCGCTTGTTTCTTCACCGTCGTGGAAGAAAACCCAAGAAAGACACCAACTGCCTTCTGTGGCCCTTTTTCCACAGCTCAATGTTCCTCGAACAGGTCTCGTACTGATCATGGATACCTAGTAAGCTGTGGAATTTTAGAAATTCAATTCCCAGGCCACGAAATTCGTGGAATTTTAATTTTAGCTATGGAAAATCGTGAAAAAGATACTCATGTGTTAAAGGAATTATGGCGGCTTGCGTGTTTTGACCGTGTTTTGACCGTGTTTTGACCTATGTAAGATAAGTACTCCGTGAAAGTTCCCTCAGCAGGGAACAGTTTTGACAAGTGTGGAAAGCAATAATTATCATTGGTCAATTGAAGGTCCTGGAATGTGCAGAACGGTAATTTTAAAAGCTGAAACTGTTATGAACCCTGTTTAAAGGTGAGACGAATCCTTGGTGTGCGTTATCGGCTTTAAATCATAGAAGTATATAAGGAGGAGTGGGGGAGGGGAAAGTAAATTGTTGAAAAGATTGCCTTCTAAAGTTGCGAGTGTGCATCGTGTCCAAAATTGTAGGTACTTCTGAAAGATTGTTGGGCGTTATTCGAAACGAAGTTCGTTTCGATTAATTACTATGCCGCATTTATGACGGACTGTATTGCAGACCATTTGTAACACCGAATATGCTCTTCTTTCAGGGCCGAGCATTGCTCCAACAAACATCACATCACAGCAATTGAACGACACGACTTTTAAAGTCAGGTGGGATCCTTTGGCAAGAGAAAAGAGTAACGGTGAAGTGATAGCCTATGAAGTGAGGCATACGAAGGTCGCTAGTGGTGGGACCACGATATCGTCTCCTAAAGCTTTCTATCTAAATGCAACAACAACAACATTTGTATTTCTACATGATTTGACATCGTGTTCTCAGTACAGTGCTGATGTGCGTGCTTACACTTCAGCTGGGCCGGGATCATTCGGCAGTCTTCGTTCTAAGATAGTAACTAATGGTAGGTAATGTGTTCACGTGTTGGCTCAACGTGTAGCATTCATTAACAAGAGGACTCCCCTTCCAACCATGTGTCCCAGGTTTGATTCCCAGACTCGTAGTCATTTGTGGGTTGTGTTTCCTGGTTCCCTACTCTGCTCCAAGAGGTTTTTCTCCAAGTGCATGTACTCCGGTTTTCCCTTGTCCTTAAAACCAACACTTGATTAGATCTGATCAGTTTGATTTGGTTCGATTTGCAATTAGTAAAGGACGTCTGTGCTTAGCAACATAAGCTCGAGAATTAAATTAAGTTGTTATTGTTGTTGTCATTATCATCGTCATCATCATCATCATCGTCATCGTAATCCTCAGCATCATCAGCATCAGCATCATCATTATGATTATGATTATCATTATCATTATTATTATTATTTATGACGGTGACTGCCAACAGAAACCGTGTCTGCGTAGTATTCAGGTCACATTAAATTTTTCGTCTGTAATTCACGATAAAGCTATGTTACTCTAGTTAGCATTCTGGATCCAAATCACAGAATGGGTTACTATTATGGTAGATAAGTAAGTCAGATACAATACTCGCGTCTAGCAGTGGTTCGTGTTTAGCAATGGTTCACCTACGGCTCGCCATCGTAAGTACCCATACATATTTCCCGCTTGTATTGTATCACTTACTGGTGCACTGCCACGGAGGATTTGCTGTTATTAGGCCAGCACCAGGCAGAAGCAGTAACGTAGGACCTGGAACTGACACGAAGAATACTCTTGAAAACCGAAGGAGAAAATATCAAATGAATCGTGGGCCGACCACATTCATGGCTATTCTGAGCAGTACACTCACCCAGTTATGCTCTGTCACATGGGTTTACTGGTCGAGTTATGATTCTATAGTCAATTGAAGACCTTTCTACTATTCCTTTAACACTGACTTCTCCCGGTTACAGCTCCTGGTCCACCGAGTAACGTAAAGACAGGCACTGCGAGTAAAACAAGCATAACTTTACACTGGGAGAAACCCCTACCGTATGGAGATGCTGTAAAAAAGTACACGGTAATTTGTCGTACTTTTCTATTGGACCACGCTGTAATCATTAAGCTACTCTGATGTGTTAAAAATTAGCTTCAGAGGGAGGCTTAGAGGATAAAATAACCGGAAATGTGGTGATGGAATTTTTCCACAATTGCTAGGTCTGAAGTTACAATATTTTGAAAAGAGTTCAGTTAAAACGTGATTATTTGTAATGCTCATATGTTTGAAATGACAAAAGGGCTCACGTTTTTATCGGCCAAGGCGGAAGAAAATAGGCTTAGTCTATGTCTTATGGCATTTGGAAACTGAGGTAATTGCGACTTCTAGTTTTAAAGGTTAAATTTGTGGCCGCCTCACAATCGTCTTAATCTGAATACGGACAACAAGAGACGAATAGACGATGCTTCAAATGTAAGCGCTTGAATGTCTTTAGTCCCGTTAGACACTCTACCTCATCAACCCAGTTGACACCAAATTTTATTCATCTTAGATCGATAGTCTGTGCTTTGCTACTTTGTAAAGGACCAAACAAAAAAACTAAACGATCATTGTTTAATGAGGGTTACATTATTACCGGTGACCTGGTAGTTTCCATTGCAGCCCTCCTTATACTACGTTGTTAAGAAGCCCCAACTGGCAGGAGGCAACCGGTTGGCCATTTACAAAGAGAAGAGGAGTTGAAATCGGGACAGACGAAGACAAATCGAGCTAGTGAAAGAACGGGATTTGAGCCCGGAGCAACCGCATTCAAATCCTGCGCCCTCCTAGGCCACAAGGCCACTCCTCCCCCTTGTTTATGACATTAGTTTACTCATCTTGCAGGTCATGTACGAAGGTACAAAGAGTTACTATCAGGGGTTCAACCATTCTGGATCAATGGAAACAACAGGCTTGACTCTTGACGTTAAAAATCTCTATCCTGACACAAAGTACAACTTTATTGTGATCGCTACGACGCACTGTGGGGATGGTGGCAATAGCTCAGTGGTGACAAGTCAGACCTTAATGGCTGGTATGTTCATCTGTCCTACTGAAAACCGTTTTTCGCTGTTTTAAACCAAGAACCAATGAAAAAACGAGGAACCGCACCATATGGTCCTTATTACAACTTCAAAATGTTTCTTACAAAGGCTTTCTGTCTGATCAACAACAACCATATTAATCAAAAAGAGATCACATACATTTTCACAGGTGCCTACATTTAGCAAGGGAAGCTAGTCGAGGCAGGCAGTGTGGGGACACTACATACATACATACATACATACATACATACATACATACATACATACATACATACATACATACATCTGTGGAACGTTGTTCGTTACTGACGTTCGATCTTTTGAAAATATAGCTTAAAGTCAACATGCAAAAAAAGCGTAGAAAAGCTGAGGTGCTTCGTGGCGCACACTGAGTCTTTTTTCCTTCTTAGTGTGTTTCAGCAAGACTTAAAAGTTCCTCGTTTGGTTAGGACATGCCGTAATATATAAGCTCTCGCGAAAAATACCGTATTGTTCTACGGTGAAAATTGAAGAATTCATATTTATACGCGGCCGTATTGAAAGCTTGAAACTCGTGGGGCCGTTTATACAAAGAAACATTTTGAATAAACATAACCACATTACAAACCCAACTGGAAGGAAACAGTCATTTGGCTATTTACAATACATGGCTGAGCTGAACTAATCGAAACTACCAGTCAGTGGTTAGAGCGGGGCTGAACCCGAAACATCCACGGCATGTAAACGCGGCGCCCACATATCACTGAGCCATGCCACCTCATGTGCAGGGCGTGCAGGTTTCGCTCCGCATTCAGGAAAGCGCACATTTTTTTCACTCGTAAATCAAGGCCGAAGTGTAAAACAAGGGAAGTGCCAAGTACAATCTGCATTTCGGTTATTTTTTAGTGATCGTTTACTTCGTTGCAACACTCACACGTGCAAACAGTGCTAATAAGACTTCATTATGGTATTGTTTTTTGGAAAGACCCATACAGAGACTCTTTGTTACTTGTAGCTCCAGCACCACCTGTTGTACACGAAGCCCAAGAGATAATGACAAGTGGTTCGTCAGTGAATGTGACCATTTGGCACGCATTGCAGAACAATGGTCCTATCAGGTACGAGTTCTTGTCCAGCAGTGCACTTGCTCGTGATTTCACAAAGTGAAGTCTCCTCCAAGGACGGTGTAGGCGCTGTTCTTGACAGATAAGCCACCGAAAACGTAATATGTCATTTAGATACGTGTGTTCTGTCAACAACAGTAGGGCTGTTTTGCGCCAGTAACTCATTTTCTTGGCGCTAACCTTTCGATTGTTTTGTGGCGTTCATTGCATCTTTTGTGGCTTACAGATAGTAATTACCACTACAAGTACAATCCATTAGAGCGGTTTTCAGTGAAGTGCCCAAAGTAATAATAAGAACCCATCAAATTACCCAAATGCTTCCAACTCCTCGAACACACTTAGAGCGGTTTTCAGTTGAGTGTCGCAAAACCAAAACCAGAGTTTGCTTTTCGGGCCCGTAAACGTTTCGGGAATTGACTTTCGAGAAACGGGCCGCAGCTCCCAGTTGGCTTGAGCAGTGTGCAGGGCAATAGCACGCTTATAGATTCGAGTCCCGTTCAAGCCTGGACTTTGTTTTTCAGCCATCTTTGAAACTGCTTAAGGATCTCCATTAACTACGATGATCACTTTAGCTTCAAACCATTATATATCCGCAGACTAAATATATGAGCTTTCATATGTTCTCTTTCATGTATATATATATATATATATATATATATATATATATATATATATATATATATATATATATATATATATCATGATCGTTTAAAATATTAAACTGTGAAGTCCTTATGCTTGCGCTGTATTATATGATGGCAGCTATTACCAGGTTTTGGTTCATCGAGTTGAGTATTGGACGGACACAGTCTCTGACTGGAATACGTTTGGAGAGGACTTCTATATTTCTGCACAAATACCTGCAAGTGATGTGAGCCCCTCATTGACTTTTACCCTTGGTGATGGAGAAGATGTAGGCGGTAAAACGAATAAAGAGTTATCAAGCGGTCAGAAATACAAGATATATTCCAGGGGATTAACTACTAAGTCAAAGGTATACATCGTGTAGTTTTATATGGTGTAATGATGGATTCTTTTATAACATATCAGGGCACAGACTCTTAACACAAACCTCCTGACTGGCAGCTCCAAAACATTTTAGACAGCAATTTATTCGTAATAGCCCAACCACCCGATCAAAAATAAAAGGGCTGGTCGATCACATTTCCGAAGTTTGTTGTTATTAATTTTGCTACAGACCTTTTTGAAAACTGCCGCAATACTGGGCAAGCGGGTTAAGCTTCGCACCGATTCACGAGTTGCGCAAAGAGCCATGTACTTTTGTGAGTGGCGCGAGGAATTTTAGATCTAATGTGCGGTCCATACACAAGCATTCTATTCTCGATTTGCATGCGTATGTAAAACCAAGCTGAATATAAACACGTCTAAAGTTACCTTTTGCTTGACATTTTCCGCCTTTTTGATAACTTTGTATTCGGCCTTGGCTTCGCCGTCTCCTTTGCAGAACATAGCGAGCAATTAGTTAAAAAGCTAATACTTACCGTGTTGAATAGCTCATTTCCGAGTTGCTACTTGCCTCGGTTTCAAAGCGAGTCTTGGTGCATAATCATTCAGATGGCAAGGAGTTGCGTACTTTCATGCAAATCAAATTCATTATCATTTGAATGATTTAGCACCAAGACTCACTTTGAACCAGAGGGAAACAGTAACTCGATCCGAAATCACACTTGTTATGAGTACCAACAAAATATGCACATTTCCTGCAGATTGCTATTGTGTAAAACGGTTTTATATATGTACGTTGGTTTCATATTCCACAGAAACGTTCCACTGAAGGGGAATATCTCATCGGCGAAGCGCGACTCATAGCTACGGTGGAAGTAGGTAAGAAATTTGTTCTAGTGTTAGAATCGGACTGAGACCAATAAGATTTCGTGAGGATCATGTAAGTTAGATTATTTCATGATTCATACGTTTTCTTTTGTTATTCAACAATCTTTAGTTAACTTACATACGAATATTCAACTAACTGAAAATCCGGGGAGGGCTTGATAACGTAGCGGGGAAGAGCTGTATTAAGTTCCTCGTTTCAGGGATTTATACATATCAAGCCCTTAAAAGAGTGCTTTATATATCATTTTCACGATTGCGTCTGCTTTTACTCACAATACGCAATCCAACTTGCTTTGGCTTCTCATAAACTGAAATTAAAAAAATGCTCATAAACTGAAATTAAATTGAATTGAAGTCTTCAGTCCGTACCACCCACGATGTGTTCATGTTTGCAATTGGTGCCCATCATCTATGATAGAAACATTCCTCTGCACTTTTGAGACCCCGGAGTGTCGTCGAAGTTTCTCTCAGATTGTGTCACCTTCGGCATCACATCTTCGGCTCGCGAAAATTCTGTCATCAGGATCATGATTATGCAACGTTGCTTTCAAAATAGAGCCGGCAACACTGAAACTTCGCACGATCTTGAAGAAAACGCTCACGCGTGAGTAATAACCACTCTTCATTACTAGCAGTGCTGCCCTTCCGACACTTATACCAGCGCAAAAAAAATGATGCAGTGGAGTGGGTTGGTTTTTCAAATGTTGTTTTTCTAGTGACTGTGTTGTTTTCAAATATGTTGTTGTTTCTTTGTTCGATTTTGTTTGATTCTTTTGTCCCTGTGGTTATGACACTGAACCTCTGTCCTTTTTAATTCAGATGACTCTAGGTCGGGAAAGCAAGCTAAAACAAAAGGACCGCGAACTGCCGCCATTGCTTCTACAGTTGCTGTTCTTCTTCTTGTTATCGTAGGAGTAATTGTCGGGGTCATTGTTTGGAAAAGGTATGAACCATTCCTTGTTTTTTCATCCTCTCTTTGCCTCTGTTCGTTAGACAGAGGCCAAACGCCTCGTTCTAGCTTCAGTAACTCGCCGCGCTCCCTCACCACTGAGGTGGCCAGAACAAAAACGGCAAAGCACAAAGCACGTGCAG
>BLFK01000297.1:1452924-1515886 GCA_014634185.1 Astreopora myriophthalma | reverse complement strand
GATTTCTGCATGAGTTTTTCTTCGGTGAAGAAACAAATCTTTGACAAAGTCCACATTTGTGGCATCCATGTTTAAAATTGGCGGGTACCAACGTTACTAGTGCCAGGGCCACACCAATTTGAACCAATGACCATGGCAACTAGAGTACGCTCCCTCCCCTCCCTCCTTGACACGTCAATCAGGTGCCCCAAGACTGGGCCAGGACAGGGTGGAACAGTCACGGAAGGTATAAGCAAAAGAGCAACTTAGCCTACCTCTACTACGTCAGCTTTTGTTCTCGTTCAGCGCGATCCATTTTCAATTTTGTAGTCGAAATACAAAATTGAAAATTGAAATCAATTTTTGATTTTGCTCAATGAATTTTCGATTTTCGTTTAAAAACAAAATTAAACATAGAATCGATTTTTCAATGTTTGTTTCTAAGAGCCGATTGATTTCCTGTGACGATATTCTATTTTTCATTCACATGAAACCTAAGAAATGGCAAAATAATGTTAAATAAAGCAGTACTTTAAATTTACTATTTAAAATATCAGTGTTTTTCTATAATATTGTAATTTTGTTTCAAAAAACAGAGACGAACTGATAAATAAAGAAAAACTAAAAGGAAAATTTCATCTTCGTTCTAAATTGAAAATGAAGTGGACGAATGACACACGGACCCTACTTGCTCCAAATAAGTGTTTAGACAGTTATACTTGCCTGTCTTGATATGCAAGTAAAGTTAATTTCTTTATTATCTGCTACAGAGTCATTCTAGGACCATGCATTCATGTCAGCTCCATAATGGAGAAAAAAAAGTTCTGGATTCCAGTGCTGCCAAACTTTTAAGTTAGTCATCAATTTAGAAAAGTAGTGAAGCTGAAAAAGTAGTGAAGCTGAAATCCATCAAAAAAAAAAAAAAATGAAAAATTACTGTCAGGACATTTTCCTTGCCATGTAAGGAGCAACAAAGGTAAGAACTAAAATTGGTTTACAGATTTCCCACATTTTATCATTAACTGACCTCCTATTAGTAATTTTGCACCATCTGGAATTTGCTTAACTGCCTCCTCTCCACTGTTGTAAAGCTTCAGCAATGGAAAGGAACTTGATGAGAATTTAGAAGTTATGATAGCAGGCTGAAAAAAACAAAACAAAACAAAACAACAAAAAAACAAGAATTGGAAAAGACTGTGTTTACTGAATAGTAACATATCATTAAATCCAACTCTGAAACCATGCAGTTAGAACCAAACGCAGGTCACATGACCGACAGGTCTATAAGATTACAGTACCGTTCTTGATACATTGTAGTTAACACTCGTCGATCCATCAACAGGACAGTCAATCAACGGTTTGAGAAATGAAGACAAACATGCAAACTCAAGTCACTTGTTCAATTCATGCTATGAAATAGTCTGCATTACAATCTCTAGTGGGTCTTGCCAAGGCAAACAAACACATCCCTCAGTCTTACCCTCTTAAATAGATAACATTTTGATTACATCACTTTCTAGAACATTCTAACTGATTAATGTTAATTTTGTAAATATTGTGAATCTTAGGACTTACAATGTATAACTATTGATTCCTAAAATGTTCTACTACCAATAGAAAATCTAGAACAATGTTTCAATGCCACCCAATGTTCTTAGTCACATCATATCGTTACAACTACCTGTGACCTATACGTGCACTATAATAATTATTATTGTGCCTATACATGCACTACATCGTGCCTGTGAAATACCATAGGGGGTACTCCCTGAAAAATTGGGTGGGGGTGTGTAGCCCGCTTCCTGAAACCCTTACCCTATTTCAGACCAAAATCTGTGATTTTCCTTACTCTATTTTAGACCTGACGAACAATTTGATACCCCATTTCAGCTGTTACACAGTTGGCGCAATAATTGAAGAAGGGCTCTTGTTGATTGTCTTATAGCCTAATAATGATGAAGTAGCTATTTCTAAAAAACATAGCCAATTCAAGACCTGAGTGCACAAACCAGACCCTATTTCAGACCAGAACGGCTAAAAAAACATAACCTTTAGGACCATACATACCTATATAGCCCATATAAGGGAGTACCCCCCCTCCTGGGGTCTAAATAAAGTTTCAGCCAAGGAATAATTTTATTATTGATTTATGTATGAGGTTGCTTGTAATATTGTTTCCTTAGCCTTAAACAATACTTACACTTGCACCACTCATTAATAACATGTTTTAATGAATTGACCCCTGCTTGTTTTTGATCCTGTGACATGACCCGCCTAATTACCTAACATGATTGATCAGCGGTATTCGCAAAGTAATTTACATGCAAGGCTTCAAGTAAGATCACAGAAAAAGTCTAATTTGTTTTCTTTAATAAATTTGTAAAGATCACAACAATATTTGTAACAGCATTCACATCGAATATCCAAATTTCTGTTAAGCAAGTCGAGAAAGTATTTGACAGGAAAAAGGAGTTATTAAAAGAGACAGGGTATGACCACAGCTCGGTGAGGTAATATCTTCCAACGTTATCCAAAAGGGATAGATTTGCTGGCAAAACAATGTCGCGTCAGCAACGCCGACCTATTGTCAACTGTCGAAGGATACAGATAATTGATCTCAGGCATCTCAACAGTTTACTGACTAAACGAAGAACCAAAGGTTTCGTAAACACAACAGTGACCACCGTTTGGTCGTTTTCTATTGGTCCCGAAACACTATATTAAAAGCTGATCAATTCGTAGAAACGACTTCAACACGACTTAATACTCACCAAAAGACGACTGTGATTTCTTAAAAGACGGGTTTTTCTCAGCAAAGGAGTAAAAATACAATTCGCGAGAGCCATAGAGTCAAGTGTATGCACATAGAACGATTCTCAGGTATAAACAAAAACGAAGAAAGAAGGTCAGCGGTTAATTAATTTGTACCATCCCGTGTGAACGCCCATCTCCTGAATTTGACCCTATCAATGATGTCCATTGACGGGCCAAAAATTGCAGGAATCTGGATGGACTAAAGATTGTATTTCAGTGAAACATCAGGTAAGCATAACTGGCAAATCAATCCAAATGTAACGCAATTATACTGCTCAGAGGCTTTCTTATTCAACGAAACTTTGCATTTGAAAATTTCCGAGGGTTTTCGAGGCATATGTCATATTAAACGGCTTTTTCCAGCGGGACGAAGAACTTACCAACTGACGCCAGCTTGCGTAATACAACAAGTTTTTTTGCCCATCCTGGATCCTAGAGTTGTCTATTAAATTTTCGGCATCAGTGTTATAAGTTTGTCGGCTCTCAAATACAAACTTTTAACGGTAAAGGGACATGTAATAGGCGTCTGGAGGAATTTTAAACGACACAAAACACACAAAAAAACAACGCTGCAACACGGAAGTAGGCCTGTGGCGCTGGAGCGAGTGGACGCGTCGCCGGCCAGCTGTGAGGCAAATGGCGGGAAAATTCGCGCCATTACTTCACAGTGCAGGCCTGAGTGAACAAAATAGAATTTTTAATTACTTTTTATGTGACAGCCCGTGCCTTCTAAACAGCCAATCATTGAAAAGGATTATGAATGCAAGTGAGTCAAACCAATTAGCGTTAAAATTAGATGCACGTGCGGTCAGTGGGTGAGACAGTGGCACCACTTTTATTTTCATTCAACTCGTACTTAAATATGCTCTTTTAGAAGTGTTACAAAGCAATTTTCTTCTTTCCAAGGGATTTATTTTACATCTATAAAGGCCTACTCAATTAACAATCAAGTATCGTTTCTGGATTTAACAACTGGACGAAAACAGGTTAGTATTACAAACGTTTTTCCAGCCTTTCCAAGCAAAAAATTATTCAGTTTGTTTTCAACTGAAAGGAAAGTTGCCGATGCCTTTGAACAGTATTTTTTTTTTCTTCTAACAGATATTCAGGGATGCCTTGAAATACATGATGATCTTAGAATCATGTCACCGTAAAATTCTGTCAAGAAATCTGCAAGGAAAGCCTGAATTCTTTCGAAAGTATGAAGTTCTTCGAATTCCTGTTGTTTGCAATCGATGCTCGGCGCCAAACGCACAATAAGGTAGTTAGAGCTTTGCTTTCCGTGAATGAAAAAAAATAATTTCAACGAAGTTAGCACATTGTTTTGTTTAAAACTGGGAAGTCTTAACTTTATACAATGTTTTAGTGAAGGTAAAATGTATAAAAAGCTCCACGACGGAGCGATGAAAATGAAAAATCACGCAGACAATTTACACTCGGCGCTTAGTTTGTGGCTATCCAGTGAATATTTTACATGTCTTCTTCATTCATAAGGTCCAAATCGCGTGCTTTGTGTTTCGATATATCAATAGTCTTCTTCCTGCTCCTTTTTCTTCAATTTTCAGTTCAATTTTCAACATCATGGTTACCATTCACGCCCTTGATTCGATCTACATGTCTTAAAATTTCATAATTAACAATATTAGACCACAAGTTTCGAATTTCCAGAGTCAATCTTGAGATAGTCAACAAGAGCGAATGGCCTAATTGTTGTAGTTGCAATCCACTCACATGCTACCTTCGAATTCATTATAATTTTTGTTGATTTTAAGAAGTGAAGAAGCAGCGATTCTCTTAAAACGCCGGCTTTTTTGCTACCCAATGTCTATGTAGATAGATAGTATGTGAGTGGATTTTACTAAATACCAACAGCCCATTTCCAAGAGATGGTCAAAACGGCGCAGATGAATTGTGGCGGGTCGCGGGTCCAGAAAAGAATACTTACGTTCAGGGGTTATAAATCCTTAAGTGCAGGGGTTATAAATCGTTACGTTCAGAGGTTATAAATCCGTACGTTCAGGGGTTATAAATCCTTACGTCCATCAGTTATAAATCCTGACGTCCAGGGGTTATAAATACTTACGTTCAGGGGTTATAAATCCTTGCGTTCAGAGGTTATAAATCCTTACGTTCAGGGGTTATAAATCCTTAGGTCACATAGTCGCTATATAAGTGAGACGATTTACATAAGGGCCGGGTGTTTATTTATTCTTTTGTGTTATCTTTATATATGGGCCTGTGCCCAGATGCTGACACTTTTCATATATCCCCCGTCATCCATCACCTATTTAACAATTAGACTAGGAGTTCGAGTTTTTTTATGACTTAATAGATAGTCAATGACTATTTGACTCATAGAAAATTCGAACTCCTAGTCTAATTGTTTTAGTAGAAATCCTCTCACGTACTATCTTCGAAGTCATTCCAGTTCTTCACGATTTTAAGATTTGAAGAAGCCGGCATTGTTTTATAATGTAATGTAATGTAATGTAATGTAATAACCGTTTATTCACAAATCCACAGGAAAGTGAAAAGGAGATAAAGGAGGTTATCCCTATCTAGTTTATCTGCTGATATTAAAATAAATTAAAACCATTAATAACTATTTACAACTGTTTAAAACACTAACTAGAAAAATTTGTAAGATGACATCTCAGTCTATTCTTTAAAGTGTTCAAATTGTCCGCCTCAGCAATGTCCTTCGGCAGACTATTCCGCTTGTCGATTATGCGTATAAAAAAAGAATGTTTAAAACTATTTAAAGATGCTTTTGTTCATAACGCAGGTTTTTTTACTGCTCACTATCTATCACGCAATATAAAGATAGCGAGTAGCGAGCCAATCAGATTACAGGATTCATGATAGTATGCGATTGTATTTTAGTAATAAGGGATATAACACGATCTCCCAAATTGGTAGAGCAGTGTGTAGCTTATTCGCACGGTCGTAAGTTCGAGTCTAGTTCAAGCTTGGGTATTTTTCAGGCCTCCCTGCAAGTACTTAAGTTGCTTCAGTTCGATACATAACTGACACTGCAGTTCGATATATAACTGACACTGCAGTTCGATGCAAAACTGACACTTCAGTTCGATACATAACTGACACTTCATTTCGATACATAACTGACACTCCAGTTTGATACATAACTGACATTTCAGTTCGATACATAAACCTTCTTCCCTAAATGACAGGATAAGGTTGAAGAGATTCTCCCTCCTTTTTTTCCCCTGGCCTTTTTGCAACTGCCTAAGTTCCATCATTAATTGCGATGATCACACTTCAATTCATCACGTATCCGCAGTTCAAGTATATGAAAATTTCATATGTTCTCCGTCATACATTCACCTATTACAGGATATATAACACGAACTCGCTCGGTTGGTAGAGCAGCGTGCACCGTAATCGGGCGGTCATGGGTTCGAGTCTCGCTCAAGCCTGGGCCTTTTTGAGGCTTTTTTAATATTGCTACTGCCTAAGTTGGTTCATTAACTTCGATGGTGCCTCTTCAATAGATCGTTTTCACATGACGTCATGGCGGCCATATAGGTGTATCTAAACAAAGAAACGGCGGCCATTTTGGTGTCCCAAAACAATCCTCGCGGAATTGAACGCCATTTTTATGCAAATATTCCCTATTGTTTCACTAAATCAATATGGCCGCTGGTCACGTGAGTGAACACTCTCTATTGGAAACACTTATTACTCTGACGGGATGTGGATGAGAAGATTCCCAGTTTTAAAGATCCTCTCTTTTTAGGATTTCCCGTTTTAAAGATTCCCACTGTAAATACAAAAATCAATTTGTTGTTCATAAACGTCGCTGTTTAACCAGGTGACTAGGAGTGACAAGTTAAATATCTGTACTGTCAAAAATACATCGTGACGAGGACAACTGTAGTCAGGGTGAAAGAAACGTTTTTCAGTGTGCCAGCCAATTGTGGCATATATAAGGCAAGCTGTGTAAATAAACGGGGATAAAGTTTTCGGAACGTGTTGAATTACAGAGAGTAAGTAAACAATTTAGCCTGTACAGCCCAAAAGCTGGTCTTCTATAGGCTGCCGTCCCGGTCCATAGGTAGACACGAAACCAAATCAGGTTTTTTGCGTTAAAGAAACTATTAACTGGTAAATTGAGTTTTAAGGCCGCCTTATCGGCAAAATGCAATCGATGCTATTAATGCCAGTATTTACTTTAGAGATTAAATAGACATTTTGCCACAAAGGGACCGAAAACAACTGGAAATCCAGCCTTCGAGGAAACTGCATCGAAATAAACTGTAATGTATTCAAGTGTAATTTCAAAGAATCAACGACGACCGGGTTAAAGGTATAAAACAAGTGCGACCATAAATTGAATCCCGTTTATCTCAGTAAACTTCGGGCTGAAGTTGATAAAGATGCGGCTTTTAACCACCACTCCGCGGCAGCAGTGTTTTGTGTTAGTGTTATTCCTCAGCTTTCTGCTCAGGGCCGACTATCCGAACACTTCCATGGCAGTGGGTGCATTTACTTTCGTTAACAAAGCCTTGATTGGGTTCGTACACAAGACAATCGAAAGGGTGGATTGGTTACACTGCGTCCAAGCCTGCCAGCAAGAAGTCTCTTGTATTACATATAATTTTTGGCAAGTAAAGTTTATCGGAAAGTGCGAACTGAACAGCTGTGGTTTCGAAGACGAGTGTTCGGCAGAAACGATGCTCATCTGGGTTCGTGGAGGGATTTTTCAACAGCTAAAGCAAACTCAGGTGCGTGGAACATTAGTAACACTAATAACGCTGATGAGATAAACCAGTCGCAGTCGTTTCTTGTACGAAAGCATGGAAGGTAATTAAAAGAGGGCGAAGGGAGCACCAAGTAGAACCAAATTTTGGATGGTGGAAAGAACTAACTTTTTGCTCCATACCTGGAGTTTTCGTTCTTGTTTGTCTCTAATTTTATTCAATTAGGATATATACTGAGGTTATAAACTATTTGCATTTTTTGTTTTGTAGGATCTCAATTCAAGGTGTGACCATAAAATTGTAATTACAAAGAATCAAACGGGTAAGAAAACCCTCTTTTAGCACTTAAAAAAAAAAGAAAAAAAAAAAGAATGCATCACTATTTATGGTAGAACTTCGAAAACTCAAACCATCCATAATTATGGCGGCCTCTTTTCACAGGGGTGACTTGCTGAGTTGCTGATTTCTGTTGTGAGTTCAGGGGTATGCATACTTTCTTCCAGTTTCGTGTAGGAATTTGCGTTGTTACTTAATACAAAAAGTCTATTTGGGCAATTAAAAAAGAAATTCCCTTATAGGTGCTTTGGTATCGAGAGATGATACTGAGTTAAGAGAATCCCTGTGCCCCCTGATAATTATTTCCAGTTTATTTCTGAATCTCGCACCACGCGTGGAGGCTATTTTAAACCCCAACCCCACAAGATCGCAGTCCATATTCACAAGACACACCAATCAGAATCCCTTCTTTAAATAACTAGTCTCATGACCTCGTACTGATAAAAGATTGAAAAAAAAAAAAACAAAAACAACAACCTGTTGATAGAGGCCCCTGTATGGAGGATATGTTCTCGTACCTCATCCTCTCTTGTTGGTGGGTAGTATCGTTGAGTATTATAATAATTGTATTGACTTCACGCAGGGGTGATACAGGGCAGCTTCAGTTGTTACCAAAGGATGGCTGTTTACGCAGATGGCAGGATAACATTAATAAATTCAACCGCACCATTTGGAGATGGTCACTGTCTTCACCCTCTGCCTCTGGCGATAAAAATCGCTATACCCAAAACAACCCAGGTGATTGCTATAATGGCACAAGCCAGTGAAGGTATCGCTAAGATCATTGGTTCATTCGCTGATGGAGTTGTCACAGGTTCACAATGGAAATGTAGGTCAAATGAAGTGTCAGGCTGGAATCTTCCACACTTCGACGACTCCCGTTGGAAGCCGGCGGTGGTAGTTTCAGTAACTGACCACGGAGGAGCAACTGACCAACAGATTACGCCGCAGGGTGTTTCGCGGTCCGCGAAGTGGATCAAAATGGATGATTCGGGGCAGATGTTTTGCAGACTTCATCGCAAGAATCGCGAGAGCAAATAACTGAAATAAAGTGCTTGTTGTTAGTTCAGTTCATAAAGATTCTCATGAATTCACTTTGGAAGGATTGTAGGTCAACAAGTTCTTTAAGCCAAAGTAACGCTTTCTAAACAGTACAATTCTCTGATCCTTGTCGGGTTTAGCTACTGTGTGAGCTCCAAGTGCTTGGCCGTGGTTATGGTCGTTGCTGGCGTTAATAGTCAAAACCTGAATGAAACGCCTTACTTCCTTCACATACCGAGAGCTCGTTAATCAAGCTAATGAGTTGTTTTTGTTCTAGCTGGGTGAAATAATACGTGTCAGAGCCTACGCCGACAAAATACTAATAAACGTAATGTAGGCAAGAGAGGATGAGGTGAGAGAACGTATCCTTCAAACAGGCCCTCTATCAATGATAGTTTTTTTTTCAATTTGTTTTTAGTACTAAGGCATGAGACCTGTTATTTAACGAAGGGATTCTGATTGGTCCGTCATGTGAACATGAACTGCGTGGTCATGGGGCTGAGGTTAAAAATAGCCTCTACCCGTGGCGCGAAATTTAAAAATAGATTGAAAATAATCAACGGGGGGGGGGGGCACAGGGATATGTTTTCTTACCTCATCATCTCTTGATTTAGTTTACTGAGTTAAAATGAAGAAAAAAATTTCTTACTCTCTTATGCTGGCCTCTACTAGACACGGGCCAAAAACTTGCAGCGAATAGTAAACTGATGTGACACAACAATTCTAATTTGCGTGGGGATTTTAAGCTTGCACTTTCCCAAAGCTTAAGAACTATTCAATGTCATTGCCCTGGTGCAGATAAACTGCAAACAGCGTCAGTGGCAACAGTTGTTGACCAGAAACGTCTTGATTTCTTTAGAATGGAAGAATGCGGTGTGATATAATTTCAAGGATGCGTGGGCTTCTGTGTCCACTCGTATGATCCCAGAATGGAACTCGTTTGATCTCCATCTTCATTGGCCATTAATTATGAATAACTTAAGTGACATGTACAGTTTCCAAGGTACACAACCCAGAACTTATCTCTGATATTAATAATCTAATTGTATAAGGTGTCATGTGTTAGAACAGTGGACTAAAGACCCTACGACAAGATTATATGTAAGCCTCGTGTAATTTTTCTTCCTTCATTTTGGCCGCTGCGTGACCTCGAACACAACAGCGATGATGTCATTTTTCTAAAAAGCGCTTCAGGTGTTAACAAAAAAGTTCCTATCGACTGTGTCGTGTTAAGTCCCTGAAGCCAAACATCCCATAGTAGTTTACATAGGAATGCAGGACACCTTAAAAAGGAAGAATAAAAAAATAATGCATACTTCACCAGGATTGACAGGTTGTTAATTTTGTTTGAAGAACCAGTACTAAGGCGAACCACCTGTTAAAGGTATCAACTTGGACAAAATTTTTACTCTTGGTAATTTTTCAAGCAGATTTACTGAGTTATCGTCAAGAGACTGATTGACAATTGAGGCCAACGGAGGGTAAGTAACTAAGGCTATTCCTGATAACCATATGAAGGAAAGATGATCGGCCAGTCAGCGTGATCAACCGTGGTACACTCAACGAATTCCTGAAAGCGCGTTAGAAAGCTGTCGTTCAGTGAAAGAAAACATATAACCAGTCAAGAGCAGACAGATTACATGTCTCATTTTTCTTTGGCAGAAGTGCATCCAGAGTCGAAAACTGAAAGTTGCCTGGGAAACATTCCCTGTCTTGTGGCTTTTCGTATTTTCTCAAATGGAAGTAAAGCAGGTACTGGTGGCGACCAATTGTGGAAGTCTCCTAAATAGATGTGTTCGGCCGTGTATGCACTAACGGAGAACACAGTTGTCTGGTGAGTGCTTTTTGTTCCTGTCAACTTCAAGTAAAGCTAAAAATGTACCAGTATTTAGTAATTAGACTTACTTAGACGCTGTGAAGCGAGAGAAAGTTAACTCTTCAGGCCTAGTAAGGAGCCACCCCTTTGAAGAATAAAATGTCAACCGTTAAAGAGAGTGAAGGATCTATAAAGTCACAATTGGGGTTGAATGGTTAACGTTGAAAATTATTCATTCAGTCATTCAGTCTTCACTGAAGTATTTGCTTGTTTTCGGTGCAAAAGCGTGTATCTGATGGGAGGAAACAAACAGGTCCTGGCGCTTTCACAACAAATTTCTAACCGATTTAGGGAATTGCATGCAATGTCATAGGTTTGCGCTAGCTATATGCATAGTAACTGTACGTTGTGCGATGTTGTGTCATTATTCTTGTTCCAGTGGTTGACTTCTGAGGGATCGTTCATCATAGCTACGGGATAAAGACCATGAAAGCTCCATGAGACTTGTCGTAGTGTTTGTTTTGGTGAAGATTTTGACTCTTTCACAACCGCACAAGGGTAAGGCAAGCATGATCCATGATCAATCTGCTATGCACTTTTCGTTGGGTACTGCGATCATCCTAAAAAAAGAATCATCATTGAGTGAGATAACGCGGTCAACAACATTCAGTTCTGAGAGCTGATTTCCTCCAAACCATATCTATCTGATTAGCTTATGTTAGGCAAAATATTTTTCGCAATCCACTGCACTTCAATTAGGCTACCGGCCTAAACCGAAGATGCTCTCTCTTTCTCATTAGAGACTTTGAGATTGGGGTACGAGTACGACTACGAGTACGGGTATTTCGTTCTGAGCGTGCGCATTTGGTTTGGAGGTCTAAATTTTTCAAAGTGCGCGTGCTCAGAACGGAAAACTCGTACTCGCACTCCAATCTAAGGGTCCCTAATTGTGATGTTGATCAGAGTCGAGTTAGTTAATGGTTTGCAGTGAATTTCCTGCAATGATTGAGCTGATTGGTCAACTACCTGGAATGGTCAGGAGGCGTGGCCCAGTGGTTAGGCCGCTGGATTTGCTCGCGGGTGTTCCGGGTTTAAATCCCGCTCTGTCCACCAAAGTGGACTTGTCTTCAGTGGGCCCAATTTCAACGCCAACAGTCCTTATTCACGAAGTCTGCCGTGAGCGCCGAAGTACTGATGGGAAAACATACAGGTCAGGTGGTCGCTCCGGGGGGAGGGGGGGAGGGGGCAAACAAATAGTATATTGCCGTGAGAATTTAAACCGATGAATATTCATTGTGGACCCTTTTTTGTTCGCGTTGCGCTTATTTCAAGGTTTTTCTCTTTAACTGGCCACTCGGTTGTCTCCTTCCAGTTGGGAATCTTAACGATCATCTGTTTATTTGAATTGTTACTTTCTATACACGGCCCCACAAGCTTGAATCTTTAAATATCATCGTGTATAAATGAAGGTTCTTCAGTTTTGTTTTTGTTTGTGTGTTTGTTTCCTTTTTTACGAAAATGTGTTGTTATTGGTCATCTCTCCAATAAGTTTGTTGTTATGAGCTCGGAAGACCGTATACTCCGACTTCGGCTTTTCGGCCATAGTCTATTGGTCCACTGAGTCGGTGTGCCTTGTTATTTGATAGCATAACAGTAATAGACTTTTTTTCCTCGCAGTTTATGATTACCTTGGCTGCTGGAAAGATCTCGTTAAAGGTGATGGTATCAGCTTTCTTCCCCAAATCGGGCTTCTGAGCTTAAAGGATAAAGTTACACCCATAAACCAGTGTGCCAAGTTAGCCGTCTCGCGTGGGATACCTGTATTTGGAATTAGGAACAATTCAGCCTGTGTAGGTAGCGTCCACGCCTCGTTGACGTACATGCGGTATGGTCCCTCTAAGGAGTGTTACAATGGCACAGGCGGGCCAGAATCAATGGATGTGTACAGCTTGGATGGTAAGGCAGTTCAGCAGCATGTTGAGATTCTAGTTCTCAATTACTGTGCTTGAGTTTTGCAAGTTTACCTTCAAATTGATGTCTTCTCGAACGCTTCCCGGCTTAGTCATGAGCCCCATACTATGCCCGAACTGTCTTCATTCAGTAGAGCTAGAGATCTGTCGTGCTGCTGGTTTAGTCGCAGCATTTTCTAAACTGGCGGCTACTACTGAAATGTTTCATGTCGTGATAGGAAACACACCTCACCACAATACCCCTGAAGAGGAAGAAGGAGAAAGAAGAAATTTTATCTACGACTTGTACACCTCATCATATGCAACGAAGAAACCTTTCGCTGTAAATATGCCCTCAAACGCCGCAAAGCATCCGCTGGTTAGAAATGGTCACGTGGTGCCTTTGCTTCTGCAACCACTTTATAAAGAGATCGACGAGAGTCAGTTTGGAGGTAGGACTTATTCCGATATTCATAGTTTAAGGCTGAAATATTCGGATTGGCCTTTACTCTGTCCTCTGGATTTTTTTGAAGATTGGTCGGACGGTCTTTTTACTGAATAGTTAGATTCTCGTATGATGACTTAGAGCGGTTTTCAGTTGACTGTCGCAAAACTAAAACCAAAGTAATTAGAGTCGATCATGTCCTGGTGCAAATACACTCTTAAGCCAACCGCAAATCGAAGCTATTCACGACTTCATGTTACAAGCCAATCAGAACGCAAAGCAAGTGTAAACGCAACTGTCGCTAAGCGCGGGAAAACGAGAGCGACTATGTCGCAATTGGTTTTAGTATTGCATCTGATTGGTTGAAACGTTCGCGCAAGTTTTTGTGATCCAATCACAGAATCGTTGAAATCAAAACCGCTCAGTTGATAAGGTTAATTGACCCGGCGCTCTGAACAGATTGAAAAGATGACGTTTCTAGCGTTGGTCATTCGTCAGAGCCAATCAGGGGATAATGGAGAGTAAGATTTATTATATAGCGAGAGAGAACGACGCTCTTGGTTGCCAATTTGCCTTTGGTAAATGTGGTATTAACTTAGGGCACAGTGTAGTACTTAAATTTATAATTACCGACGCAGTCCGCAGTTTTTTTCTGAAAATAAAACCTTTGAATTAACCCATTTCACATGGTTGCCTCTCTTATTAACGGATATCTTTTTGTTTAATTCATAGCATATACACCTGCAAGAGGTGGAACAAACATTGTAACCAACCCCAGCTTTGAACAGCCCCTGGTGAATGACCCAATAAAAGGATGGAGCTGTCAAGGCGAAACTGATGATCCACGCGGCGGCGTGATTGCTCGTTACACTCGTGAGAATCCAAAACAAGGACAGTATAGTGGCATTTGTCTTGCTAGACTGTCTGAGTGGGCGGGCCCGGGACAGTATATAGGTAATTTTTGGTTTAAACTGGTGCATGTGTGGGAAACATCCGTCTCAAACCCTTCAATTGAACCTCAGTTACAAATTACCCGACCCTCAATTATTTCGCACAGGCAACCGAGTCTTGCCAGGTGGTGTGTACAGATTTGAAGGATGGACAAAACTTCTGGATCGTAAGGGAACAGGCGATATCCACAGCCTTGAGCTTTGGATCCGTTTTAAAAAGAGAGGCGACAAGGTACAGGGAAACAAAAGACTCGCTCGGAGGACCAAATATTCACAAGGTTAGCATATGAACTCCTCGCATACAATAAGATCAGGTTTTGGTTCATACTCCGGATTAGGCTTCGCAGCAAACGCCAGGATACACTGTCGGTCGCAGCTCGGCGTTAAAAAATGACGTAAAAACATGATCTAATTGCCTAATATCGTATGTTTCGCCATCAAACATTCGCCGGAAGGCCTGTGGAGAGCAAATTTCGTAAACTGGCGGTGAGATACGGATACTGAAGACTTCTTTGGGCAATAATTAAAAAAATGCGGTCTTATTCTCGCCTTTTACAATACATTTGACACTCTGTAAATGCAATTTTTCATCCCGTAATTGGCACGAACGTTCGCTCCACGGGTGGTCAATTCAATTGTTTTGATGCCTAAACATACTCCTTTCAATAGCTAGTTAGATCAAGGTTTACGGCTAGTTGCAGTATGTACACTTAGGGCGCGTTTCCTTTGTCAGGGGGCTCCCCCCTTATTTGTTCCTAGAAATTAACCCGGCGAGCGCCTGCTACGCAGCCAGCAGGCTAACTCCGAAAATGAATGTGGCTGAAGTGAGGCACCCTAAATTCTATGATGCGCTTCCGCACACCTTTCCCGTGAAAATCCAAAACTTGTCGTCAAGTTAAACACATGTTAAGGGACACACCCAGTGGGTCCCGCACAGTTTAACAAATCAATGATTAGAAATTCGGTACCTTTTTCCATTTCTTTTACCTCAAGATTATGGCTGGGTTCATTGGCACACAGCGTTTGAAATGCCCTTCGCAAGAGCAGGATTCCAGTACGTGTTCATTTACTTCAAGGGACCGAAGCCAGCTATAGACATTGTATTGGATGATGTCTTCTTAGGAGAAGTCCCACAACGTTCTGATTGGAAGGAGTTTAGTGATATGCTAATTAATAAATACAGAAGACGAAATATAGAGTTCAGGTACGGTGAATGAGCTATGATAACTGTGATGTTTATAAAATGCTGCCGACTTTACAAATAATGTTCAATTTCACATTGCACGTTTCTGGAATTCAGAAAAGGTGACTGAAACTAAATGTCCTTAGCTCAATACTCCAGCATTTGTTTTCTATTTAAACTGGCTCGAACCAGTTTCAACATTTTCAATAGACCTTATTTGAAGGGCGGAAAGTCTCTGCAAGGTTTAAAAAAGTTCTCTGGAGTGGATTTAGAGCCAGCTTATGCATCAGTCAATTGAAACCCTGGCCCCCCGACCCCGTGAGATAGCAGGGATTTGACGCTTCCATAGCCGGGATTTAACGCACTTTTAACGGCGCGTTGGCCCCGGTGGGCGGTGGATTTAACAAAATGCCATTGAAGCCGGGACCGTGGGGCGGTGATTTAAAAGCACGCGATCACCTAAGGTGGGGGCGACAGCGGGGACTTCACATGGAGGACTAAACAGCAAAGCCTTCAATCTGTTGAAACAATCTAATACGGTAAATCTGTCATCTCAGGACTGAAATGAGTGAAATTAACCTCTGTTTTCATATGTGTGTAGATAAAGATCATAGTAACCAAGACCTATTCTCTGCAAACTATAGGTTATTGCATGGAGGTAGCTTTGGTGCCAAGTCAGCTTTCGTT
This sequence comes from Astreopora myriophthalma, assembly GCA_014634185.1. Lineage (NCBI taxonomy): Eukaryota > Metazoa > Cnidaria > Anthozoa > Scleractinia > Acroporidae > Astreopora > Astreopora myriophthalma. The sequence goes on along the minus strand of BLFK01000297.1, from coordinate 1,499,965 downwards.
AAGAACAACACCAATTGATACACATTTTGTTAGGGAAAGTTGCCTACCCACTTTGTTAGAGCTGTAACAGAATCATAATGAGAATATTTTTGATGGAGAACATACAGTCAAACCTCTCCTTACGGACACCTCTCTATAACGGACATTCCCCTTTGTCCCGAAAAAATTCTCACTCGTTTTCTAAAAAACAAAAACCGCTATAATACGGACCCTCTCTAATAAGGACAACGGACACTAAATCTCGGCCCCAGAGAGCGAAGTCATATAAACTTAACCTCTTAATTACGGACACTCTGGTGATCCGGTGTTGACATATAGTGTGCACGAGTTTGTGATTACGCAAGCATCAACGTTTTATTCACTGATCTTCAACTGGAGTTTTGAAAATGGTACTTTTATTAGTACCGTTTTAGGTGAAGCATTGCGTTATACGTAGTTCCTTTCCTTTCAAATAACTGATTCGTATAAAGTATGTACTTTACGGACAGTTGGATTCTCTGTTAGGTCTAAACATTCTTCATTCTCACTCGACTTAACTACATTTTTAATACCGGAATAAACTCAACTAAAGGAAAACAAAACGAAACGAAATGTGGACGTTCTACATCTCCATAGCGATTTTACATGTCGCTGTTCTTTCACAACAACCTTTTTGGACAGATGCTTATGGGAATGTAACAGCTAAAAAAGAAACAGTTGCAACCAACCAATGTCCGGGAGAGTCCCTGAAGGCACCAAAGATTTTCTAACTTTTAACACTAGTTCATTAGGAGCTGTTGCACTTTTTGAATAACTTGTTAGTTCTTTTGTCCATCCCCTATCCAACGAGACACGTTAATGTCATTGTATACGCGAAATTATTGTCCTCGTTTGTTCGCGCGGAATTCAAACAATAAAACATAACAAAATATGTCTGAAAAAGCGACAGCGTTTTAAAGTTTTACCGGAAAATGCGTGGTTCCTTTTGCTGTTTTGTCATGCTTAGCAAATGCGCATGCGCCAAGTCTGTGTATTACAAATTAGTACCCAAAAATATCCTTACCATATGGAAGACATGACAACTATAGTCGCAAATATATATCGCTTCAAATCCTAGTATAAAGCAGAAGGAGTTGAGCTGCGAGTACGTAAGGGATCTGTCACGTATGGTCTAGGGGCCGACATTTCTCTCCCTCACTGCCTATCGGGGATAGGTATCCGAAAGTGGCAAGTATAAGCGATCCGCGGGCCGAAATCTCGGGGAGACTCGTCATGGTACACCGCTCAGGCTTAAATGTCCAGAGGTACCGCTACCGCTTCTGCATATTTTTCTTTAGGTATTTAGTATGCGCATGCACAACTGCCCTTGTGTACCAATATGCCACGTGGGAGTAAATTAATTTGTGCCTTCAAATCAATATTACTTCCAGTCCGTGATAGATCTATTGTTGAAAAGAAGAAAGAGCAGAAGAATAAGTCGTAATTAGGGTCTCTCCGTTGGGAGGACCACAAGTAGTTAATATTCCAGTTGGCAGTGATAGTTTTTGACAACATAACAGGTTGTTAACTACGGAAAGACGTTTTTCAGAACTGTACTTTTATTATTACCTTTTTAGGTGAAGCATTGCGTTGTACGTAGTTCCTTTAGTTTCAAATAACCGATTCGTATAAAGTATGTACTGTAACTGAGATGTACAAATCAATGTGTCTGAATACCGTATATTAGTCAGTTTAGATACACTGGGCCTATTTTTCCTTACTGAACACTTAAAACTGTCAGCGTAGTCTTAAAAATGATGCAATCTTGGTGACCTCTATAATACGGACACCTCTCTAATGCGGACACTTTGGTCTGTCCCTTTAGTGTTCGCATTAGAGAGGTTCAACTGTGTATAGTTTTAGGGGAAGTTGCCTATCTACTTTTGTTTAAGTTTTAAGTGATTGAATTATGACGAGAATACCTTTGAAGGACAAGATAATTACATATTTTTACAATTAACTTTGAGTTGATCAAAGTTTATACGGAGTGAATTATTGTTGAGGATATTTGGAATAAAAGCATTTAGAAGCGTTTTCATCACTACCAATTTGAAATTTATTTTAAATAAATAGCTTATTTTAAATCCACCTTATTGTACGAAGCGTTTGAGATATCGGCTCAGGTATCCTATAAAAGGTGGGTCGTTAGCGACGTTTTGGTGTCGTTTTCCGGCGGAAGACAGGTCTTTTTATGTGCTGAACCTGTTGTGTTTGACGTTAAAAACACACGGCCATTTGCATTCATATAATACCAAGATCCATATAATTCTGAAGTAATTTTGGCGATGACCCATTGGCTATATCCGACACAATGCCGGTTTTACATGAACTCTGGCTTATCAAAATGAAAGTGGATTTCTGCCGCAAATTCGGCATATCGAAGGCCAGCTTTCGGCGCAAATGGAGATTGCAGCTTATTAAAGAGCCTGCAGTTTTTAATACAAGAACGAAAAACAGTTAAAGTTTGACATTTACAACGAGTAGACCAACGATCTCGATTTGAGTTGAGTTTCTTCACTTGGTTCGGATGTCCCCGCTATGCGGGTCTTTTAACTGAAGTCTTGGTCCCGGGGGCGGGGTAATAAGCCGTTTTTTAACACTTGGTAAATGTTAAATTCCCCGCTAAGTCCCGGGGGTCGTGGGGCCGGGGTTTCAATTGACTGGAGCATTAAATTTTTGAAAAATTAAGGTGGCTCTGAATCTTCTCCAGAGAATTGTTGTCAACTTTGCAGAGACATTGATTTTCCCCTGCTGATTACGTTCCAGCAACAAAAAATGGGGTCACCGAGTTCCTTTTTGAGATATTAGCAAGTAAAGCCAAATTACAGAGTGTTTTTGCAGCGCTTTCTGTTGCCATGGTAACGTGCACGTCACAATAATGACAGCATCTTGTTTGGCAATAATTCTTGGTTACGGTCCCACAGCGTTGCTGTTACATGATACAGTACTATAGTGTCAACCCTTCTAACGACAAAGGCTCTTGAAAGTGTTGAAAATGGTTCGAGCCACATTAAATCTTTTTTTTTTTTTTACAAATGGTAAACGGCTCAGTGTGCACAGTTGAGTTACAGTGCACACGAGAGAAGCGTATAAAAGAGTGTCTCTAGGTGATTACCAATGACAGTCAGGAAAAATAATTTGTTCACATTGATGAATTCACCTAAAAGGGACTGTTTTATTGGCTTTTTAGGGTGAATATTACTGGCTCTCGATACACAACGGATATCCTATCTAATCTTAAAGTAACAGTGAGTATTTTGTTCAAAAGTTTAATTATTTTCAAATACTCGAAATGTCCGAAAATTTAATTTTTTTCTTTTTTTTCTTCTCTCTCTCTCTCTCTTTCTCTCTCTCTCTCTCTCTCTCTCTCTCTCTCTCTCTTTTTGCATAGGTCAAACAAAAATCTCACTTGTTCGCTTTCGGAGCTGCTGTTAACAGTAATTTTCTCTTACGAAAGCGCAAATACCGTGATTTCTATTTGACAAACTTCCAATGGGCCGTTTTGGAGAGCTCTCTGAAATGGGGTGATGTTGAACCAAAGCCGGTGAGTTTGCATTTTTGGTTTGAAGTAAACTGAAAAATATTAGCTTAAGAGATTTTCCAAGTCAAAACAACACAGAAAGGCATAGGTTTTAACGGTAGGCACTGCCCTTGGTGTCACGCAGAAACGGTTCCATATCTATTTTCCCGCTTCCTCCTTATTCATATGATGGACAGTTTAGCTGATATTTTTTTAGTCGTATATCTTTTTCATTTTTGCAGACTTTTGATGTCGAAAATAACACTTGTTTTGTTTTAATTTAACTCAGTTCGAAAATAGAGGGCTGGCTCTAGTTTGTTTTGTAAACTGTGCACTCCTGCCGTTCATTCCATGCGCTCTAGCTCGTCTTTTATAGCCAAGCGCGGTTTTCGCCGCCCTCCCTCTCGCCCTCCCCGGATTGCAATCGTCGCTGTTTGTTTCTATTTCATGTGTTGTTATCCCCCTTGGGGGCAAACGTTATTAAATGCAAGAGTCCACTTTAGGGCCCTTCCCATACACCTCCAGATGTGTCAAGTTGTGCTTTATTCATTGTTTGCGCTACAGAGTTAAATTTTTCACCGTATGGTTACTGTTAAGGGGACATTGACCACCCACCCCCCCCCCCCCCCTAGCCAGTGAACTAAAGTAGTGTCTTCTAAAATTTGTCAAACCAAAACGTTCATATCGTAACTGACGCGCGGTTTGCGTTTTGAACTTATTCTAGGTACATTTCACTTCAGGGCCATATTAGTTACGACACTGCTGACAAAGCTGTAGATTTTCTTCAAGCTCACAAGTAAGCGTATTTCTTCCTTTTTAGACTCTTTACCTTGTTCCTGCTCATTCGAAAACAAAACTTTATCTGTAACAGACTCCTATCGAAATCACGACTCAGTAGAGTTCTGCTTGATAGCAAAGGCCAAGGGAAATATACAACAGGCAAGGAAAGAAAATCACCTCACCAGTATCCTTTGCTTACTGTCAAGATGGATTTACACTAAAAGGAGATATACGCGTTTGTTTAAAGTATGCAGCCTTTACTTATTGTCATTTACAATGCATTTCAGCAAATTAATTCGTGGTCACTGCGTGTTCTGGGCGGTTGATACAGAAGTCCCATTTTGGGTGAAGAGAATACCAAACGAACGACTCAAGGATGAGCTCAAAGAGAGGATACAAACTCTAGTCGGTCGATACAAAGGACGGTTAGTCAAATCAATGGTGACCTGCTTTGATGTCGATAATGTTACATTGTTATACAACAGAGTGAGTGCTGCTGCAATCACCATCATCATCATCCTTATCATCATCATCATCATCATTACCATAGTTCACTTCACCGCGTTGGCGGGATAACCATGAATTACAGTGGGGTCCAACAACCAATGCATAACAATAATACCACACGAGCCTAATACTAAGCCGCGATAAACATGCAGGATCTATTGGACTGGATCCCTGAGAGTGGTGCACGGAGTATACGTTATATACGGGATTACTGTAAATGAAAGAACATTGTTAAGAAACCTCAATAGTCAATCATTTAAAACGTTCAGTTTTAATCAATTTCCACTTGCGAACTGATTACTCTGGTATCCAAGTTAAACGCCCTTATACCATCTACTGATGCTACACTAATCACGTGACTCTGAGATGACGATGACGATGACGATGATGATGTCGTTTACAGTTTCATGCAGTGGGATGTCAACAATGAGATGCTTCATGGTTCATATTTCGCCGATAGACAAGGCCCTGCTATTCGAGACTGGATGTATACAACTGCCGGAAAAACCGACCCTGATGTAGACTTGTTTGTCAATGATTTCGACGTTGTTGAAAACGGGCAATTAACTCAGGTGATAGTGTTGCATTGCTTATTGCTATTTGTTATTGTAAAGTTATAAAAAAAGAAGAAAATGTTAACTCAGGTGAACATTTTAATGAAATATTTATTAGTGATTTACCGTTAAGAATCCTCAAACGAAAACCAAATTCATAAAACAACTACAGTAAGTCTTATCGGAATCAGTCTTCTCTAACACGGGGTCATAAAATAGCAAGCCAAGCCTACATGGGAAGGCCCGTGGCCACTCAGTAGTTCATAAATGGTACACTGATATGTTAAACCCAGCACAATAAAACGTTTTCTTAAGCAGCTTAATGCCAGCTCATTTCTTATTGAACTTGCAGGCATTACTTGAGGAAGTCAAAGATTTACTGTTAAGAGGAATACCGCTTGATGGAATCGGTGTACAAGGCCATTTTACCGGCCGCGTTAATCCAACCCTACTTCAAGTGAGTAATCTGCAAGGTTGAAAATCTTCCACTACCGCTCTCGTCCCTGTTTACATATGCTTGTTTTGTTGTTGACGCAGTATCGCCTTAAAATTCTGAGTGAAGCCAGGATACCGATATGGCTGACAGAAGTTGACGTTCTCGAGAAAAACCCCTTCAAGCGAGCCGATAGCCTTGAAGTGGTCATGCGCGCTGCTTTCAGCAATCCAAGGGTCCAGGGATTGGTTTTGTGGAGCTTTTGGAGTCAAAGTTCCTGGAGGGGTCCCTACACTGCTCTAGTTGATGGTAACGAGTGGAAGGTACTGCTTCACAACTTTATAACTGCAAATGAGATAGTGTCAAAAGTGGGAGGAGTGACTGAGTTGACTTTATGGAGCGTCTTCGTGTCGTAGTGCCAGTTGCATCAAAGTAACCTGGCTTGCTTAATAAAGACTAGGTATAAACCAAGAAATAAGAGTAAACTGGTAGTTAAAGAGATTTTAAAACAGCCTTTCGAACGGTAGCCCTTCAGGCATGATCCACTGAGTTGCTAACTACCAACGTACAAGTTCCTTGGTTCGACGTACGACTTCCGTTAAGCTTTTTTCTTTCACACCAGCAGCTAAGCTTAATTACAGTTATGCTGAAAGCAAACCTCATTCTAGTCTAACTTTATGGCATTTAGATTAACGCCGCTGGTCTCCGTTATCGCAGTCTTCTGAAACAATGGACTACGCACGTCACATTGTCACCCACCATTACAGACCAATCAAACGCTTACTTTGAATCACGTGGTTTCTTCGGTGATTACGATGTGGAAATTGAACTTCCTAATGGGCTGAGAAGCACCCAGAAGTTCACACTGAATCCCGGGAATGGCCCTCTTATAATTCAGCTCCATCTTCCAGGTAATTCACGCCTCGGTTGGTCGTAATAGTAGTAAACGTCGCTCTCATCAGAGAAGGCTGATTTAATATACGCTTACCAGTGTACTATGGACTAAAGACCGGGACTTTCGCAATTTTTCTCTTGGCCTAACCTACAACCATTTAAAGAACTCCTGCGGGAAAACGCAAACTACGTGTTTATTTATCCATTTTCCTTGATGAAAACCCGAGTAAGACAGTTGAAAATCTTGGGTTCCCTCCTCGATACGTCTTAAAGTTGCTCAGATGGTTACATGAATGCTCTCTGTTTGCTTCCGGTAGTGGATCAACCTTGAGAAAAAGGAGAGTAGAGATAAATCTTAAGGATTTGAATTGTGTAGGTTGCGGGTCGAACGTTTGGCAATAGGTTCGACCAAGACTGGCATGAACGGTGTTTGGCACCAGCTACCAAAGCTAAAGAATACAAGAACTTATACAGTTCTTCAGAAGATTTTCTTCAGAAATTTTTCATGGTCCCCTCAAAATAAGATTAGATGGCTATGATTTTACAACTCTGATATGTCGTTCTTAGATCCTACCTCTTCGAAAGCTAGCTCAGATATTCCCTCGACTCAAGCGAATACGCCTTTTGAAACTCAAAAGGCTGCAGCCACAATTTTCAGTCGCGGAAAACAAGACCACGATGAATTCCAACCCGACCAAGAACAAGATAATGAATTTCCAGAGTCCAAGGAATCCAATGAATTAGCAGGTGATTAAAAAATTATGTTTGCCTGAGTATGTTGCAAATAAGTCAAAGTGATTACTTTTATTTTGGCTTCAAGCGGATAACCGCTCTAAAGCATCCGAGCAAGTATAAAAATACTTGATATTAGTTCCATTTCCTTGGTCTTTAGAGTAGGTTTTTGCGTTGAGTGTCGAAAGCAATTGCACAATGGCCTTTGCTTTTGCTTTTGCTTTTGCCTTGCTCTATTATTGGATCAAACAACTTGTGGGAACTTGTCAAACAATCACATTAAAAACTTAAACCAACTGCGACTTAGTCACTCTCGTTTTGCCGCGCTTGGTGTCGCCGGCCGGGGCCGCGTTGACTTTCTTTGACTTCTGATTGGCGAGTGAGGCCAAGTCGTGAATGACTTCAATTTGTGATTGACTGAAGGGTGTATTCCCTTCATATTTATATTTAATATTATAAATAATAATCATGATGGAAATATTTCATTTTTCATTTGAGTGTCGTAAAACCAAAACCAAAGTAATTACGACAAAGGCAATCACGTTCAGAAGGAAATAGACCCTTTAGCCAATCATAAATCAAGAGGGACGTGAGTCGTAATTGGTTTTAGTTTTGCATCTGATTGGTTGAAAAGTTCGCAAGAGTTTTTTTTAACCAATCACAGAGCAAACCAAAATGAAACCCAAAAATTACTTTCGAGACTCAAGTGAAAACTGTGCTCATGTGATTTGCTGTGTAATTACTTTAGTTTTGGTTTTACGACACTCAATTGATAACCGTCTAATATTTGATATTTTAGTGATGCACCATTGCACTAAAAAGAAACTAATCCGATTGCGAGCGAGAATAGCGCGATATCTAAGTTATGTAACTTTTCTTTAACCTCTAGATACGTTCAAGACCGCAACAGGAGTCTACATTGGTTGTTTTGACAACTCGAATCCTCTCAGACAGCTCGAACACAGATACGAGAGACACCCCGCCATGATACCGGATGTGTGCGTTAGACATTGTGGCTTCAGAGGATATCCATTTGCTGGCCTTTTGTTGGCGTCCGAGTGTTTCTGTGGTTTTTACTTTAACGATGATAAGGAGGTTGGGATTGAACGCTGCAAGCTACCTTGTCAAGGAGACTTTCGGAGGAGCTGTGGGGGTCAAAATGACATCGCAATTTATTCCACAGGTTTAGAAAACAATATTCCTTTTGACTACTAAACAACAGAGACAACTTAAATTCTTATAAACTCCAAGGATGGCAGCGCCCAGGAAATTAAACAACTAAAACAGACGATAGTGAACTCTTTTTAGTGTGGCAAATGCCGAGAACTATTTCCCCCTTTTTTTTTCCTCAGAAACTTGTGGTGAATGGAGGTTCCCTTTATTCTTACTTCAATTTTGCGGACGTTGATAAGTACACCTCGATTGTGGCAGCTACAGCATCATTTCCACTGGGCGTTTCACCCATTATCAGTTCCATGTCTCTGTGATCTCTGTATTCACTTTCTTTTGCATTTCTTTCATTCAGAACCAAAAGTGGATTGTTTGAAAATGAATATTTGTGAATCGCCTTCATTTCACTGAGATTACTTACGCCTGTTTGTGTTCTCTCTTCAGGATTAGCAACTGATTCGAATTCAATCCAGTCGTGATCGACCAAGTAAAAACCGTTTCCACTTAAACTTCACCAAAAGAACAAGAATGAAATGCCGATGATATTGCCTTATACGCTCATCTACATCAAGATGCGGGAGCCTGCGCTTTCGAATACACTTTTCCAATAAGTAATAATAACTTTTTTTTTTAATTAGAAGAAGAGAATGAACGATGAACAGAAGTCGCGACTAGTGAGAGCTGCCTTCTATTGCAGCCGGAACCTCGTTATTAGCAACCTTCAGATCGGAGTACGAGTGCGACTACGAGTATAAGCTTTCCCTTCTGAGCACGCGCACTTAAAAAGATTTCGACCTGAAAACCTAATGCGCGTGCGCAGAACCGAAAACTCGTACTCGTAGTCGTACTCGTACTCCGATCTGAAGCTCGCTATTTTGAGGAAGAGGGCAGACCGCAAGTGAGTGAGAAGCGTTCCGCTCCTTGACTGAAACTCAAATCCGAACAGGGCAACAGGGCTGCGCCATGGAAGTCAGGCTCACTGTCAAATTTGTGCCGAAACCGTCACGCAAGAGACTCGATAATCATTCACATTTTTATATCCACTTCTCAGGTCCCTTAAAAAGACAGAAATGTGGTTAACAGTCAAGAAATGTCATGCAGTAATTTGATAACAACTAACTTAACTCACGTTCCGACAGACTCCGCAGTCATTATAGAACACTGTTTTCCCATTTGAAAGCCCTATTTAAACAGTGTATTTTGTTGAGGGGTGAAATAGGTGACTCAACAAGCAATATAGGAGTCTAAACTCTGGCGTCCCAAAGTGAGAGGGAATTCACACACAGGGGAGCTTATTGGAAAAAAAAAAGGGGGTTAAAGTGCACCTAAACCAAAATCTTATTCGTTGTTACGATAAACCTATCCAGCTGTAGCAATCATATTTTGCCATTTTCACCTCGAAATGTCTCTTTTAATGCCGCAGCGTTGTAACCTGCAAAGGTAGCTGTCATGTGACCCACGGCGGAGCTAGTGAGACCCCGATAGGTCTATTCGTGATTTGACGTCACAAACTGTGTCGCAATGCAAAAATTCTTTGAAGAGAGTGCTTAGTAAGGCAGCCCTAAGTAAATACCGTATTAAGGAGGGACGAAAACGCCACTTTATGATCTTAGTCATCTTATCACAGCGATATCTGATTTCGTTGAAAGGAAAAGGTTTATATTGCTTTTTAAATGCTTTATTTCCGTTTGTGAGGCACATAATGATTACACTAACTCTAAAACCAGGGTACTAGAACCCTCTCACTACAGAATTCGATTACAATCTACAGCCTCGAGGAATTTTAACCGTTTTTCTTCGTCCTGGCCAATTGAGCACGGCATTGAAGGTGATGTATCGTCAGTTCAACGCACAAAAACCGCCAACACATCTGCCACTCCCACGTTGTCTGCAAAATGTGTAAAAAAATGAAGACAGTCTTATTTATGGTTCAGCCTTCGGCCTGTGTGTCGCGAGAAAAAAAAAAATTCAAATGCTCGGTGGTGACTAAATTTGATTTTTTAACGACCTTTAAATCTTAAAATTTCACTTGTTCCCCAGTTTCTACTAATATCTTACACCATTTTCAACACTACTTGAGCCTGAGGACCTTGAATAAATGAACTCGTGAATGAATACTTGTGATCAGCGCTCGTTCGATTTTGAAATCACGCCTTTGATTTCCACTCAGTTCAATTATCATTATCAATTGAAACATTTTAATCAGGAAAAGATGATGACTCAGTAGAATGCCATCTTAACTCACTCACCGCCATTGTTCCAGTTCGTGCGGGTATCTATGGTGCTATACATTATCGCGTTGTCTGAGTTATTCTTCTCCCAGTCACATGCCGTTCCACCAATCACCATCCAACCGATGTCACCTGGACAACCGCCGTAAGCGCTGTTGATGAAGAATCGGCGGCGGAGAGGGGAATCTCCTGCGATGGAGAAGTGATTCTTAGATTCCGTTTTAATGTCACTCCAGGGCGTGTTAGTCAGCCTGTCCGATGCAAACCAATTGAGTTTGTCAGTTCCTTGGGCGTTGAACGTCAGCTCCTTGACAGAGGACCCTCCTTTATACAGGACAACTCGGACCTTTAAATTTTAAACACATACCGTTAATTTGTTGATTGCACCCTAAAATATCTCTCGTCGATCGCAAATGGTTGGTAAAAGGAGCATAAGGATGCTCTTTTAGATGGCGCTTCTACTATATTTCATGTGTATCCATGGGAACCCCCAATATTGCACTTAATTGTACAATCCTCACCACATTCCACGGCTTTACACTTTGCGGATACCATGCTAATTGGTAATAAGTTTTCCCTTTTTATTTTGTAATGTATTCTTCAAAATTTTTGTATATGGTATGCTAATTATATGCCCTTTTAGTAAGAATATATTAAGATAAAAGATGAGGTAGGTTTTCCCTCTAGTACATAAGCCTGAAATAAACTGTAGGCTGCTCTCCTTGCCATTGATCTGGGATATTTCAAGAGTAAACAGACATTTCAACGCCACGCGGGGCTTGTCTCTTGAGGACACAAATCCTGTCTACATAGGCTATCTTCATACTTACAGTTGATAATTAAAAAGTACTGCTGTAACAAAAATATCCTTCCTCGTTCTTGGATGCGGTGTTTGGAATGTTTTTTTGGGATCGAAATCCAATTATTTAACCGAGGAAACATTCAGCATATTAGGTGAAACAAGGCTTATGTGTCAGACATGGCACATATTTCACTGTTCATGTGTTATTGGCTGTGATCACACTAGTTTTTTTTTTTTTTTGTACTATAGTAAAGCACAGTTTACAACAGATAAGAAGTTGTGTAATGTGACCGACTTTCCTCACTTTACTATGGTAAACGCCCGTCCAGTCTGTCGCGTTGGCAACGGCGGCAGGATAAAGAAAAGTTTACTATAGTAAACCGATCTGAATCGAGCTCGTTTATCACAAGTTAGGAGCAACATTCATTTACAGGCTGTCCACTTTGAATTATCTGATTTACTATAGCAAACTTTGACTACTTTTTCTTAACCATAGTTAGCGCCTTTTCCTACAGTAAAATCTCAAGTGTGACCTCAGCCATTACCTCAGAAGGGCCAAAGTAGCCCCAGTTCTCAACGATCTCGTTCTTGTAGATGTCGGAGAATGTGTTTGTAACGTCAAGGGCGTCCATTTCCATTTCGGCGTAGGTGTTGGCGGAATTGAAAGCGTCAAACGCATCGATTTCCTCGCCGTTCACGGTCTTGAATATCATTGTCCAACCTGGAGGACAAAGTTGAAGCACAAACGCTAGTAAAAGTGAATACAGTTGAAACCTGTGCTCAACAACCAGTATTTTTGGAACTCAGCCTTAAAACCGAGGCTCTTATTGTAATATATGACATTTACGTATTGCATATTCTATATAAATAGTCGATGCGCTTTGAAACACTTTGTGGGGTACGTTTGCTAGATAACTTGTGCATTTGACAATCACAAGTGATTTTAAAAGCCAGACCTCGGAATTCAAAAGTGCCCCAGAACAGAATGAATGTTGGACCCACACACCGTATACAGTCTTTCAGAACAGTGTGTGGGTTCTTAACGCCCCGGCCCAGACAAGAGCTGCGAGAAGGGTCCTTTTCCGCGAGAAGCAGTATAACGTTTCTGTAGATGTCATTACAAAAGGCAGCACCTTCTCCACCGTTATTTCTGAGTATGCTCTTGCCGGGATCCTCCCTCTCTGCCCACGGGTGCGTTATCCCATTGGCCTCACTAACGAGGCGGCGCTTATATTGAGTAGATCCTGCTATATCATTCTGTTTAAGTTCTTAATTGGGCTCTTATTTTGGCAAGAAAGAAAGAATATACAGTGACGAGCCTATAACGTTTCTCAGTTTATTTCTGAATATAGTTAATTTTAAACGACCTGTGTTAATTTTGCGTATATCATCTCAGGTCAAAATCAATGAACTTATTTCATGTACATATGTTAAGTCTGACCTCCAGCCGCCATGTCACAGTATACTGGAAGTAGTGCGCCTCTGCTGTCTGTTGTAAAAGAATCAATCAATCAAGCAAGCAATCAATCAAGCAGTTAATCAGTCGATCAACCAATCAGTCAGTCAGTAAGTCAGTCATTCAATCAATTAATCAATCAATCAATCAATCAATTAATCAATCAGTCAACCAACCAACCAACGAATAAGTCACTGAGTGCGAGTGCGTGGGTAAGTGAGTGAGTGAATGAGTGCATGAGTGAGTGAGTGAATGAGTGAGTGAGAGCACGAATGACTATTAAATCATTTCGCGTCTCCAGCGTCTCCAACGCGATCTACAGAACGCAGCCAGGACTGCGTTGCAGCAGTGAATAATGAGGTCTAAGCAGATTTCTTGTGATTTTCCGTAACCGTTCGTGTCATACCGAGCTTTATTAACCTTTTCTAATAATAATAATAATAGTAATAGTAATAATAATAACAATAATAACTAAAAGCAATCCTTTATAGCCAGACATTGTTCTAACTTAACTATGGTTGGAAAGGTGGCGCTAGAACCCGTGACCGCACAGTTCCTCTCAGGTTCCTTCCTACAATTTTCCATTTTTCACTCATCTCTTTTCAAAACAATTCGTGTTTTAAAACATGAAGGAAAATAATATCAGTTGAAATCAAATTAATTATGATAAAATATTACCGCGTGATGTGATCCAGTAAACGCCATTGGTCGTTTGACCTGGGTCCTTGGCTTTGATATCCTCACACGATGAACCTGGATATAACTTTGACCCGGGCTGCACTTCAAACTGTAGAGCTTTCCATTCACTTCCATTGCAGAGTAGTATTTTACCATCATCGTACCTCAACTGGCCGGTTAGTTTGTCGTCACAAGCACAGCTGTACTCTTTTATGAATACCGGGCGAATTTTTTTGGGCTTCTTGCACCCTTTGTTCTTGGCGCCGTTTGCCAGGCATAAAACGCTGAAGCATATGATGGCCAAAACTGTCAGGCGAACCATGTTTATTTTAATCAGAACCAATACCTGTGAGCCGGTAAAACGAAAAGAGTACAGATATCGCTCAAGCATTATCAATCGTATAAATTGACCAAATTAAAGAAATTATTCATGTTTGTCCTTTAGTTTTTCTCTGCATTATATGCCAGGGGTATTCATCAGCGAAAAAAAAAAAAGAAAAAAAAGATCGTAAAAATCTCATTGGTTCTTTCCATCAGGAAAAAAACAAAACAAAACAAAATAACACATGAGTTTTCAGTTTTAACCAAAAGGCAAGGTAGAAATCTATAGACTTCACCTCAGAATAGGAGGCAATACCTGATGTCAATTCAAAATCTTTCCCTGAAACGTTCTCAGGCTAAAAACATAGGCTTGCTCTGGTCATATTGCGCATCTCTGCAGCCTTCAGATAGACTCCTTCTCGATTTGTTTGTCTCATCCAGACGTTCTTCGTAAACGATTTTAAAAATTTGTTTACTGCCTGTTAGTGTTGGCGATACCATATAAATTCTAAATTTGAGTGGAAATGAAAATTGCTGATTAGCCTTGACACACTGAAGCTTTCTTTGGTGACTTTCGAAAGAAATCGTTCTGCTGCGTTTGTGAAAGCTACAACACGGGACCGGTGTTATGTTCTCCAGTCATCAAAGAAGGCACTGATAATGTAAACTGGCCACTTCAAATTAAGGGATTTCACAGCTGATGCTTCGCAAATAAAGGGATATCAAGAATATATGCCTACAATGTCTACACGAATCATGCAAGCAGTATAGTGAGGCTGAGGTTGCAGTCATGCGTGCGCTTGTCGAATTGGGGTTTTCCTGGTTATTGCTAGTTGAAACTTCTTTTACCTACCAAACGTCCTTCTCGAGAGCTCTTCTTTGTCCCGACCTCTTTGTCCGGAGAAGGAATATGCTTCAGCACTGAGATGGCAATTGATTTATGAAAGAGTGATCTCCACTGTTATTGGCCAATGCTGAAAGCAATTTAACTGGAGGAGACTTCTAGACCCCCTTACTATCAAAAGGTACGGTGGAAATGTAACCAAATGGTTTATTTAGCTTCCTTGCTTGCACATCATTTTTATTTTTCATTTTGTAATAAACAACATTCCTTAGTACATGGCGACCGAGGTGTTTCTCCGATCATGGAACGAAAGAAAAAAATAAATAAATAAAAAGTAAAAGATAAAAAACATTTCTCGGAATGTGGAACCAAAAATATAAGCAATTGCGTAATGTCCTCCAAATGATCTGTTGTTGATTAGTGTAGTTTTATAGCCGAGGTCTAGCAAAGGAGACTGAGAAAAAGGGCGAGGGACAGCAAATTGCAATGAACAAGGGCTATCGCTAAACTGAAGGTCATAAAATTGTTGTTTTGTCGGCAGCGAGAGATACAGTGTACTCCCCGGTGTACATTGAACGATTTAGAGGAAAAACAATGACGCCATGGTAACCTACGTGATCACCCAGAATAAATCCGTCAGGATCCGAATCATGCAAGTGCTCCTGCTCTTGTGATCATTTTCAAATTGGCAAAACGTAAGCGTCTACATAGGGTGCGACATAACTGTTCCTCAGGGCTCCACCTTAGCTACCTTACAAGCTGACCTCAGTTCCTTTTACGTTCCCGAGCGAACACACGCGAACTAATTACCACATTTAATATCTATGCGCTGGATAAACACTATCAATATGTGCAGCTTTATTGGAAAAATGTTTCACACCAAGGGTCTAAAGACAAGTTGAAAGTTTTGAGTGAAAGACATGAATGATTAACGATGACCGGTTCTCGGTACTTTGTGTTCCTTAAAGTTTGTTTCGGGTCAACAGAAGAGAGCATCTTTAAACTGTAAACTTATTATTCTTACAAACAATTTAATAAGCAACCTACAGTTGCCTTGAACAAGCAAATATAAGCAGCTTTGCGTAAACAGGATATAAAATGGGATCGGATATACTTGTATCCTATGCACTAAGTACTGTCTCCGATCTCATAATTGAGCCTGTTTTCACATTTATCGTGCTATATGCGTTAGCCGTTGGGCGCTCTTTAGATCCTCGACATTTTCATACGCTTCTACGACCTCTTCTAACCAAATCCTCTATTTCATATCACAGAGTTATGCCCATTCAGTTGAAACGAGACTGCCTAAAACATTGCCCTTTCCAAGGGATATAGTTCAAGTATGTTGTCTTTATGTGTAGTGCCCGCTGGGTTTAATGGCCCTCTTCATTTGATCTCCTATCGTGAACTTCTATTGACTATATTGAAGTTGTAATTAGTTTCTTTTTTTGAGGAATAGCACATGCTGGTTGAGCGGCCACCTCCGTCAAGTGTTAAGGCATAAATTGCAACTTCCAAAATTTCAGGCTTGTAGTAATGGCCCTCCTTACGAATACGGATTTAATAACGCAGGCCCCTCCCCCACCCAAAATAATATATTTGGCCAATGAGGTACTCAGCTCATTTTCTCTTGATTTAGCCAATTTTTAAGCAGTTTTCAGTCCAGCGTTATTTTCTAATTTGTTAAAAGTAAATTTCGATACCCTTTCCAGCTTAACTCTTTTTTCTCTTGAATGTTCCCTCGACGGCGGGATGGTAGGGGCGTAGGAAGAGGGTTCCAGGGGTATTGGAATATAAAGAAATACCGTTACCCGATTTCCATTAGAAAAAGAAACCGAGATTCCCATCCCAGAAGAGTCTCCACCCGAGACTGTTGGGAATTCGCGCTCAGAATTACGGAAACGCCATTACTACCAACGTGAAATTTGAAATTTCTCCTAACCCCCGGGAGAGAGCGTTCGGGGAAGTTTCGTAACTGGGGACCCGGGTGTCAAAGAAAGACACCCTGGTCATCCCCGTCCCCCCCCCCCCCCCCACCCCTATGCCACGCCCGCTGGAATAATACTAATCTGCTTTGCCCACGTTGCTGCATGGGTCTGCAAGAAACACAATATGGCGCTCCGTGAAGCTCATTTTCGAGCCTTAAAATCTTTTCCATGGAGTCTTTGCGACATTTTTTTGCCAACCATTGGGGAAAAACTAGAATGAAGAGTCGTCCACCTGACCTTGCTGAACTTTAAGAAGCCTTCGTTGAAGAAAACGTGGCGAACAAATTTTAAGCTGATGCATGAACGATGAAGCTGAAATTAACTGGACATCTTTGAATGAAACTCGAGTTACTACAGGTAGGTTTAATTTGAACTACTTGTCTTTATAAACTTCAATTTAAAAAGGGTTTTAGTGGATGTAGTTGTACATTAACTGGGCACAAATAGACAAGAATTTTAGTCGCTATTCAAGCGTCCATATTAATTTTGGTAGCCGTGAAGTGCTGCTGATGAAGGAGGTGAGGTCACAGGTCAGTTCAGGTCAGGCCGGTTACAGGTCAGGGCACAGATCATTAGGAAGAATAGTTTGTCTCCGATAAACTAAAAACATGGACAAGAGTTTTCTTTATCTCTGACCTGTAGACTTGAAATTGTATGTTTCCAGTGGTAACTTTTTGTACTTTGACGTCATTCAGTGATGATAATGATAATAATAATAATAATAATAATAATAATAGTAATAATAATAATAATAATAATAATGATCACTTTATTTAAGTCTCAGGTTATTTAGCTGAGCACGAGTGCTCTACTAATTGGGGAGACTACAAATCAACTGAAATCAGAACAAATCAAATGTTGGTTTTTGTGGAGAGGGGAAAACCGGAGAACCTGGAGAAAAACCTCTTGAAGCAGAGTAGAGAAACCAGCGAACTCAGCCCACATATGACGCCGAGACCAGGAATCAAACCCGGGCCACATTGGTGGAAGGCGAGTGCTCTCACCACTGCGCCAACCCTGCTCCTCAGAACTGTCACAGGTTCGAAGCACTTCTGCCTCAGTGCAAAGCCTAAACACATTATTTCTGTCAGATACGGAGTATCAAGTGAAATTGAAATACTCAGAACGGAAGGACATGCATGGTCAGAAATGGAGTACAAGTTACATTTTGCGCAGGGGTTTTGGTTTGACCATCTAAGGGGTGCCTGCTTTATCACAGAATGACGTCAACACCTGAAAAGTTACTGTTAGAAACAGAACAAAATAATTCCCCTTGATAACATGGTAAATTAAATGTCAAAACTTCACCAAACTTCATTATGCCCACTCAACTGAAAATTGTAATAAGTCCTGTCAGATCTTGCTCTTAAATTTCATCAAGACTCAGTTTTGAAAAGGTTTTAACCCGACCTGCTAGTTGACTTGGGACCAGACCTGTGTTTTAGACCTGCCGGGTGGGCAGTCAGGAGGGGGACAAGCTAGCTGTATTTTTGCAGGAAAAAAATAAAAAATAAATAATAATAATAATAATAATAATAATAATAATAACCAAGATCTACGAAGAGAGGTGGCATGACTCTGAAATGTCAAAGCAATAGTTGTTCCTATTGTGGTTGGTGCGCTAGGTGCCGTCACACCCAACCTTTCTAAACACCTGGATGCAATTGGTGTGACCACAAGGATCGAGCTTTTACAGAAAGCAGCTCTCCTCGGCACAGCGTGCCTCCTCAGATGGGTACTAGGGGCCTGAGGTTATGAGACATAACCTGCCCTCAGTGAAAAGGAAAATCTCCAGCTATAAGCTGCAAAACCTAAACATAGTAATAGTAAGGAATAAATAGTGAGTCACAGGCTTTTTCTGAAAATTTGTTGTGGACTCACTCGGCTGTGCCCCATGTGACCACTATGATGATGAATATGATTGTTGATAAAAGTACGGACAATGCTAAACCTCATTGGATTCATTAATGTGCTATCTTGAGCAACATCTCTAGACCTGCACTGAAAATTGAACTGGAATTGTTGTAATCCATGCCGTTACATTTAGCAGATGGTAAACATTCTTCGTACATTAAAGCAAAAGCTAGAATTAAGTTAATCTCAAATTTTGCAATTATTTAGACAAGGAAAGTTGCCAATCAATATCAATAATTATGACTGATCATATTTATTTTAAATTTTAGTTGAATACTCCAGGTGCCGTTGATCTGAGCTAGAAATGAAGAGCTACAGCTGTATATTCAAAGAATGAAGGACTGAGCATGATTGCTTTGGAATCTGTCATGCTGGTATGTAGGCAGTTGCTTCACAATTTTTTTTATTCATGAGAACAGACATTTTGATCTCACTTTCCCCTTACTTTCAGTCAATGATGGCTTTTTTGTATTTGGTTACTGCTTGTGTGAAGGTTCTATCTTTGCCCTACTTGAAACAAAATTGAAGGGGATTCAGAAATCTTAAAGCAAAACTGCAATAGCACATGGTGTTCAGTACCATTTTAATGATATGTACAAGACAGTGACACTTCTGGTTTTGTTTGATGGAGTTCTTTTTTGCCTTTATTTCTCTATAGTATAAACTACTGAACCAAGAAGCATCAGGAGTCCAAATCAAGCAAGACAGGAGGACATTTATTGCAGTAGCAAGTAAAGGTACTGAAAATTATCTCTTTAGAGAATGTATGTTTTTACTTGTAGAGGAAAAGGGGAGAGAGCCTTTCAAGGAAGTGGGTTGCTTGGGTAGGGTCTAGACTTTAAAATTCAATAGAAAGGGAGGGTCAAGCTTTTTTAAACTTGGGCATGTGTAGTAAATCACGGTGAATTAAGCAACTCAGGAAAAGGGAAAAGTGTTATAAATTATTGAAAAGAAACTGCACCACAGCTCTCTCTGGCCCATCTTACCCAATTAGAAACGTACTTTCTATTATGTGAGAAGAAGCTACATACTACCGTATTAACCTGTGGTAAGGCCTCACTTTGAAAAGAAATGCGCCACTAGTTTAAAGGCTTTTGTGTAGTTTATGTGCAGGCACGGTTTTCTGCGGGGCAATGTGCGATTGGATTCTGGTTGAAAACAGTGGAACCTCATCCATACAACCACTGACAGTATCAAGGGGCATTAGTGAAGTGTCTGAAATTATGACTGGCAACAACTGTAGGGTGGTCTTGTCAAGGAGGTGGTATTATCAGCAGGGTGGTGACAAAATTAATCATGATTGGCAACAAGTGGCAGACTGTGAATTTAGGTCCTATCAAGGAAGTGATAATATTAACAGGGCAGTGTCAAATTATGATTGGCAATAACTGGTGGACTATGAATTTAGGTCGTGTCAAAGAGGGGTAGCGTTAATGGAGCAGTGTCAAATTATGATTGCCAATAACTGGCATACTATGAATTAAGGTCATGTCAAAGAGGGGTAGCGTGAATGGAGCAGTGTCAAATTATGATTGGCAATAACTGGGAGACTATGAATTTAGGTCGTGTGAAAGAGGGGTAGTGTTAATGGAGCAGTGTCAAATTATGATTGGCAATAAGTGGTAGACTATAAATTTAGGTCGTGTGAAAGAGGTGTAGCGTTAATGGGGCAGTGTCAAATTATGATTGGCGATAAGTGGTGGACTATGAATTTACATGTAGGTCGTGTCAAAGAGTGGTAGCATTAATGGAGCAGTGTCAAATTATGATTGGCAATAAGTGGTGGACTATTAATTTAGGTCGTGTCAAAGAGGTGTAGCGTTAATGGGGCAGTGTCAAATTATGATTGGCGATAAGTGGTGGACTGTGAATTTAGGTCTTGTCAAAGAGGGGTAGCGTTTATGGAGTGGTGTCAAATTATGATTGGCAATAAGTGGTGGACTGTGAATTTAGGTCTTGTCAAAGAGGGGTAGCATTAGTGGAGCAGTGTCGAATTATGATTGGCAGTAACTGATGGACTGTGAAATTTCTGTCATACCAAGGATAGTAGTTATAGCAGGGTAGTATCCAATTATGGTTGGGAACAACTTGTGAACCAGGTCATTTGTTTTAAATCTGTGGGGTGGTAGTGTTTGCAGGGAAAAGATGAACTGTAATTGGCAACAACTAGTGGACCATAACATTTTGATCATCTCAAGGGGTTATTTGTGCTCATGAGGTGTAGTCACAAACAAAAACAAATTGAGCAAGGCATCATTAATTAAAGGTGGCGAACTACAAAATCTGTCAGCGAACACCTATGTGAAAAAAACAAAAACAAAAACAAAAAAAAACCAAACAAACAAAAATGTTTTTTTTTTCATTTATGTTCTTAAATGGTGCCCTCAAGGAGGTAAAATTAATGATAAAAAATAATACATGTAGGGTGCCATTGGTAATGTCAATCAAACTGTGTCAGGGAAAGTGATCAGTCAAAGAGGTGATGATTGACTGTACTGAATGGATGGTTGTTCCACTGTACGTAGCTTTCATTTCTGTCGCTTAAGGAAGATTATACTTGGATGGAAGACAATCTTGTGCGTTAGGGCGTTGCTAAGACACAAATAAATGAGGCCTTAACATCATGGGTTAAAACGGTAACTTTGTAGTAGAGATGGACCATAAGAACAACTATGGGGTGGGACAGGTGAAATTCAGAAAATAGGTTGCGCTAGGGTGCTAGGGGGGATTGTGTTAGGAAATTTCATGCACAGCCAGCTATTTTGCGTGAACATTTTATTTTAGAGTTTGCCTGAAAAAGCTGCGCAGCCAATTAGAGCTAAAAAAAATTTCATTCAGCCAGACAATTTCTCCCCCTCTTTCCCAATCATAACTGTTCATATGGTCCACCTCTTTCTTGGAACCACGGAATTCAAGCAAGAAAGAAGAGGATGATCACTGCAGAAGCAAGTCGGGTAAAATAACTGGTTTACGTGAGAGAACACACTGTATCAGCCTATGGTTAGGCCAAAATGTTTTGAGAGAATGTAGTCGATAAGCATGCAGGCACAAGCTTCGGCGATGCAATGAAACATACTGGTTACAAACGGTGGAACCCTGCTCATTCAGCCACTGAACGTCCATGAAATTTCGGTGGTACCATAGGGGTGGTAGCATTAGGGAATTGTCTAAAATGATTAGTGGCAACAACTTTGGGACTATTGTTTTGTCAACGGGTTGCTAGCATCAGCAGGGTGGTGACAAAAAATTATGATTGGCAACAGCTGGCAGGCTGTGAATTTAGGTTTTATCAAAGGAGTCATAGCAGTAGTGGGACAGTGCAAAATGTTATGATTTGCAATAACTGACAAGCTATGAATTTAGGTCGTATCGAGAGTGGGAATTAGTATTTAATAGTGGGGAAGTGTCAGATCATGATTGCCAATAACAAAAAAATTAATATGAATTTAAACCTCATCAAGGGGGTAGTTTCATGGGGGCAGTGTCAAATTATAGTGATTGACAATAACTGGTGGACTATGAATTTATGTCAATGAAAGAGGGTGGTAGCATTAAGGGGTGCAGTGACAAATTTTGATTGGAAATAATTGGCGGGCTCTGAATTTATGCTGTATCAAGGGGGTAGTACTGATTGGGCAGTATCAAATTGTGATTTGCAATAACTGATGGACTCTGAATGTACATTGTACAAAGGGGCTGCTAGTATTAGAAGGGTGGTGTCAAATTATAATTGGCAACATCTGGCACGCCACAAAATAATGTTTTCTTTATTGATTGGCAACAACTGGCGGTCGTGTCAAGGGGGTGACAATATTAGCAGGGTAGTTTTAAGTTACAATTGGTGCAACGTACAGTGTAGGAAGCCTTGTTGATATCAAGGGGGTCTTAGCATGGATGGGGTTGCATCAACTGAAGTTATAATTGGCCACAAGCATGGTGGATACACAAGATCCAAAACAAAAAAAAGAAAGGAAAAAAAAAGGAAACTTTGACATATGCCAGATAATTGACTGGTTAACTTTTGAACAAAAACATCAAACTGGTCATGGGGTGCTTGTACAATGAACAATGGGGCTTTCAGATGAAAACATGCCACATCTGCCTGGGGACATCAAAAGGGGGTGGTTACATTACTGGCTGGTTGTTTGACAGCGTTCCACTGTAACTTTCGTTTCCACTGCAACTTTCATTTCCACTGCAGGCATAGCACGGGGTAAGCATGCGCATGCACGTTTGTTTAGGGCTTCGCAGGTGAAACTAAGGCCTTAATACCACTGGTTGATACTTGTGTGTTCTTAGCCACGTACCATTAGACAAAATCTGAGTTTAGTTTTCTAGATACATTGACAGTGCAACCCATGATATAATCAACCTACTCTCTAGTATAATGAATAGGATCTGTTACAAAATGAAATAAAAGTTTAGGTTGCGTGGAAAGTCAGTGCATTGCGCTTTTAAACTTGAACGCTTTTGTGAACTAAATAGTACTGTTAAGTCTAAGCATGTGTTTTTGCGAAAGAAGGCTATTACTTTTCACATTCTTCAAATACCTGGAATGTCCACCATGAAACTTCATCAACAAATGTTACAGATTCAATACCTTGATGTAGTTTAATTTGGTACAACCCCAATGTTGTTTCACCTGGTTTGTCAGTTAATGTGAAATAACAAGACTGAAAACAAAATATTGCCTTTCTGTCCACACCAGCAGCCTTGTGTGATAAAGATGTGTTTCACAAGCAGGGATCATTCAAATTTTTGAAAGACAATCATAGGCTGATTGTTAGGTTTTAAGTTAACTGTTCATTTTTTCTGTCGGTTTGCACATAGGGCATTATGTGTCCAATAGGTTTTTTCCATTTTAAGAAAAATGGTTTGAACCCAGGAGTAACATACCTCGAAAGGAAATGATCTCTGGGTGACTGGAGTCCTGAGAAGG
Source organism: Astreopora myriophthalma (assembly GCA_014634185.1). NCBI lineage: Eukaryota > Metazoa > Cnidaria > Anthozoa > Scleractinia > Acroporidae > Astreopora > Astreopora myriophthalma. The sequence continues at coordinate 1,476,184 of BLFK01000297.1, read as the reverse complement.
ACTGTTGTTGGTGACTGATGTTTCGGAACCCGTGCAGATGCCATCTTCAGAGTTAAGTGATTGATTTTAGTCAGTTGAAAATTCAAAAACCCTGGAGAGCAATTCGATTGGTCAATGGATGGAGTAGCCAAATGAAGCTATGATCCTCACAGTTATGGACGCAATTTTAGCAATTGCATAGAGAAGCCTGAAAAATTCAGGACTTCAACAGGGTTTGAACCCTGTTACGAGTGTCGCTGTAGAGCAGGGTTGTTTCCAGACAAAACTCAGGATCGCTGGTAACAGCAACAAACTAATTTATTTCCGCAAGGTGACTCCACAAATTTACAGCACTAAGCTTCTTCACATTAAACATGTAGGGCAAGCTGTACCCGGTGTTGTGGTCTGACCTTGAGGTGATATACCTCACATGGGACTTAGGGTCCCGTTTGTATATCCCCGTGCACTTCTGTGCAAAAGCTGTAAAACCAAACCAAAACCGATCTCTCTTACAGCAGAAACTCTTGCCCTAATATACATGAGGCTTAAGGTTCTAGAAACATCTATTAGGAGCTAAATTAAGTAGCTTGACACAGTTTCTAATCTGAATAATTCCATAAGGAATAGAACGCTCTGGAATGTTCTTATGCAAATGGGTTATGGCTGAATGACTTCCGGTTCTAGATTGTTCTAGAACTTGACTAAGACCATTTTTTGTAACAAACTTGTGACCTCGTGATGCCGGTGTGACGCTCTAACCAACTGAGCTATGAAGCCACTGATGTTGGGAGCTGGTCGTTTGTGGGTGCAAATGTTCCCGTGATGAATGAATGAACAGATGAAATGATATATGAAATGAATCATATATTGAACTGTGGATATGAAATCAAATGAAGCTATGATCCTCGCAGTTATAAATGATAGCAGATGGAGTAGCCGTTAGTAAACCCATGATGTGATTGGCTGTGGAGATGTGAGCAGTGACTGGTTATGTAAATTGAGTAGAAAAAGTAATAAAGATGCGTAGTGAGCTACTGTTTTCAGTTGAAACCACTGTTTACACAAAACCAACGTACACTGTCTGACTACTCGACCAAATGTCTTACAATCCTACTTCACTCAGTGACTACTGTACGATCCTTGACAAGAAGAGCACAAAATGTTTGTGACTCACACAACAGTTTGACTGACAAAACCAAGCACTTGAACACTGTTTTTATTACGAACAACTAAAGCACAGACTTCATCAAACAAAATACTTACGTCAGACAGAACGACAGCTCTAACAACTTATCCACCACTACAGCCACCACACCTTACATATGAGGAACCTCCGAAACCATAGCACGCATACTACGACCTGATAACATCCGTGTTGCACACAAACCCATGTTCACTTTACGACGCTTACACACTAATGTTAAGGACAAAAACGAACCTGAAAACAGACTGGGCGAAATTTACAAGATCAAATGCTCCAACTGCCAGGCCACTTATAGCTGTGAGAAGGGCAGGAACTTAACCACGTGACTAAACGAACACAAACGAGCTACTAAAAACGTGACCTCAACAACAACATCGCCGAACACCACTTGAAAACAAGCCACACTATTGACTGTGACTCTGCTACCTGTGTTATGTGTAGTACCGACTACTACCAACGAATTACACTCGAATGCTGGTTTACTGTCTTAGAACAAACTACCCTGAATTGCTGCCAACCTCTTCCGCACCTTACAAACAATTACTCAACCGAAAACAGTAGCTCATTATGCATGTTTATTATACAACTTACAACCTTTTTCTACTCAATGTACATAACCAAACAATCACTGCTTACATCTTCACAGCCAATCACATCACGGGTTTACTAATGGCAACTCCATCTATTGACCAATCGAACTGCTCTCCAGGGTTTTTGAACTTTCAACTGACTAAAATCAATCACTTGACTCTGAAATGTCAGTCGCCACCAACAGTCCTTTTCAGAACTCCAGTCACCCAGATAATCATTTTCAATCTAGGTATTTCTCGTTTTACTGACAATTCATTTGCTTGCTTGTGTTACTAAAATTTTCAACATAAGTTGGTACATAAGTTTTCAATATGAAGGTGTACTTCACAGTTTCACAGTAGTTATTCAGGAATGCTTGTGCTTCTCAGGATTAGGAGTAATAATGTACTATTTTATTAGTGCTGGGGAACTAATGATTGGGAATACTGAAAATGAAATCATTCAAATCAATCAACTCACATCAAATGTTGGTTTTTGTGAAGATTGGGTAAACCCTGGCATCTGGAGAAATTTACCTCTTGGAGCAGAGTATAGAACAATCAAACTTAACTGACATATGGCAGAGAGTCTGGGAATCGAACCCGACACATGGATGGGAAGCAGATACTCTCACCTCTTTGTCAACCTTGCTCCCCCTTTTTAATTTCTGTACATCGTGACACTCAAACCTGAGAGATGGCAGTGCTCGACACTAACTTTTTTGGACATCAGGCAGTGGGCTAGTAAGCAAAATAAATTGCTAGCCCACAAGGACAAGCCTCGAGTCCAAAACAAGGCCAGAACAAATACACCTAAGGAATTCATTTAACAATGTAAATTGGCCTCAGGATCATTGGCCATATAGAAGGAAATTTCCTTGATGGTAAGGTGTTAAAAGAAGCTTGAAATTGGAATCGGACACGCAAAAAGAGTCCAAGATAGCGGGTCTATGGTGGCTCTCACCCAGGTCCATTTTGAGTGATGTGGAAGCATGGACCTAAGGCCTTTTCAAAGATGGCATTTGTTTTGAGATTTGGTTGTACGATACCCAGATGATAAGGACGATGCCCCTGTGATAATGGATAATGTCGTCTAGTTTAAATTACTCAAGGTGGAGCGTTCTACAAAAAAAACAAAACAAACAAAAACAACAACAACAACAACAACAACAAAACTTCCCAAGTTATCAAATTGTAGTGAATTTATTTTCCACAAACTAACTAGTGTGGAGGCTAGTAGAAGTGCATTTTCACTAGCCCAGGAGGAAGTTTTACTCGTCCTGGGGTAGTGGACTAGTGTTAGTGTCGAGCACCGGATGGAACAGATTACTAGCTACATCTCCTTTTTTGTGATATGACTTTGACAAATTTCATCAGTGCAAGTCAGTGCCAAGTTTATTTGCTGCATAGATGTACACTGTATTTATCCTATGCTTTCAAAATAATGCCATCTGTTTATTGTACCTTGAATTTATCAGAATCAAGATTTAATGACTTTTTATGGAAGCAAAGAGCTATCAACCACATTGAGAGACCATAGCCTAACAGAAGCATAATCATTTTCTTCTATTTTATTGCTCTCATGTTTCAACACATAATCATATGAAGATTAAGGGGATATTTCAAATTTGAGAGGGCATATGGAGCCCCTTGATAGTTGCTATCAAGTGTCAAAAAGTTTTGTTAGTGACACCCAAAGGGCTAATTGATTTATTTGTAACCTCTTGTAGCTTTGCATGAGAAAGTTTGACTTCTATTGTAAAATTATTAGACTAATTTGTTGATATTTTCATCTATTCGTTGGTGATTTTTTGCTTGTTTATGTACATTTACCAACAAATTCGAGTACAAACAATCAGGTACTGTTAAATCTTTCAAGTACTTCAAAGCATTTTACTCATGTTCTTTCAAAGCTGAACGCTTTTGTGAACTAAATAGTAGTCTAAGCATGCGGTGTATATTTTTGCAAAAGAAGGCTAATACTTTTCACATTCTTAATGCTTGGAATGTTCTCCATGAAACTTTATCAACACCTTGATGTAGAGTGATTTGGTTCAACACCAATGTTGTTTCTTCTTGTTTGTCATTTAAAGTGAAATAACAAGACTAAAAGCAAAAATGTTTTTCTGCCCATGAGGACACCAAGCTTGTCTGATAAAGATGTGAGTTTCACAAACAGGTCGCCATTTTAATTTTTGAAAGAAAATCTTTTAAGCCAATTGTTTTGTTTTAAGTTAACTTTCATATGGTTTTTCGTTACGTTGGGGTGCATGTAAGGCATTATGTGTCCAAACGATCTTTTCATTTTTAGTGATGATTGCAGCCCATTATGTGCCAATTCTACTGCTTGCTTGTGTCACTAAGATTTTCAACATACAATAAGGTTTCATTATGAAGGGTATTACTTTACAGTTTCATGGTAGTCCTTATGAAATGCTTACGCTTCTCGGGATTAGGATGAATAATGAACCATTTCATTTGTGCTGGGGCACTAATAATTGGAGATACCACAAATTAAATCATTGAAATCAATCAACTCAAATCAGTTGTTGGTTTTTGTGGATATGGAGAAAATCGAAGTACCTGGAGAAAATCTCTTGGAGCAGAGTAGAGAACAATCAAACTTAACCCACATATGGGACAGAGTCCAGGAATCAAACCTAAGGCACATGTGCAGAAGGCGTGTGATCTCACCACTTGGTCAACCCTGCTCCCCCTTTTAAATTTCTGTACATCGTGACAATCGAACCTGAAAGATTGTTAGGGACATATCCTTTTTTTGTGAGCACATTTTACAAATTTAATCAGTGCAAGTCAGTGCCAAGAGTTTCAAATTTTAGAGGGGATATGGAACCCTTGACTCCTTGATAGTTGCTGTCAAGTTTCAAAAAGTTTTGTTAGTGAGACACAACAGCTAATTTCTGTACATCATGACACTCAAACCTGAAAGATGGAGTGGATTATTAGGGATGATTTTGTGACCACATTTGTTTGATAAAATTTAATCATTGGAAGTCTGTCAAGTTTATTATTTTGTCTCAAAGATATATAGTCTGTACAGTTTATTGATCCTGTGCTTTCAAAATAATGCCACCTGTTGATTGCTCCTTGAATTCATCTTAATCAGGATTTAATGACTTTTTCTAGAAGCAAAAAGCTATCAACCAGATTGAGAGACCATAGCCTGACAGAAGCATAATCATTTTCTACTATTTTATTGCTCTTAAGTTTCAACACACAGTCATTTGAAGATTTAAGAGAAGAATTTCGAGAGGGGATATGGAGCCCCTTGACTCCTTGATAGTTGCTGTCGAGTTTCGGAAAGTGTTGTTAGTGACACCAAACAGCTAATGGATTTTCCTTTAAGCTTTTTTAGCTTTGCATTTGAACTTTTGAGGTCTAATGTAAAATTGATAGAGTAATTTGTTGACATTTTTGTCCATGTGTTAGTGGTTTTTTGTATGTTTATGTACGTGCATCAACAAAATAATTCAAGTATAAGCAAAGATACTGTTAATCTCTCAAGTACTTAAGAACATTTAACTCGTATTCTTTCAGTGAAATTACAACCACAATATTTACTTCCTTGATGCCAGCAAATTTGCAGTTAGTTTGCCCCGTGGCAGTTCCCAGGTTACTAAGTTACCAGGCTACCAGGCTACCAGGCTAAGTTTTCATGGTTAAAATGTGAATTTTTGTTCTGTGTTCTTGACAGTTCATAGCTCGAATTCTTTTTCCAGTTGCTAGTGTGGATTTGTATGATGAAAAAACACCTTTTGGTGAAAATGGATTGTTATTTTCTTGAAGGATTTTGTGGTTGGTCAGAAGGCTTGGATTTTGGAGACTTTTATTGGGGTTTCGAATGAGAATCAAAAGCAAAGTTCAGCATATTTTCAAATGCTCGTTTTAATGTTTTTGCAGCTTTTAGTTAGTTTTCAGCCATCTTTTCCAAGTCAAATGCATTCAACTTTTACGGGGTGTTATTTGCCTGCTATGCAGTGAAATGATGGCAATTCTAGCCTTTGCTTTAAATTTTCTGGTACGAAAGTAGGCAGAAAAAACAACAAAACTCGAAGCAACATTATTTGACCTTTAATGGGAACTGTGTTTCCTTATTGTTCAATTATCACAAGGATTTATTTGCAGTAGAAATGTTCGGTAGAGGCGTTTGTGCTTATATAGTCTTAGGTTGCCCTGATATCGTTGAATCTGGGTTGAGCGTTTTTCTCATCCCATCATAATCTTGTGGTTGATTTTCAATTGACAACTATTGTCAAAGCAATGATAGGGCTTGGCTATTTTAACAATGTTGACAGTATTCGTCACTTAGTGATTGAGACTTCGCTGTGCTTTATCGGTTGTGGACGTAAGTTGATAATGATGCTGGTACCGTTTTTTAACTAAACCAAAAATCAGTCTTTGGAGTTTATGAACGTAGCTCTGTGATAACTTTTATTTTATTTTATTTTTGTCCCACGTAACCCTTTTCTCAACCATCAGTTGAAGTCCAATAAACCTCTGGTTGGCTTGTTTATATTTTTGCGGCTTCTTGGCTTCTTTGTTTTAAAATGCGCTATTTCTGTATTTTGATATTGCGGGAGCTCAGTCGTTTTAAGACGACTTTCGCCTGCACTGCGTAGGCTGAAGTATGTTTGTTATATCTGGGTTGCACTGTCAATATCTGTAAGTTAAAATCAATGTTAACGATACGATTAGAGCGCTTTTCAATTGAGTGTGGAAAGTAATTACGCGATTGCCATTGCTCGCCCCAGTTTATCAACCAATGAGAAGGAAAACCAAAACCACTTTGCGCTCTCCCGCGCTTGGTCGGAGTAATTACTTTGGTACTGATTTTACCACACTCAATTGAAAACCGTTCAATCGCTCACGTTTGTCGCAAACACTACTCGTTAGCTACCAAAATGTCAATGTCGAAGGTAAATATCAGTACAAATAAATGGGACTAACTAATCGTTTGCGTCGCGATGTAGTCACTAGAGCTGCAGAGCGCGATGTTTCGATTGTTTACTGCTTGTCTTCACCAGGCGTTGGAGTCGAGTGATTACACTTAACCCATCAATATCATGTTAGAGTGTAATCAGGCGACTTCATCGCGTGATGAAGACAAGCAGTAAGCAGTCGAAACATCGCGCTCTGCAGCTCTAGTGAATTCATCGCGAGACGAACCATTAGTCAGTTACGTTTATTTGTACTGGTATTTATTCTCGATCTTGGTAGCGAATGAGTAGTGTGTGTGTTGAATGGGAGCAATAATTGTATCGTTAACGTTGGTTTTAACTCCTGAAAATTCGTTGCAAACCGCTAATACTGGTCAAAGCAGCAGAGGATAAGCTAAGAAATTTCACATGATGTTGATACCCTTTTATAAAACAATTCTCCCCCTCTGATTACTCTCTTCCGGTCAATAATAAAAGTTCAAAATAAAACCGGAAGTATTTAACCTCATGGTGACCTTGAATAACCTTTCGGTTAAAAAGACAAAATACGGCGTCCCCAATGCGCATGCGCCGTATTTTTTAACAAAGCAAAGCAACAAATAAGTCGAAATATTCAAGTTGTATTTTATTTGTCATTATGTAAAGTTACAAGGTATTGAATAGCAATTAAAAGTTTTATTTTTTCTAGTAATATCTTCTAATTAAGTACAAAGTATTCATAATTTTTTTTAAAAAGTTGGCGCATGCGTACTTTGAGCGCCCGTATTTTTTCTAAGTCTTTTGGCGGGAAAATTTGTCTAAATTTGCACAGCGTTTCCCCTGACGACATTTTTCACCTCCAAAATTATAAAGTCCTTACTCTGAATATTCTTAATCCCCTCAGGAATTAATATACCTTTTCGTGCAAGAATTTGGAAAGAAACTATCAACAATCCTACAGCTAAGTCTTTCAGGAGAATGTTAAAATCAACTTGGCAAGCCATGAAATCGTCCCTCTCGAAACTTAGCCCGTAGAAAATGGTTTGAGAAAAGATTCTGTGTACACGTCCCTCCGAGAACTTTGCCCCCTTTAACTGATTTTAGAAACGAACCACTGGAAGAAAATCGTGTACACTTGTACTCTCATGTATTAAACCTCTATGTTTGAAATACACTTCAGCTTGCCATGTTGTTTTTAATACCGAAACGTTTCTCTACCGGACAACGCGCTTCTAACGCACGAAAAATAAAAACTATGAAATGCGTCGCCGAAGCACTATGCCCTCGGGATGTAACTAACGCAGAGAAATCTCGACTGAAGTTCAAACACGGTTAAAATTACAGTTAACGTATGTGGTTTTGACTGACTTTGAACTTTTGTAGCTCTAATTTGGTGCATTTTGAAAGCAAGAACAATTTGTGTTGAAGTAAACAACATACTCAACTAGGCAACAACGAAAGCACACAAACTTCTGTTACCTATGCCAGATTCTTAATGCTACTTCGCCTTTTGTTTTCCATATGCTAATCACAGGTTAATTGTCTATTGAAACAATGACTTCTTTTGTTCAGTGGTTTGCAAATTATTTGAACATTGAACAGCAGTGACTGCGAGTTTCTACTTGCAATGAAATGTAACATTATGAACAGTATTTTTGAAATTTGAAAATCGTCCACTTTCTGGCGGAGATACAAAAACCTCTAAGTCAACATATGTGAAAACAGACATGAAAATTGTTTCAAATGCTGAAAATTTCTTGGTTTCGTACCGGCAAATCCCTTAAACAGTTGTAAATAATTATTAATGGTTTTAATTTATTTTATTATCAGCAGATAAACTAGATAGGGATAACCTCCTTTATCTCCTTTTCACTTTCCTGTGGATTTGTGAATAAACGGTTATTACATTACATAACATTATAAAACAATGCCGGCCTCTTCAAATCTTAAAATCATGAAGAACTGGAATGACTTCGAAGATAGTACGTGAGAGGATTTCTACTAAAACAATTAGACTAGGAGTTCGAATTTTCTATGAGTCAAATAGTCATTGACTATCTATTAAGTCATAAAAAACTCGAACTCCTACTCTAATTGTTAAATAGGTGATGGATGACGGGGGATATATGAAAAGTGTCAGCATCTGGGCACAGGCCCATATATAAAGATAACACAAAAGAATAAATAAACACCCGGCCCTTATGTAAATCGTCTCACTTATATAGCGACTATGTGACCTAAGGATTTATAACCCCTGAACATAAGGATTTATAACCCCTGAACGTAAGGATTTATAACCCCTGGACGTAAGGATTTATAACCCCTAAACGTAAGTATTTATAACCCCTGAACGTACGGATTTATAACCTCTGAACGTAATACTAGCCTGTTTTCGTCCAGTTGTTAAATCCAGAAATGATACTTGATTGTTAATTGAGTAGGCCTTTATAGATGTAAAATAAATCCCTTGGAAAGAAGAAAATTGCTTTGTAACACGACTAAAAGAGCATATTTAAGTACGAGTTGAATGAAAATAAAAGTGGTGCCACTGTCTCACCCACTGACCGCACGTGCATCTAATTTTAACGCTAATGGGTTTGACTCACTTGCGTTCATAATCCTTTTCAATGATTGGCTGTTTTTATTTTGTTCACTCAGGCCTGCACTGTGAAGTAATGGCGCGAATTTTCCCGCCATTTGCCTCACAGCTGGCCGGCGACGAGTCCACTCGCTCCAGCGCCACAGGCCTACTTCCGTGTTGCAGCGTTGTTTTTTTGTGTGTTTTGTGTCGTTGAAAATTCCTCCAGACGCCTATTACATGTCCCTTTACCGTTAAAAGTTTGTATTTGAGAGCCGACAAACTTGTAACACTGATGCCAAGAAATTTAATAGACAGCTCTAGGATCCAGGATGGGAAAAAAACTTGTTGTATTACGCAAGCTGGCGTCAGTTGGTAAGTTCTTCGTCCCGCTGGAAAAAGCCGTTTAATATGACATATGCCTCGAAAACCCTCGGAAATTTTCAAATGCAAAGTTTCGTTGAATAAGAAAGCCTCTGAGCAGTATAATTGCGTTACATTTGGATTGATTTGCCAGTTATGCTTACCTGGTGTTTCACTGAAATACAATCTTTAGTCCATCCAGATTCCTGCAATTTTTGGCCCGTCAATGGACATCATTGATAGGGTCAAATTCAGGAGATGGGCGTTCACACGGGATGGTACAAATTAATTAACCGCTGACCTTCTTTCTTCGTTTTTGTTTATACCTGAGAATCGTTCTCTGTGCATACACTTGACTCTATGGCTCTCGCGAATTGTATTTTTACTCCTTTGCTGAGAAAAACCCGTCTTTTAATAAATCACAGACGTCTTTTGGTGAGTATTAAGTCATGTTGAAGTCGTTTCTACGAATTGATCAGCTTTTAATATAGTGTTTGGGGACCAATGGAAAACGACCAAACGGTGGTCACCGTTGTGTTTACGAAACCGTTGGTTCTTCGTTTAGTCAGTAAACTGTTGAGATGCCTGAGATCAATTATCTGTATCCTTCGACAGTTGACAATAGCTCGGCGTTGCTGAAGCGACATTGTTTTGCCAGCAAATCTATCCTTTTTGGATAACGTCGGAAGATATTACCTCACCGAGCTGTGGTCATACCCTGTCTCTTTTAATACCTCCTTTTTCCTGTCAAATACTTTCTCGACTTGCTTAACAAAAATTTGGGTAATGTGTGATTGCTTTTATTGATTGCTGTTACAAATATTGTTGTGATCTTTATAAGTTTATTAAAGAAAACAAATTAGACTTTTTCTGTAATCTTACTTAAAGCCATGCATGTAAATTACTTTGCGAATACCGCTGATCAATCATGTGAGGTAATTAGGTGGGTCATGTCGCAGGATCAAAAACAAGCAAAGGTCAATTCATTAAAACATGTTATTAATGAGTGGTGCAAGTGTAAGTATTGTTTAAGGCTAAGGAAACAATATTACACACAATCTCATACATAAATCAATAATAAAATTATTCCTTGGCTGAAACTTTATTTAGACCCCAGGATGGGGAGGGGGTACCCCCTTATCTGAGCTATATAGGTATGTGTGGCTCCAAAGGTTTTGTTTTTTTAGCCGTTCTGGTCTGAAATAGGGTCTGGTTTGTGCACTCAGGTCTTGAATTGGCTATGTTTTTTAGAAATAGCTACTTCATCGTTATTAGGCTATAAGACAATCACCAAGAGCCCCTCTTCAATTATTGCGCCAACTGTGTAACAGCTGAAATAGGGTATCAAATTGTTGGTCAGGTCTAAAATAGGGTAAGGAAAATCACAGATTTTGGTCTGAAATAGGGTAAGGGTTTCAGGAAGCGGGCTATACACCCCCACCCAATTTTTCTGGGAGTACCCCCTGTGGTATTTCACAGGCACGATGTAGTGCATGTATAGGCACAATAATATTATAGTGCACGTATAGGTCGCAGGTAGTTGTAACGATATGATGTGACTAAGAACATTGGGTGGCATTGAAACATTGTTCTAGATTTTCTATTGGTGGTAGAACATTTTAGGAATCAATAGTTATACATCGTAAGTCTAAGATTTGCAATATTTACAGAATTAACATTAATCAGTTAGAATGTTCTAGAAAGTGATGTAATCAAATGTTATCTATATAAGAGGGCAAGACTGAGAGATGTGTTTGTTTGCCTTGGCAAGACCCACTAGAGATTGTAATGCAGACTATTTCATAGCATGAATTAAACAAGTGACTTGAGTTCGCATGTTTGTCTTCATTTCTCAAAACCGTTGATTGACTGTCCTGTTGATGGATCAACGAGTGTTAACTACAATGTATCAAGAATGGTATCGTAATGTTATAGACCTGTCGGTCATGTGACCTGCGTTTGGTTCTAACTGCATGGTTTTAGAGTTGGATTTAATGATATGTTACTATTCAGTAAACACAGTCTTTTCCAATTCTTGTTTTTTGTTGTTTTGTTTTGTTTTGTTTCTTTCAGCCTGCTATCATAACTTCTAAATTCTCATCAAGTTCCTTTCAATTGCTGAAGCTTTACAACAGTGGAGAGGAGGCAGTTAAGCAAATTCCAGATGGTGCAAAATTACTAATAGGAGGTCAGTTAATGATAAAATGTGGGAAATCTGTAAACCAATTTTAGTTCTTACCTTTGTTGCACCTTACATGGCAAGGAAAATGTCCTGACAGTAATTTTTCTTTTTTTTTTTTTGATGGATTTCAGCTTCACTACTTTTCTAAATTGATGACTAACTTAAAAGTTTGGCAGCACTGGAATCCAGAACTATTTTTTTCTCCAACATGGAGCTGACATGAATGCATGGTCCTAGAATAACTCTGTAGCAGATAATAAAGAAATTAACTTTACTTGCATATCAAGACAGGCAAGTACTGTCTAAACACTTATTTGGAGCAAGTAGAAGTGGTAAGAAAGTGGTAAGAAATCAATTTGACTCATCTCATTCAAAGGAATCATTTTTTTACTACAGGGGAAAACTGGAGAACACACATGCTTAATAAAAGTGCACCTACATTTGTCCCGTGCAATATCAACACAAACTTGCAAGTCAAAGAGTTAAATCTCATGATCATAAAGCATACTTTTTTATACATTATTTCACCTTTTCTCTTGGGAATTTCACTTTTAATGATGTCTTCCCTGTGTGTTTATAAGACACTGTAATTTTTTTTTTATTTTCATATAAAAGGATTTGGTCTATGTGGCATTCCTGAAAACTTGATTGCTGGCCTCCTGAAAACAGGGGTGAAAAATTTGATTTGTGTCAGCAACAATGCAGGGTAGGTACTTCACTTCATACATGTACATGCATGTAAATGTTGCAATTAAAAATTGTGACCTTCCATGGGAAAACGTACACCAACGGTTTACCATTAGCTGTACTAAAGCGTTAGGCATCTGTTGGTCACCCGTTAGAAACGTTATGAAAACCTTTTGAGCGTTAGTGTCTTCCATTAGAGCGTTAGTCTCTTCCGCTAGAGCGTTAGTCTCTTCTGTTAGAGCATTAGTCTCTTCGGTTAGAGTGTTGGTCTCTTCCGTTAGAGCGTTGGTCTCTTTCGTTAGAGTGTTGGCTTCAACTGTCAGATTGTTAACCTCACTAGTTAGAGTGTAGAGGTTACAAGGGCATCATATATGCGGAACCGTTTGGTTCCGTAAAAACCTTGCATTATGTTGACTTTGTTTTCGCGTTCTAATTCTGCACCCACTGTAAAAACGTGGACTGTGGATCCAGACTGTTTATGAAATGCTGGCTACATGTCATATGATAATAGTTTTTATATCATAAATTCTCAATTCGTTTCCATTTATTTTTGTTTTTAATTATTTTTAATTAGAGTTGATGACTTTGGTCTGGGATTGCTTCTTAAAACTCAACAGGTTTGTTTAAATAATCAGAAGTGTTCAGGGAAGTGCTGTTTAGATTAATCTGTCAATATGTTGACTTCTGCAAGTGTGACTTGTAAATGAACTAAAAAGAAATAATTGCCTTGGTTAATAAAATACCAGTGAAGTGACAGTTTTCTCTTTAACCACAGATCAAGCGTATGATTTCATCATATGTGGGCGAGAATGCTGAATTTGAACGCCAGTATCTTTCTGGAGAATTAGAAGTGGAACTTACTCCACAGGTGACAAGTCTATGCTAAGTGTACACCTGAAAATCACATCCAGTCACAAGTGGAATTAGCTATAGGGTGTGTTCAAGTAGCCTTGTTCGAAAATCACCCCTAGGAGAATATTGTTGTTGTCAGCATACAGAGGAGATTTTCAGCAAATGTTATAGACTGAGATATATGCCTAAATTTACTTCCAAAGAAACATCTAGTGATTTTTCCATTTATTCTTATTTCAGAATAGGGTCAATCGAATACACCCTTAATTAACTAACCCTCAACCGCACTTACCACCCTATATGAATATCTAGTTTGCCTGTGACAAATAATTATTATTGTTAAATGAAATGTATTATGCATGAGTTAATATTTGTGCACATAGAATTTATTGATATTTTAGACTGAAACACAAGTTAATGGCGAAAAGCAAATACTGGTTGGAGCCTGGCGATGACTGCTCAGCCTCATACCATGTGATTACCATTTTAGGCTCCTGTCTATCTCTCTTGCCATGTGAGCCTTCTCAGCCAGATTTTCTCAAAGCTACGAGTTCTCTTCTGCCTGCAGCAATTTGAATCCCTCCTTCCCTCCCTCCCTCCCATTTTAACCTGTACCTGTACTGTACTGTACCTCCTACTGTATGTAACATACAAGTATTTTAGTTCTAATTAATAAAGTATGGGTGGGGAATTGCAGCCAGCAGGCCCCCTTCAGCCCTGTGCTGAAGTCCAGTCAGGGAGGGGGGCATAATTATTGTTACCCTGCTGGACTGGATTAACTTGGGCCCAGGACATTATGCCAGCAACTATGCATGCCCGCCTTGCAATACAGGCATGATGTACCCCCTTGGCATAATGCTAGGTGCTGAAGCCGCTCATCTGTAATGGTCTATATATGGTCAGTGGTATTGTCCAAGCGTTGCCAGTACATTCCCTGTTGCTATAAATTACGCCCAACATGTGTGTTTGTTGTCATTATTTTACTGTGCACCCATTCATTAACTTTTACTGTGTGGTATTGAATTTGCCTGTGTGTTTATCACAGGGAACCCTTGCTGAGAGGATTAGAGCAGGAGGTGCAGGGATCCCAGCATTTTTCACTCCTACTGGTTATGGTACCTTGGTCCATCATGGTGGATCACCTATCAGATACAACAAGGATGGGACCATAAAGATCCCTAGCCAGCCTCGAGAGGTACAGTACAACTGATGTGATTAGAGGTGTATATTAGCTTACATACTTCGCAAGTCTGACACTGGCCTGGGTCTTTTTTATCTATAGTCTCAAATAAAGCGTTAAAAGGAAAGCCGATTCTTCGTTGTGCAAAGTATATATATATATAACTAACTGCAGACAGTACTGTTTCGGCCTTCTGGGCCTCATCAGTGCAGTGCTGATGCTAGGATGGAGGCAAGACTAGGTAGCCGCCCCGAATGTTCCCACACATGTGGTATCACGTAAGTCATGCCAGAGTGCTCAAACTATATATATATATATATATATATATATATCAATATCAATGAAAGTAATAATAAAATCATAATCAGAATTCTGCCTATTTGGGGAACTGTCAATCAGTTTCCTTACCTGAAGACCTGGAACCTTGGCTGTACTTGGTTGGCCTTCTAATAAAATTAAAGTCACCTGACTCAAGTGCCCTCTTTGCCAGGCAAGGGAATTTAATGGTCGGAATTATATCATGGAGGAGGCCATTACAGGTGACTATGCGCTTATAAAGGCACTGAAAGCTGACAAGTCGGGAAATCTCACATTCAGGTAAAAGTAATTTACGTTATTGGTACGAAGAACTGTATTTAGTGTGGTGCTTGGTAAAGTTATCTTTAATTGGCTCAGGTTTTAGGTTTTTGTAACGGTCTGCCTTACTTGCCCTTGTTAACAAAAGTCAACTGAATGTCATTTTCTGATCAGTGAAGGACAAATTTATGAAAATGCTTGTGAAATCAATTAATTAACAGATTTGAGGTCACTTGACATCATTATTAACAATATTCATTTATGATTCATCGCTATTAAATAAAGTGTGAATTGTTTATAATAAATTCCCAGCACGAGTCATGCCAATTTAACATTACTTACCAGTAATTTGAATTTTTCTAGTAAAACAACAAGAAATTTTAATGCACCTATGGGAAAAGCAGCCAAATTTACCATAGCTGAGGTATTTTTACAGAATATTAAACCCTTGCATTAATTTTTAGTTAATTTTTGGCAGATTGTGGAGATTTATGAGTACTGGTAAACTTGGATGATGGTCACTTGGGATGTTGATTCCAGCGATATTTTGTGGACTGTAAGACTGAAGTGGTGCATACACAGTGTAGATCTGTGTTAGTTTTGCAATCTTCCCTCAAGCTTCTCTCTTTCACTCAGGTTAAAACTGAATGTAGGATTGCAGTCTTGAACATTGTAAGGGAAGCATCATCCATGACAAGATTTTGATTATAGTAATTTTTGTCGAGTGGTACCAAGAAGATTATTTCAAATTGGAAGTGATTTACATTATTCAGTCAGAACCCATACATCCACACCCCATTGATAGTCATTTGTAACTTTTGAGTGGAAGGGGATCATGAAAAGAGCCAAACATTTTAATAAAATATGGCACAGTTAATTAGTGTCGGCGTATGGTGTCGTACACCATTGTTTTACTAATAATGGCACACTTCTACCTCAGACCTAAACTATCTTGGTATGGTGTTAAAGTAGGCCTTGAGTTAGCATTAGTGTCATTATTGGTAAAACATTGACTAGTGTCATTAGTGTCCTGTAAACCAGACCTGTCCGGCGATGTAAACAGGATGGTTTCCAGATTTGTAGGAAGCTGTGGAGAAATAAATTTGAAAAGAACCCTTCTGTGGGAGGGGATATACAATGTAGTACAGTGTGGTTTGTTCAAAAATATTTAAGTTACCCATTGTTTTCTTTAAGGTGGAAGAAATTGTGGAAAATGGTGAAATTCCACCAGAGGATATTCACCTACCTGGCATTTATGTCAAAGGATTATTAAAGGGTTCTAACTATGAAAAGAGAATTGAGGTGAGTTGTCATTTTTAACACACTCTAAAAAGCTTCCCAAATGAGCTTTTACCTTGTTATGGATGATTTACTTCACTTGCTGATTGGTTGATTGATTGATTGTTGTTTCATTGAGTTTTAAGGCAAAGTTCAAGTTATGATTTTAACTGCTATTAGATTTGGCATTTAAATAAATGTTTAGTTCTTAAATCACTGTTCACTGATTGAATTGTTCATGAGACATGTCCTGAGACAGTATCTAAAAGTTTGTTAATCTTACTATTTTTAATAATTATTTGTAGAGACTAACATTATCCCTTGATCATGCTGAGAATGGAAACCAGAAATCTTCTAGTGCTGAACATAGAGAAAGAATTATCAAAAGAGCAGCTTTAGAGTTCAAAGATGGAATGTATGGTATCCTTTAAGAGACGTAAACTTTATATAAAGCTCTCTACTTTTTTCCCTTATTATTGTTATAAGTGACTGCAAAGGGACAGACTATAATATTTATAGTCTGTCGCATTGGAATGACTTATTACAATAGTAAGGGGAAAAGTAGAGTGTTTTATACTGATTATTGATAGTTGCCAGGACAAAATTCATATCTAACGGCTGTAACTGTTCCTATACCAATTGTAGAACATTTCGGGAGGAGCCACCCACAATGTGAGCACAGTTACTAAGGAAAACAATGCAAAAAAGGAGATAATAAACACAACAGACGAGGAGTATGTGTCAACCAAAGAAGTAAAGCACACACATGCAACATTGAATTCAAATAGACAGTTAATGTAATTATTGTTATTATTAATTAATAAGTGCTCTCACTACTGCGCCAACTGTGCTCCCAAAAGAATATTCTTTGAGAAAAGGAACACTATCAGTTCCAGCATTAAAATGCCAGGCTTTTAATCACTGACCCAAAGCATTTCTTTTTTGGCTTGTCTTTGCTGTGGTGTTGTTAGCTAGCATAACACACCTTAGATGTTTCTACAGGCTTTTACTTTATACCTGGAGACTTTCCTAACTGAAGTAAAACACAATAAAATCTTAAGTGGCCTACAATTCTCTCTCAGTGTTGCAGTGACCAATTAAATTTGACTGTATATCAAGTGCTATTTTTTCTTGACCATCTGTCAATCAGCAAACCTTGGTATTGGCATGCCCATGCTGGCAAGCAATTATATTCCTGAAGGGATGACTGTGGTTCTACAAAGTGAAAATGGAGTTCTTGGCATGGTTAGTTGACTGCAAACTTCTAAATGTTAAGAACAGTAAATCCAATTCAGTACATAATTTTTGTACTATGCATCCCAGTGGACCGTAGCAACCCCAAGTTTTTTTTAGGTCGTCTGCTGCTGTTCGAATTTGATCACAGGATCACTTTTTTGTGTACCTCATGATCACCTTTTGGTGTATCACATGATCAGCTTTCACGAAAATACAAGTCGCTCTGTCTTCAACCTTAATCACGTGGTACACCAAAAAGATTATCACATGGTACACAAAACAGTGATCCCGTGATCAAATTTGAACAGCAGCTGACTGCCTGAAAAACGTGGGGTTGCTGCGGTCTACTGGGAAGCATAGTATTTGAGGTAACTGAATGTTTCAATGCACATGCTACTGTAAATGAGAATGATGAATAAAATTAAATGTTTGTTATTTCATTTAGGGACCTTTTCCAAGACCAGGAGAAGAAGACCCTGATCTCATCAATGCTGGTACATTTATTCTGTGGTTCATGGTTATCACATGTTGTCTTACATGCAGTAACACTCAAAGATAAGTGAACTAACTAACACCTTTAAAACTAGTTTGCATTTAAAAGTCAATGAGTTTAAATGCGTTGGTGTTTTCATTCCAACGAAAACACAAACACGCTGGTCTTTGCATTAGCGATCCAAAACATTCTGCCTAACAAAAGGATTTTATGATGCAATTTTTCTCACACGTTTGACCAGCCAGGATGGAATGCAATCCCTGTACACGTGGAATTTATTAAAAATAAATATATGGATTTTTTTGTTCAGGTAAAGAGACAGTAACTGTTCTTCCTGGCAGCTCCTACTTTTCCAGTGATGAATCTTTTGCAATGATCAGAGGGTATGTGTGAGAAATTTGTATTTTGATTTCTGGTTAGATGGCATGCTTCCAGTCAGATGGCGTAAGTGTCGCAGTTGAGTATGGCACAAGCATATTTCTGGTGTGTTGTTATTACTTATGTGAGTGGTGGTAAAATTAAAAGAAGAGAAAAACCATGAATGGCTCAGGTATTTCACAGCATGTCAAAACTGTAGCCTTTAACCCTTTCAGCCCCAAGGGGTGCCCCAGTGACGAGTAAAATCGTCTGGCGTTAGACAGAGTAAAATCTGTAAGTGGCACTACTGGGAGTTAAAGGGTTAATGGAGACATAGTTTCTGATCAGACGGAGAGGTGGTTAATGGAGACATAGTTTCTGATCAGACGGAGAGGTGGTTAAGTGAAACAGCATTGACAATACCAACTAAGGGCACATTCAATTTAATAACCCTATACTGGAATACAAATAAATGGAATAACCTCTAAATTTTTCTTTATAAAATAATTAGGATAGTACACACACTCTCATTGGTCAATAGCTGTGTTTAGATGTGAGTATGTAAACACGGATGTGACATCACACAAATTTTGAATTATTTCTGAGAAATAATTTTCGAATTATTTCTGAGAAATATTTTATAGAAGCAATGGAGGTCTTTTTTTCCGTGTTTAAACAGCCTCATCTGAACGCTCGGAGAGTTGAAAGAATTCCCATCAGTTATTGTCTCGAATTCTCCCAACCACCCTTGTGTTGGCATGAGGCTATGTAAACACGGAAAAATCCTCTATTGCTTAATTAGCTGTAAATTTAGGAAGATTTCTCTGTAACATTTTGTTGGGAAATATCATGCTCCTTGGGGTGATTTTTAGAAGTAAACCTTTGTATTCTTCCGGAATAAGGCCAATCGAATGAGAGGGCTATTTATATAGAGAGTAACATTTTTATAGTAATGGCCTACATATAGATTAATGATTTTGGAAGGGTTAGGTCTAAACACTGATTTTAGAGTTAGATTTCATTAAAGGGTTACTTAGGGAATTGCGAATTCAGGATTTTGGCTTTCCAAAATCTTGAATTCAGGAAAATGGCTCTAAGTTCTTTCCATAACTGAAGCACAATTTGGCCACATTATTGCAAAATGCCAAAATTCCCACTCAAAAGTTCTTTAAGCTCTTTTACCCAGAGCCTGTCAATGTAAATTGAACTTACCCCAAGAGGACCGCCAGTCACCCAAGCAAAAAGAGAAATATAGTGTAGTTATTGTCTTGATGGTGGTACAGAATTATATACCTAATGTAGGTGATTGTACTGACCACTGGTATTTGCTGTGGGTTAGTGACTCAGTTAACAGAATTGTCAGCCCTGGTGCTTCTTTTTCTTGTAGAGGCCACATAGATATAACAATTCTTGGAGCTATGCAGGTGTCACAGTTCGGAGACATTGCCAACTGGATGATCCCAGTAAGTTTTTGTGTGAATATGGTTCCATTCCATTACTGCAGCTGTAACATTTGTTAATTTGGATCCATAGTTAATTTGATGGGCTGACTGATTGACTGGTGGACTGGCTGAGAGATGTTTTGACTGGTCAACTAAAACATAACTGACTGATGGGTGAACGGACTGACTGACTGGCAGACTCGACTGACTGACTCACTGACTGACTGACTTACTGGCTCACTCACTCACTCACTCAATGACTGACTGACTGACTGACTGACTGACTTGGTTAACTGTCTGACTCACAGACTGACTTACTGACTCACTCACTGAATGACTCACTCACTCACTGACTGACTGGCAGACTCAACTGACTGACTCACTCACTGACTGACTGACTCACTCACTGACTTACTGACTCACAGACTGACTGAGTGACTCACTCACTCAATGACTGACTAACTGACTCACTGACTGACTGGCAGACTCGACTGACTGACTCACTCACTGACTTACTGACTCACAGACTGACTGACTGACTCACTCACTCACTCAATGACTGACTCACTGACTGACTGGCAGACTCGACTGACTGACTCACTGACTGGCTTACTGACTCACAGGCTGACTCACTCACTCACTCACTCACTCACTCAATGACTGACTGACTGACTGACTGACTGACTGACTCGGTTAACTGTCTGACTTACTGACTGAGTGACTAAGTGATTGCCTTATTAACTAATTGAGGGGCTGAATCCTTGACTGAAGAACAAACCGACTGACTAATGTCACTTACCTGCAAACGTAATGAATGGATGGTTATTTGGTGACATAATTTTTACATAGACAAGAATTTTAGTAATTGTTTCATGGAGAAGTTTACGCATTATTGGGTGGATTATATTGAAATAGTAACCAAGTAATAGTTATTTAACGGTTATTCCTCGACTAGGTAGTATGGTATTGACTGTCGTATTGATTGATTCACAGGGTAAAATGGTAAAAGGAATGGGTGGGGCGATGGATCTGGTTTCAAGTGACAGTAAAGTCATCGTGACGATGGAGCATTTGGCAAAGGTATGTATTGACACAACAACTGCTATCATAACGCAGTTATCGTCAAGGAAGGAAACTGTACAGCTTTATATGATAAACTCAATTCTACGCGTTTTGATTGGTTCTCACCTGTGATCTATTAGAGGACAGACTCATGATGACGTCATCTGCGCGTGTTTTTGTGGTAAAAACATCAGTGGTAAGAACATCAGTGACACACTCGGCTATCGCCTCGTGTGCCACTTTTTTGTTCTTACCACATTTTGACGTCATTTATGATCTATTACTGAACAGAAACACGGTCACATGGAATCTATTTGTTAAGTCTCCCATCTCTGCTTAATATTTCTGCTAGTTTTTCCGATATTTAGAACTATGTTCTTCTGCTTTGCCACCTTCCTAGTGCAGTCCGACAGAACTCCCAGTGGTGGAAACAAAGTTACACTTAACTTTCTGTTTGTAGGGTGATAAACACAAGATTTTAGAAAAATGCACCCTCCCTTTGACAGGTACAAATTGCGTAGACATGATTATAACAGAAAAGGTGAGTAAAGCTTGACTCTCGCTCTCCTAATTTAGCATTCATCATCATCTTTCGTATATTTAGAGGACTTGACACAGCCATTAGAGAGATTTAGCATCGCGTTTACGGCAAACGTCAGGCTGAAATTTGCTGTTTAGCAAAACCTCATCTAAATTTATCTGATTTCAGGTTATATTTTGCCTGTTAGCCACAGCTATCAAGCACCACTAAAAACAGAGAAATAAGCTACAATAAGAGAATTTTCATGGTTTTCAGTTTGCCGTTGGCCGCTGCCCATTGGCCGTAAACGCGATGCTAATGCACACCCAACATTGATGTAACACTAGACAAAGACCAGACCACAACATCGAGGACCCAGTACGTCCTTTATTCTTTTCGAACAGCGTGTGGGTTGGTTAATGTCGCTTGCTAACCTTAATTTGAACAGCTCGGCTTTAAGTCGCAATTATTTGTATTTTATCCTGCATGGCTTTTGACGTTAACTGGAAAACTGTGCTGCCACAAATATTTCTCAAACTGAAGCTCAGTGTTTTCTTATTGTGTTCTTTTGTGCCAGTGTGTTTTTGAAGTTTGCAGAGAAAATGGTCTAACACTCACAGAGCTGTGGCCAGGGGTATCTATTCAGGATATCCAGATTTCTACTGGATGCGCTTTTCAAGTGAGTACCCTTCTGTGCAGTACATGACATATCGTAAAATCCCTCTTAATTAAAGGGGCTCTGTCACGGAACGTTTGCTGCCAAAAACAGGCAAATCCTTCTTTATGACCTTTACTTGTGCCCAAACCATTCTTTTAAATTTAGGAGGAGGGTATCAAACGATTTTTTTGCAGGAAGAGTCATCCATAATACATTTCTGACCATGTCTTCAAGATCACTAGGTGGGAGGACTTGAAAAATGTATGCTAAATTTTTCAAAATTCAATCCGTTTCTATCGTTGTCATCCGTAACAACAGAAGGCAGTAAGGGATCCCTGTGCTCTGACAACCTCACCAGCCCTGCACCCCTTATGCCCAGAGTACTGAACGGTTGAACTAACAATTCTCTGTCACATTGTAGGTTTCCCCAGATTTAACAGAAATGGAGCAAATCTCTTGAGGGAGAAACTTGGATTTTGGTTATAAACTAACACGTCGCGGACTAGTAGCTGTTTGAAATATCAGACGCTGGAAAAGTGGGACCAACTCACCCCGCGAAGACGGGTGAAAAGAAGGGACAGTCAATGTACAAGTAGTGTTGTCTCTTCGAAATATGGCGCATAGACGTATTTTAATAACAGTATCGTCCCACACGTTTCATGTTCCAATCTTTCAAACTCAACGGTATACAAGTCATGTCGAGGTTTGCTTGCAGCCAAGACCTTGAGATAGCTGGGGACGTTTCGGGGAGGGGTTGGCGAAATTTAGGTGTGATTGCGTCGACAAAACCAACACTTACATATTAAACTTATTTCAGCAGAAAGTAAATTTTATACAACAAGAACAACACGCATAGACTTTTTAGGTGGGGACATTTTAAGATATTACACAGTCTAGGTATGGAGTTAGACTAACATTTAAAGTTCACGGATCAGCGTGGGGTGAAACGCGTCAGGCACGTCACGCGCGGAAATTGTTTCTCGCGCGGGAAAAACTACCCGGAATTTTCCTTTACAGACCTGAGCATTGCGTGTTCCTACGTGTTAACTTCGGGGAAGAAAGGGAAGGAGAGCACCGCTATGTATTCTGACTAAGGAGCTGCTCATG
>BLFK01000297.1:1440424-1447924 GCA_014634185.1 Astreopora myriophthalma | reverse complement strand
ATATAGCTGTGTATAGCCCTGTATAGCCCTGTAATAACAATTATAATAATAATAAGTTTATTTATATAGCGTTATTACATTAATTGCCTATAACGCTTTACAAATCATTATACAGAATCATCATACAAAATCATCATACAATTCATACTAATAACAATTCAATTCTATTTACAATTAATCTAATAACAAAATATGTTTAAAATATTTACCCTAAACAACCAATTCCATATGATAAGAAAATTAAAAGTTCTAACAAAGGTATATTTTCTTGAAGGGCGTTTTCCATTGCTGGAAAACGGGGTTTTCAGTTCACGCTTAAAGGCATTGATGTCGGCAGCCCTTCTTAAAGAAACTGGCAGTTGATTCCAAAGCCTTGGTCCAGCAATGGAAAACGCCCTATCTCCATAGGTCATAGTTCTAGTTCTCGGAGCAGTTAAAAGTTCCTGAGAACAAGATCTAAGTGAGCGCTTATTACGGCGCGGGGCCAGAAGGTCAGATAGATAAATAGGCGCCAAGCCGTTAAGTGATTTATAAATTAATAGACAAATCTTAAAAGTAATACGTTGAGGTACAGGTAACCAGTGCTGCGATTTCATTACAGGAGTTATATGATCATATTTGCTGGTGAGAGTGACCACACGCCACACGCGCGGCAGTGTTCAATACTGATTGCAGCCTATTGATCTGATGTTTTGGTAATCCAACCAAAAGGGCATTACAATAGTCAATCTTAGACGTAACGAAGGAATGAACTAAGGTTTCGAAGAACCCTGATCTAAGAATTTTCTAATGTTCCCAATGTTTCGAAGATGTTATTGGGAGGTTTTACATATCGTACTTATATGTTTATCCATTGCTATATGCTGCTCAAGTATAACTCCAAGTTTCTTACAAAGGGCCGGTGGTGGGTGGTTTCAGCTCGTACTTGAATAGAAGTGACTATTGGTCGTGATCGAAACTTAGAGCTTATAACCAACAGCTCTGTTTTATCTTCGTTAAGCTTTAGTTTATTGTTAGTCATCCATCTGTCGACATCTGCAACACAGCGTTCAACCTTTGATCTGGAAAGGCCTGCATCCACATCACAGTTGGTCTTAAAGGTGACGGATAATTGAGTGTCGTCAGAAGAAGTGGTACTGTAAATTGTGAGACTTGATGATGTCAGCAACAGGTGCGGTGTATAATAGCTGTGTACAGCCCCGTACAGCCCTGTATATATGCGTTATTGACTAAGCGTGAGGTCAAGATGGCTGGATATTGGCCAAGTTCATTTTTTGCATTTTTATGGACCGAGACGAAGAACGACAACATAAAAAAAGAATGAGGCCAATATCCAGCCATCTTGACCCAACAAGCTTGGCCAATAAAGGATTTATTATATGGCTATACCTCTCTCTTCTCGTTTTCCATAAGACAAAACGTATACCGTTTTCCTGCCTTCATATCCCTTTTTGTTTTAATTTTTGTATTTCCCGAAACTCGTCTATGTTTTCTTGGTCTTGACTGTCTTCTGCCGCCTTTTTCGACTCCATTGCCGACATCGTCAAAAGTTACGAACTTTGTAAGTCCGCTTTACCCAATTTTTTATTCTTGCGCGAGAAACGGGCAGTCCCGAGCGGACAAGATCGGCCCATCTTGCCCGCTCGGGTAGTCAACCAGAGCTCAGAATTCGCTTCATCTTGCCCGCTCCCGGGGTCAGCCATATAATGAAGCCGTGTATAGCCGTGTATAGCCCTGTATAGCCATGTATAGCCATGTATAGCCCCTTATAGCCCTGTATAGCCCTGTATAGCTCTGTGTAGCTCTGTATAGCTCTGTATAGCTGAATATAGCCGTGTATAGAATAATGATACCGGAATCAAGTCAAGTCAAGTTTATTTTCAAATTAAAATTAAGTTCACAGTGCACACCAAACGCGTGTAGCAGTGCTAATCGAGGCGTGTGGTGTAATGACATACATTAAACTTATAACAAATTTAAGATGATGTTGATAACAGTAATAATAATAACAATAATAATAATAATAATAATAATAATAATAATAATAATAACATGAATTATTTAATTTAAAAAAAGGAATGGTACTGGAATGGACCGGAATATACCGACCAAAACCAAATCGACCTAAAAACCGCCCAGGATGGATAAAGACCGATAAACGGGTTCAGATAAGCAATGTAATAAGAAATGTAGGGAAGAAAAATGGAGAGGGCTTGGGACAGGCTAGCGCCGCCGGTCCCAAACCCCCTCCATTTTTCGTCGCTTCATTTTCGTCTCGCGCCGGTCCCGCTCACCAACCGAACGATTGGAACAGGCTAGTTGTGTTTATTCCTTTTTGATATGATTAGCTTGTCTCCCTGAGCACTGTATGGGAGATGGCATACTTACTTTACAACTTTTCCCAAAAGCAAACTATCATTTGAGGGTTTTCAATTGAATGTCGTAAAACTGAAAACACAGTAATTACTTTGATCAATCGCTAGGTGACCGTGAGTTCAAAAGGAAAAGCAATGAAATTATTGGGTTAGTTTGAAGCAAGAGTCCTGTTTGTTCTTATGTGGGATTAAGGGGAAAAACCTGAAAACGAGCCGGTTGTGATTTACAACCCAAAAGGGAAAACAGAGCTCTTCTGAACTCTGGAATTCTGAGCCCATATAAAATAGGATTGACAAGTGAGTTTGCGTAATAAAGGCAGAAGAGAAAAAAATTTAAATGCCTGGGTAGAAATTTTCCATAGGATAGGTTTTCAGAAATCGAGCCCGCGTGCAAAAAAGTGAGAAAAAAGAATGTTACATGTGGAAGCCCCAGCACTAAAGATACACTAGTTACAATAGCCAGTGTCTTGGTCAGTTTTCTCTCTCTATTGAATGCACCATGGTGCTGAGGATGTGCTTGGCAATAAATTTTAACAGTGGTGCACGTGTAACAAACAAGGACAATAAAAAAGCAACAAGAGAAAATTGAAAAGACTGCGTTATAATAACTGAGACCTCTTGAATCTTGTAAATACACAGCCGCCAATAGCCCAGCAATAAACCAAACAGCCACAACAGCTGCTCCAAAGATCCACTGTTTGGCGAGTCGATGCTTGAATGGACGAAACGTGGCGTGCATCCGCTCTAAAGAAATAGCAGCGAGGTTTGTCACTGAAGCAATAACAAAGAACTTTCCCATGGCAAATACAATTTTGGCCCAAGTGCCGGTAAGCGGCCGATTGGTCTTCCAGTGCAGGTGACAAAAATGTTCGAAATCATTCCATCGAAAGACCAGTACATATCCTCCAACAAACATATCTGCAACTGCCAGGTTGATCACCAGGTACATGCTACGCTTGCGAAGACTGCGCTCTCTCAAATAAACGATGATTGAAAGGGCATTCAGTGCTACTATAGCAACAGACTCGATGACAAATACTGCCAGCCAGGCAATGCACTCAGATAATGAAAACATCGCAAATTCTCCTTCCAAAATAAAGGTTTTATTTTGCTCACCAGGGGAAGAATTAGCCAAGTCAGCAATCCACCTATAGAATGACAGCGCCTGGAAAATATTAAAACAAATTGTACGAAATTTACCAATTGGACCAAAAATTCTGCATGAAAAATTGATCGCCTGCCAGGATGTTGTAGTTGCTAATGCTATGATCTTCCGCCCTCCGTGTAACTCAACGGTCCTTAGGTCTTATAAATTAAAGAAGCGATAAAATACTAGCCAGGGAACACCAAACTTGTAAATTTTTAATGAACCCTCAGCTGACATATTCTATATTAAAAAAGTAATTTTACAAAAATTAAATCGTTATTACCTAAATTAACAAAAACAGCATCTAAAAATTGATCATGTTGTAATACCCAAGCATATAGAGGGTCTATTATAGGGGGTCGCACAATGCGCAAACGCCTTTATTTTTAAAAATAAAGTTATGATTTCCCGCAACCGCGCAGTAATTTCTTTTATCATATGACCCGTACGGCCCCGCGCGCGCTATTGAGAAAATCCCCGTATGAGCAGGGCTGGAAAAAGCCGTCCGGCCCTGCTAGGATAGCGTACGCCTCTTCACGAGATGCGAACTGAAGCGCGGGGGTCATATGATAAAATGCTTATTGACTGAGTTAGGTCGGGCCGGACGGGAAATATTTGGCCCTCGGTCATGGCGCACGGACCTCGCTGCGCTCGGTCTGTACGCCATGACCTCGGGCCAAATATTTTCCCGTCCGGCCCTCCCACTGAGTCAATGAGTACATAGACCGTATACCGCCACAAAAATACGACTGAAACCGTTGACTGACCCACGAAATTAGCTTAAACCGCCAGAGCGGCAGTGTAGAATAGACCCTCTATATAAATAGTAATAGTTTTCACTAAATCTGCCCCCGCCTTTCTTATAAAATGGAGTGGGGAATATGTGCTGAGATGACTGTGTATTGGGAATAACGGTTTATTTTGCAAACTTGTTACTGTTATCTGACAGGTTTGGTTATTTGAATAAATCTGGAAAATTTCATATAAAAATAGAAACTTAAAAAGATATATATTTTGCCCGAGCGGCAGTGTAGAATAGACCCTCTATATAATGACATAGGAAAATGTTGACCTGTTGCTGCATCAGTAAAAAAGATTAAACGAGCTTGGCATTCAGGGCCGACTGTGTCCTATCGGATTCGAGGCTATCCATTTCGCGTAAAAGAAATACCTTTAGTTTCCGCAACAGCCGGTCGTGTAAGAGATCGCAACGGAGAAGACTCGCCTGCAAAACTCGCCCGAAAACCAACTGCAACTGAGACAGAACTTGTGACAACTAAGGATAGAATGCTTGATTCGAGACCTTTTATTTGAGGTTTGGGAGTCTAATTATTGACCAAGGAATCGGTACATAATACATATTGTTTTTGGTGTGGACAATCTGTCAATAACATTCTTGACAACTTGTAAGACCACCCTTTACACAAAGAACAATTTCAGGCTCAATAATCGTCTTCGGTGCTCGATAACCATCCAATGCAGACTCTTTTAGGCCACCCTAAAAGATCGTCGTTCCTCTGACGGTCAGAGGAACGACTGACCCTAAAAGAGCGAGTGCTTTCAGGAAACAGTAGATCATATCGGATGGTTTATGCCGCCATGTTGACAGGTCAGTAGGCAAAGCGTGAATAATTTTTTGCTTATTACACTGAAACGAAAATTAACGATCCAAAATGGCCTGACAAGTGCACCTGTTGGAATCGATCTTGTTGATTTTGGCTTTAGCAGTTTGAGCGAACAATTACTTCAGTGTTTAAACTAACGCTTTTAATTAATACCTATGGAAAACGAAGGAGTCTTACTATTTGCCGTGTTTTACAAAGGCCTGTTTGAAATGCCTCAAATAGGAAAGGTTCCCAGAGACTGAAGTTGGGACTTTATCCCTCCCCACCCTAGAGCGTTAGCCTCAAAGTCACATCATTTGTTGATGCTGCTGTTGTTGTTGTTTTTGTGCGCGCCCGCTATGTTGTGATACCGTCCGTTTCGGCCTTGCCGAACGGCGATGATGATTAAACGTGTTTGAGAAAAGCTGTGTATTTCTAGTGTCCAGTCCACACCAAATAAAATGAAGCTAACGACGACCTCGTTGTGTGTCTAATCCGTTAAAAGTTGTTCACTGGCACCTGGTAATAAAGGTTTTTTTTAATTTGAAAAATGAACTTATGAACTTAATTAAAGGCGGCGAAATACGAGATACAAAAACCCTCAACTTGTCACGCAACATTGTTTCGTTGCAAGTTGTGGGTTGATGTTTCGCGTTTTTCACCTTGCGTGATCAACTTGTCGCGCAACAAAAACATTTGTTGCGGGTTAAAGAAATGCAGCGCGCCGATTGGTTAATTTGCTTGGTGCGGTCCAAGATGGCGGCATCACAACAACAAAAGCGCGCCGCTGCTGTTGTTTTGCTGGATTTACTCGCCAACGAAGAACCAAAAAATAGACAAAAACGACAATAGAGGGAGCCAATCAGAAGCGAGCATGAGCAAATTTGCTGTGTGACAAGTTGCGAGTTTGATGAAAAACGAGCGACAAAGTCAAAATTTGTTGCTCAAAGTAGACCCGCTCTCTACTTTTCGCAACAACTTTCTTCAACCTGGAACAAATGTTTTTGTTGTGCGACAAGTTGATCACGCAAGGTGAAAAACGCGAAACATCGACCCAAAAGTTGCAACGAAACAATGTTGCGCGACACGTTGAGGATTTTTGTATCTTGTATTTCGCCGCCTTAAGCTTTTTTTGTTTGGTTGGTTTTTTTTTTCCCCAATTTGTCTGCTTTACGTCAGGCCTAAACCATGCGTAGACGGCTTAAAGTGACCAACAGCAAAGTTAAAACCCACATAATCTTCACAGTAATCTTGCTTGTGACGTCTGCTATGTCAAGAGTAATGACTATCACGGTTTTGCGGGCACCGGTATTTGGAACCGGATGAGAAATCGAAAGCGTGTGGGCATGCGTGCGGGCAGATGGATGGACACAACGGTTGGCGCTTGTTTCCATAGTTCAAAATGACCTTGGACATCTAACTTCAATTTACATGACAGTAAATGAACTTTTAACTTAAGATGAAAATTAAAGAAGGAAATATCCAGAAGTGTAAGCATGTCGAACCCGTGACATTGGCTGCCTACTCAATCCAATTACGGTTAGACTAAGGAGGCAAGCGACTGAAATAGAGTTACCCATACTGATTACTGAAAACTAATCGTTTCAAGTCGATGCTTAGACCTAAGACTGTAGATCAGCGCTAAGGTTAGAAATGCTGTTTCTTGCTGAACAGAAGCTCTTTTCAGTCAGTTTTCTGTCTAATTTATGTGGTTCTTGATCCGATAACGGTGCGCTTGTTCCATGACGATGGAAAATAGGGCTGAACTTCAGTGAGAAGCACCAGCACGTGGCTAATTATCATATGAGACCACGATAAAAGAAAAAAAAGGAACGCGACCGATTTTTAGACGTGGTCTGCATATGACATCCCACGTAAAAAGCTTCAATCAGTGCAGAATGCCGCTCCTCGACTGTTACACGCTCCTCCAAATATGACCACATCACCCCTATCCTAGTCGACTTGCACTGGCTTCCGGTTTCCGTGCGAATCAAATTCAAGATAATTCTGCTCACCTGCAGCTCTTCATCAACAGTGTCCTATCTACATTCTAGACCTGATATGCCGCCATTCAACGTCTATAACGCTGCGGTCTTCTTCAACATTACGTCTGAATCCCGTTAATTTTAATCTTAAGTCGTATGGCCCTAGAGCTTCCTCTGTTTCTGCTCCTGAACTCTGGAAAAAGCTACCAAATGACATTCGCTCTTGTGACAATTTAAAACCTTGACACTTATCTTTTTAAAAATTATTTGAAGTACGTATAAATTCTATTGAACTCTTATTTTTATCTTTGTAAAGCGCTTAGAACAGGTCTGGATAAGCGCTATATAAATAGTTATCATTATTATTATTATTATTATTATTATTATTA
>BLFK01000297.1:1427074-1439575 GCA_014634185.1 Astreopora myriophthalma | reverse complement strand
AAATACCTAATGAAAAATATACAGAAGCGGTAGCGGTACCTCTGGACATTTAAGCCTGAGCGACGTACCATGACGAGTCTCCCCGAGATTTCGGCCCGCGGATCGCTTATACTTGCCACTTTCGGATACCTATCCCCGATAGGCAGTGAGGGAGAGAAATGTCGGCCCCTAGACCATATGTGACAGATCCCTTACGTACTTGCAGCTCAACTCCTTTCTGCTTTATACTATGATTTGGATCGGTATATATTTGCGACTGTAGTTGTCGTGTCTTCCATATGGTAAGGATATTTTGTCGTACTCATTTGTAGTACACGGACTTGGCGCATGGGCATTTGCTAATAACCGATCGTGCGGCCGCGATTTTACGCGTTTCTCCCCACACCCTCCCCGGTAACCCCATACCAGTCCCAGCTGTCCTTGTTCCCGGGGTCTTTCGGTCTCGGTATTCAAGATGGCGGCCTTCATGAATGAGACAGCGCGTTAAATACACAAATGGCTCCGAGCCGTTTTGAAGTTAGCCGCTGCCCAATTCACATCTGAATCATGCTGTTCGTAACCATTTTCCTTTATTCTCGATTCGTCTACTTCCTTTAGCCTTCATTTACCTTCATTCAGCGTCACCGTGTTTTGGAAAAGTCACAAAAATGGTACCTCATTATCAAAGTTGCCTATTATAAAAGTGAGAAGAGTCAGGAAGAATAGAATAGCAGGCTCTGAAATGTAGACAATCAATTTAATGCTCCAGTCAATTGAAACCCCGTCCCCCCGACCCCCGGGAATTTAACATTTACCAAGTGTTAAAAAACGGCTTATTACCCTGCCCCCGGGGCCAAGACTTCTGTTGAAAGACCCGCATAGCGGGGACATCCGAACCAAGTGAAGAAACTCAACTCAAATCGAGATCGTTGGTCTACTCGTAAGGAGAGGTTTGACTGTACCTTCTCCATCAAAAATATTCTCATTATGATTCTGTTACAACTTTAACAAAGTGGGTAGGCAACTTTCCCTAACAAAATGTGTATCAATTGGTGTTGTTCTTAACGAAAGCTGACTTGACACCAAAGCTACCGCTCCATGCAATAACCTATAGTTTGCAGAGAATAGGTGGTTACTATCTTGGTTACTACGATCTTTATCTACAAACATACGAAAACAGAGGTGAATTTCACTCATTTCAGTCCTGAGATGACAGATTTACCGTATTAGATTGTTTCAACAGATTGAAGGCTTTGCTGTTTAGTCCTCCATGTGAAGTCCCCGCTGTCGCCCCCGCCTTAGGTGATCGCGTGCTGTTAAATCACCGCCCCACGGTCCCGGTTTCAATGGCATTCAAGTTGTTAAATCCAGCGCCCACCGCGCCGTTAAAAGTGCGTTAAATCCCGGCTATGGAAGCGTTAAATCCCCGTAATGTTCCGGGGGTCGGGGGACCGGGGTTTCAATTAACTGATGCATAATAATAGTAATCTAATACGTAATTGAGGCGTAGAATATTAGAAAGAAATGACAAGTAAACTTATTATTTTGTATCAGGCCTATACAAATATAAATATAATACGGAAGTATAATACAACATATAAGATATCAAATGTATCTTTAAGAGTAAAGCCTTGTGAAATGTTTTGTAAATTGTTCTCAGCGATGGTATTGACCCATGGTCTTGAGGGGCGGCGGGTGAGCGCCAGCATTTTTTCGCACCAGAATCGAGACAAAAATCTGAGAAGGCTACAAAAAAGTGGGAAGTCGAGAAAAGTTCGGGGTACCCACATCACTGCCCCGTCACGTTAACTCTAGAGTACGCCCTGAGGAAAGTTACTTCTAATGGAGACCGGCAGCTTCCGATCGTGTCCTTTGTTCATTCATTTTGGTTGTTAACAGGAAACGATCTCAAATTCAAATAATAGTCTTTTCAAGGCATTTGCGATAGCGGCGGGGTAAGGGTCATAACAATTTACGTTACGTTCAAATTAGCGGGCAAAAATAGCCTTTCCTGGATGTGTCCCATACTGCCAAAGATCTTCTTCATTTTTTGACCACTGACAGCAGCAACGCCCATGGCCAACGCATGTTTGTTACAAAATTACAACAAAAACTTCGATCAGTCCATTCAATCGATAGCGCTAATGGCCTCTTTCTTGGCTTTGTCGCGAGATCTTTCAAGTCTAATTTTTTTGACGAGAAAAAAAAATGCCTTGTCCAAAACTCACACGCGTAAAACGGGGAGAAATGATTGTACATTGATGCGTCAACCTACAAAAAACAGAAAAAAGAAATACAAAATATTATGCTTCCGTGTTTTAATTTCAACAATTGCATTGTAGCATTTCTAGATTCAACTAACTTTGTAGACGGAGAAACCAATGAAGAGGGGGGTGAATAGGCCAACGGATCGGCGGATTTTGGAAATATTTTTGCCCGGATTTCGGATTCAGAGCGAAATTTTAACGGATTTTCGGATCCTGCAACTCCAGCGGATTGCGGTTTCATCCTTCTTTGTGGCCCGGATTATGGATTTTGCCTGTGATAAAGTTCGGATTGCGGATCTCGCCGATCTCGTTCGGATCGTGGATCTCTCAAATGAAAAATGAAAATATTTAGCGGATTCGGATTTAAGGACTTTTTTTAAAGGGATCTACGGATTCCGTTGTTAAATCCTAACAGATCGGCGGATTTGCACACACCTATTCACCCCCTTCAATGAACCCATTCCAAACTAAGCCGGTGACCTTAAGCGAGCGACGAAAGCGCAAGCACAAAAAGTGACTTGTGTTCAGTGAAAACTAGCGCCGACACAAAATAAGTGTAAGCGCAATTGAAATGTAATTTCTAAATTATACATGAGTGATTGCATTGGCCAGACACGTGGATCGCCTTTTGCTTATGCTATTTTCTCTTTCCATCATAGCAAATCCAGGCTACGATATGTCGAATAAAAAAAGTAAAGCGGTCCCATTGTGCTAAAAAACCTTGAATACCTTGACCAGGGGCACCCAACGACAGTTTCCTCTTAAATACATTGAAAACACTTTTTAGGGTATCCAGATTACTTTTAATACATTCGAAGCGGCGCTATAAAATGTGTATCTGTTCGGACATCCTAGGGGAAGCTGAGTCTTTTCGAAATGATAAGGGCTTGAGTATTATTTTCTCGAAAATGTTAGATGCAATTTGAAAGTGAGACGTTTTCTGATTCCTCTCTCCATCACATTTTTGAATCCAAAAATTTTGGGTTTCCTTTTTTCTACGCAAATAGCCTGACTTGGAAAGTGAAGTGTGAAAATTAAACTTCAGAAAATCATAGGGAATTTATTAGATAAGCTTCCAAAATTGTACATGAATGGAATGGTTATCTAGAAATTTTCAGCCGTCCTCAAGTAATAGAAAAATCCCAGGCACTTTTTGCTTCTCCGAACAGATATTCTACAGAAAATGCTCGTTGGGTGCCACTGCTTTACCGGTAGTCGACCTGAAAATTATTCCAAGTGTAACAAAACATGGTTCCAGCGGAAACCAAGCCCTACTTTAGAGATCTACATTGCCTATATATAGCACATCGGGACCGCTTGATTTAATCAATTCTACATATCCTAGTTTGGATTAGCTAGGATTCTTTGATTTGTCATTTTCTTTAAAATATCGGACTGCCGGTCATTTAGTGTTTCCAAAACCGTGACCGGCAGTCGGCCTGACTGAAGTTTACTGGAGGTACATGAAGGTGAATGACGGTTATTGGAGGTCAGGGGCGTAGCCAGCTTTTTGAATTGTTGTAGGAACATCCTTAAGGTGACCCGGTAATACTCTAGACAGATCAGACCCTCAAGACTGTTAATTGTATACGTAGTTAGTTGAATCTGGAGTATGTAACTAAACTTCAAGATATTGATCTCAATACCACATTAAAAAAGTGTCTTTCACCAACGATACTTGTTACAGTCAATCCGAATAGCAACAATCCTCCTGTTTCCGGATGCTGCAAAATCGTCAACTATGTCTACCGCACTGAATGACACATCTGCTTGTGGATATGCATAAGAGCAAGTCCACTCAAGCGATCTTCTTTCATCGTGGACCTCAGATAGGTTTTAAGTCTTCTCAGTGCGCTGAAAGAGCTCTCTGCAGTTGCTGTAGTGATTGGTGGGGTTAAAAGTGCTAGAAATGCCCTGGATAAATTTGGGAACTCTTGTGGGTGACAAGCTCAATCTGCATTGAACCGGCGGGTGTAAAACACAGGTCAGGTCACAGGTCAGCTCTTTGTTTTACAAATAGTGAAACAACCCTAACCCCTTCCTATAATGCTATCCTTAGGCCTAAATGCTACACTAAGAGAATGTTTAGGCCTAAGGTTAGTATTAGTGAAGGTAAAGGTTTCAGCCGGTATTGGTAAAAACGATAACCTGAGACCTGACCTGTGACCTGTGTTTTAGACCCGCCGGCATTTAACTGGGTTGCCACGGCAAATTCTGAGTATTTATTTACTTTTCAATCTAGCTGGAGCCTTAACGAGGATTAAAACAAGGAAAAAAAATAAATGTTTACATGTTTACATTCCAGACGCAGTTAGCCTGTAATACCAAGTTGTTATATCTGTTAGGTTTTGCGAAAGACTAGTTGTAATTTATGTATAACGAATAGTTTAAGCACTAACACCCTCTTTTATATTTCTAAACATTATTCGTAAGACCCACCTTTCGTTTCTTTTGTGGAAGAAGCTTATGATACTTCGCCTTCTAGACGCCGGCATGACACTGAAAATGCTGCCTAGTTTGTTAGCTGTCATGTACAAGATAACCGCTGTTTATCAACATTTCCTGAGATTGGTAACAAGTTTCTGAAAAGTGTGCTAACTCGGTTCATTAACGCAAGGAGATTTAATTTTGCTGCTTCTTTGTCATTTACAGAATCGAAAGTATTTCGATGGAAAATTTTAAGTGTCTTCCAAAATTTACCGTGAAAAGTCAAACGGGCCGAAAAAAAACGTGTAGGCCTGGGCCTCCGCGCCTACAGGCTGGCTACGTCCCTGGAGGTAGATAAAAGTAAATGAAGTCTATTGGAGGTATACGAAAGTAAATGAAGGTTATTTGAGGTAGATGAAGGTGAATGAAGGTTATTGGAGGTAAATGAAGCTTAATGGAGGCTACTGGAGGTAGGTGAAGAAGAATGCGGGTAAACGAGAGCTAATAGAGGTTGACGGATGGGAATGAGGGTGAAGAGGGTTTTTGTGGATCGATGGGCCATCGCTACGGTCAGCGGTTTTCTTGAAAAGGGCTCGGAGCCATTCCTGTAATTAACGGTTGTAATGAATGAGGGTAAATGATGATGAATTAAGGTAATAAGGGCTAATGGAAGTAAATGAATCGAGGATAAACGAAAATGGTTGCTAACAGCATGATTCAGATGTGAATTGGTCAGCCGCTAACTTCAAAACGGCTCAGAGCCATTCCTGTATTTAACGCTATGTCTCATTCATGAAGGCCGCCATCTTGAATACCGAGACCAAAAGACCCTGGAAACAAGGACAGCTGGGACTGGTATGGGGTTACCGGGGAGGGTGTGGGGAGAAACGGGTAAAATCGCGGCCGCACGATCGGTTATTAGCAAATGCCCATGCGCCAAGTCCGTGAACTACAAATGAGTACGACAAAATATCCTTACCATATGGAAGACACGACAAGTACAGCCGCAAATATATACCGATCCAAATCATAGTATCAAGCAGAAAGGAGTTGAGCTGCAAGTACGTAAGGGATCTGTCACATATGGTCTAGGGGCCGACATTTCTCTCCCTCACTGCCTATCGGGGATAGGTATCCGAAAGTGGCAAGTATAAGCGATCCGCGGGCCGAAATCTCGGGGAGACTCGTCATGGTACGTCGCTCAGGCTTAAATGTCCAGAGGTACTGCTACCGCTTCTGTATATTTTTCATTAGGTATTTGGTATACGCATGCGCAAATGCCTTTGTGATCTAATACGTACCATCCAGAAGACACGGTGTCTACGGTTTTAATTTCATACAGAATTATCATCTGGCTACTGAGCATGGCAAGTTGAACAAGGGAATCTTGGAAAAAAACCGTATTCCTGTCCCGTGCGCGCACTTAGTCTTCGCGCGTTACTCCCAATGCCTGCTGCTCGTTGGCGAGGGCGAGGGAAACTTTGAAAACACAACGCTGCGAATGAGAGGAGAGGGATGAGAGGAGAGGGAAGAGGCAGAGAATAGGCAGAATAGGACTTCTTCAATCAAGTCAACATTTTATTTGTCCTACAAAAACGATTACAAAGGTTTCCTATCTTCGGAGAAAGGTGTTCTTTAGCATCCCCCAGAACCAGAAGACTATTAAGAAAATTACTGTCCTTTAAAAGAGGATTTATAAGTATGGTATCTTTACAGGAATAGCCTCAAATAAAAACGATTATCATAACAAACCTTCAACACAATAACTCGAGTCTAAGATCTCCTTGACTATAATATTCCCATGCATGAGTTGAACCTTCAACATGACATGAACTTGCATATTACACAAAAGTTATTTTAAAATAGTGCAACTCGTGTTTAGAAAACAAGAAGTGACCTACACAATTAAAACGTTTTCATTCTCTTAATTAACATTTTACCATTAAAACATGTCACTGTAACTCTGGAATCATTAAATTGGCTCAACATAAGGTTAAAACGACTCAAACCGGAATTAACATTCCATCTGAAATCTTACTCTTCTTTGCTGCTGTTTATTGTGCTCTACAAGGTGTTAGTTTTGGAATGGAACCATAGAGAGTGACCATTCAAAATTAGTAAGTTACCGAGTCCAAGGAAACATTTCTGGGTTGCTAAATGTACTTTACATACATCTTTTTGACACCATTCAGGTAAGTCGTATGGGTTATTCACCAGCCCGGAGGTCCGTATTGGGAAAACTGTACCGGAAGTCTTGGATAGCGCCTGAGGTCGCAGGCGGTGCTCAAGACAGAGGGCACGCACAGTTTTTCCCAATACCGACCGACCAAGGCTGGTGAATAACATTATTTTTTTCTAAAACACAACGAAAGGCGTGCGAAAGACCCGAACATTTGAGGTCTGCAAGCATGCAGACGATTCCGCCCGCCGTGAGTGGCCCGGATGAGAAAATTCCGCCCGCTCCCAGAACCAATCAGATTGCAGGATTTGTTGAATTCCACCCGCTCACGCACTGAGAAAAAAATAAATTACACAATCTTTGCCTCTCTGTTAGCCACCCTAAAAATTCATACTGTAAAATGAACCAGTCTGCTTTCAATAGCAAGAGAATGTAACTATAATCAGTTACTATACAGCATGTCGTTATTTCTTAATTTGTTTACTCTACTTGGTCAAGTTGTTCGAAGCAGGGTTAATGCTAAACCAGGATTAAATACCATGACAACCAATAGGTTTTAATTGGACTTATCCCAGGGTTAGCGCTAACCCTGTTTCGAACAACTCGGCCCTGGTGACATAAGATTTAACTGTGATATCCTCCACCATATCTATACTGATCATAGCCACCTTGACCTTGTCCAGCTCCCCCTGAGTAATGATCCTGCCTCTGGGGGTATGGTTGAGCAGTCTTCTGTCCACTGTAGTGTTGTCCATATGTGGGAGGATGCTGACCATAGCTCTTGAAGTCTCCACAACTTGGCCCTTGATAGTGATGTTGATATCTATGCCCCTCAGCACCTGGCTCATATCTTCTGTCACCATTTCTAGGTGGTTGGTAATGAGACTGGTATTTACCAACCACATCAATAGGAGGATGAGAGTGGGATTGGTATCTACTATCATTATAGGGTTCATTAAGACCATGACTTTCTGGTTGTCTGTAGCCAGGCTCATAGTCAGTGTATCTCTTCTGAGGCCCAGTATTATAATATGCCCTGTGTGGTTCCCCCGGCCATGCTGATGACTGAGAAGTTCTGTAAATATCACTGCGTGGCTGAATAGGTGCTCCATGGTGGCTGGGAAATGGACCAGGGATGGGTTCAGTCTGGGGTGCACTTCTTGGCTCTCTTGTTTTGTTATAGTTACCAAGGAAACCACCACTGTCACGTTGATCTTGATATTGATCTCTAGGAACACGTTGCGGAAGAAAATGGTGGCTATCCTGGTCAGTACGTGGTTGTTTGACATCAGAAAATTGATGCCCAGCAGAACTAGAATCTTCTTCAGGTTTTCTTTTCTTTTCACTTTCTTTAAACTCCCTGCCTTCACGCTGAAACTCGGAAACAAGACGTTCTGAAGTGGCTCTATCCTCTTCAATAAACCAAACTTCATCAAAAATCTCACCCCCTTCAGGGAGGACAAAATTCGCTTTCATCTCAAGGACTGCAGATTCTGGAACAATTTTGCCCTCTTCTCTCTGTCTTTTCTCTGTTCTCTCCTTCAAAACTTCATTTGTGTTCACAATCACGGCTGCAATTCGATGAAAACCACGGAAGTTGTTCATCTTTCTGCGCCGTGCACTGAAGTACACATTGGTCTGGTCAATGATGTAGTTTCGATCCTTTTTCTCTGCAATTTTGAATACCTTGTTCAAGATGTCGGTAGCTTGCTTAATGAGTGCATCCCAACGACCATGGTAATTCCTCTTTCTCATCAGACCCATCACTTTCATCCTGTCCATAATCGTGTTTGTTCCCAGGATATAAAACTTCTTCTCAGGGTGATCTTTCACATACCTCTCTGCCCAGACAGTCTTCCCACTGCCAGGAAGTCCCACCATCATAATAACCTCACATTGGTCTCTTGACAAAGGCCCCACAGACCCTCGCTCTAAGAAATGTGGCTGCAACCTTGAAAGCAGGCTGAATCCTTGAAGTGGAGGAAAGTATGGCTCATACTGGCCAAAGTTGACTGCAAGACGCATGTTCTTAACAGTGACATGAGGGAAAAAGGTCTGGCCATTTGCACTATTGTCAAGACGAAAAGCCACTCCAAGGTAGTTTCCATTCTTGCTATATAATATGACTCTGGGATTAGCATCAAGATCTATATAGCAAGATATGGTGTCTCCAGATGTGTAAGGTTCCCCATAGTCAAAAAACTTGTTGTTGACAGACACCTTCCCAGTTCCTCCATAACCAAATGACAAGTTATCTTCTCCAACCTACAAAGGATAAAATAAGGTGTCATACAAATATTGAGAGGCGTGTCAAATTTTTATCCACTATAAAGAGGCCATTCAGTATAAATATTTAGCCATTATATTTAGCCCTGTGCCTCCATTTCATACCAGAAATTATTTTATTTAATTCTCAACCTCCCGTTAATTTTTATTGACAAAATGTGGCCTTCTGCTGAAACATTCTGAGCTGAAGCAACATTTGCCATAATCCTCTTTCAATAAAAGGATGCAACCCATCAACCACTCAAGCAAATAGAATTCAATGACTAATGGATCATAAAAACAATGACTTCAAATATATTGTTATTCATAGGAGCATGAATAAAATCAGGTCTTCTATGTAAACTTAATTTCACTAACCTGTAGATTAGCTCTGTCCACTGACCACCCTATTCTCACTACATGAGGCTTGGTTTCTGTCTCAGGCATTGTAACTGATAGTTTCTCAAGTACAGTTACTTCAAAGCAAACCTGCACATTAAAAAGACAACTATCAGCCTCATTCGACTGTTCATCTTTACACTGCACCATTTTTCAGACAACTACAATCCTGGCCATAAGTTGTTGGGACACCTCCCCTTTTACGCTCTAAAACCCACCATTTTAACTATGTCCTTGACATTTTAGAAAAAAAGACGAATAGAAGCCAGTGTAATCGACCCCCCTCCCCCCTAGCAATGTTGAAAGAAACTGAAGCCATTCTGAAGTCTAGATGGGATGTGTTATGTTGTTAGAGAGTTGTGTTGGAAGCGGACGTGATTGCTGTAAACTCGTGATTATTGGAATAAAACTTGAACATTTCTCTTATCGTGACTTTAGTTGGAGAATACTGTTCTTGGAGGCGACCAATTCTTGAAAGTGGTTATTCTGAAGCTATTGTCAAGGTGTTTTTTTTTGTGGTCAAGATTTCCACCAACATTGACAGGAGGGAGGGGGGCAGGCGGGCTTGCACGGTCTTGGTCTTCAGAGAGGCTGCCTGTGAAGTCATCTGCCGTGAACTGTCCCAACACATGTGACCAGGATTGTAGGTTATGAATGGTTTATATTACTCTTCACCTGATAAGATAGACTCAGTTTCAAAGAAGCTCTTCAAAATGATTTTGATATTCACTGTGATGTGTTCCAACTGGCAAAACAAAATAATTTGCTTTTGGTTGACATCCTTTTACTGCATGAGAGGTCTTTTCACTCTTCTCAAGAACCAACATTTTGAAATTTCTAACTTAACCTGGAGTGTCTCCGATTAGTTAACCCTTGAAAATCCCAATACTGCCACTTATAGGTTTTACTCTGTCTAATGCCAGACGATCTTTCCATCACTGGGGGACCGCCCTGGGCTTAAAAGGTTAATGAGACTTAGAAGGTCAGGAGTCAAGTTTCATCTTCTCTTGAAGCAATTGCCAATAAAGATTAATAGCAAAAATTATGCTCTTTATTTATCTGATTGATGACATTCAAGAAAATTATCATCTCCATCAATTCCAAGAGCACCCCCCCCCCTCCGCAAACCCCCAGGCATTTGACTTTTTAGAAAAATTTTGGTTAAATTCCCCACTATGTCAGTAGTAGTAGTACGACTTTATTTTGACACGGTGTTTCCATTCAGGCAAAAGGAATTACAATTCTTAAAAGGATAAAAACACTAACCACACTAATTATGAAAAAGCTACCTACTTATAATAAAATGATAGAACCTGTTAACAAGGATGCTGTGTATAATTTATATACAAATGTGCTAAATGATATCAGTTTTGAAAGTGCGGTTTCATTTTAAAATCATTTAGAGAGTTTGATTGTTTTATCTCATTAGGCAAGCTATTCCATGAAACAGTTCTGCTATAGCTAAAACTATGTTTACAATAATTAGCACACCGCTGTGGTATAGATAGTTTACATTCAGCATTTCTAAGTCAAATTCTCATTACGCAGAAAAAAAACGAGAAATCAAACAATTTGGAGTCTGGTTGTTCATGGCATTGTACATCATAATCGCTTTATTAACGGTCCTTTGATGATGAAGTTTACTCCAATTTAAACTAAGTAAAAGCTCATCAGTGTTTTTGTGATAATTAGAGAAGGTTATGATACACACAGCATGGTTCTGAAGTTTTTGTAACTTCAGAGAGAGTCCCATTGAACAGCATCCCCACACTACACTACAATAATCAAAATGAGGCTTCATTAATGAATTGTAAATAGTGAGAAGTGTCTCCTTGCACATAGTTCCTTACACATTTAATGGCGCTTATACCAGAGGCAATCTTTTTCGCAATTTCTTTAATACAAGTTTCCAAATTTAGATTTTGATCGATATATACAACGAGCGATTTCATGATGGAGACCTTTTCAACAGGGATTTGGTTTATTTTAATGGTAGGACTGTCAGGTAGATTAGACAGTCTCTGCCTAGAACCAATTAATAAAAATTTTGTTCTCGCCAGGTCCTTTAATAACAAAGAACTGTAGTTTAGATAATAAAATATTGTGGTCCACATTATCAAA
Organism: Astreopora myriophthalma; assembly: GCA_014634185.1. NCBI lineage: Eukaryota > Metazoa > Cnidaria > Anthozoa > Scleractinia > Acroporidae > Astreopora > Astreopora myriophthalma. Next base: position 1,427,938 of record BLFK01000297.1, on the reverse strand, counting down.
TGCCTTTTTGAGATCAAGAAAGACAACAGCATTGATCAATCCATAATCAATATTTAGTGACCAGCTATCAGTTGCTTCAAGCAATACTGTGACTGTGGAATGAACTGAATGGAAACCAGATTGGTGGCTAGACAGGAGGTTATTAACGACAACATAGTTATAAATGTCGTGATTAACATCTAAGTGACTTGTTGTAGGACAAAAAGAAAAAAGGACAAACTTACATTATCAACATAGTTATACAACTGATAAAAATGAGGCATTCAAAAACTTTGCCACAACAGGGATAGTCAAAATTGGTCAGTAACTGGATGGATCAGTTCTTTTCCCAGCATTTTTGAAGAGTGGAGTGATTTGGGCATTCTTCCATTCATCCACAAAATTCCAGTTTCTATTGACTGGTTAAATATTTGACTGAGCGATTTGGTGATTAGGTCGGGACATTCTCTAAGAAGCCTGGCTGAGACAGAATCAAGTCCTGTAGCCTTTCGATCTACAGACTCTAGTTACCGGTAGCTGCAACAAAACTTGAGATTGGGTTATGATTCTGAAAGAAAAATATTCCTTGGTTTCACTGAGAAACTGTCTATAGCTAATATCCACATCTTCCATTTCTTTAGACAATTCAGGGCCAGTTTTGGAGAAAAATGTATTAATTCAAAAGGTCTCAGCAAATTCAGTTAGATTATTCGAGAAGGCCTTCACAAAGCATCAAGTTGTGCTTTTAACACTTTTCGAGTCTCTTTGTCACCGCTTCAAATTCTTTTTTTTTTTTCAGCAACAAAACCTACACAGAATTGTGGAATAGCTCCAGCTTGTCACCCTTCTCGATAATCAAATGCCCGACAATGCGGGCTTCGTCCT
>BLFK01000297.1:1411109-1427064 GCA_014634185.1 Astreopora myriophthalma | reverse complement strand
AGGGGGGGGGGGGGGGGAGACTGGGCACTCTTGGAATTAACCGAGACATTATGCAAGATGCACATTTTGTGTTCCCCTGCTGAAAGATGATCTGCATAACCATCTTCAGCACAGTATACCAGATTCCAACCTGGCTCTAACGAAATAAAAACCTTTAGATTGGAATATTGGAGTTTTCCATCCTAAGCACAGAAACTTGGAATAGTTTCAAGTTCAAAACCTGAATGCATTCTCAGCACAGAAAACTTGCAGTCTTCCTCGTACTTCAGTCTAAAGCTCAGTATTGTAATATATGTGTGTGATTTTGTCAACATCATGCTGTGCTTGACCCATGACAAACCGGTCAGTGTAAAATGCAGACTGCAGGTCCATTTTACACCGTTGTCACCGCTCAATTGCACTGTTGAAACAATGCTCTGCAGACGTATCCATAATAAACCTCGCATATACCTTGCCAGTTCTAACACCATGAGTGGCCCTGGCTCCAGCCCACATGTATTCAAACCCATCCTTATGCAAACTGGATCCTGTCACACCATCGGACTCGATAACAAAGTTTAGGTCGCTGTTATAATCGTCAAAAACAATCCGAGGACCGGGTGAAGCATTACGGTCATATGAAGGCCCTCTGGAATCAAATTTTGCGCTTTGGCCTTCATAATGACCATAAGAACCATAGTGGTTGTAGCCTTGACTGTATGCCTGTTGATACATTTGTCATATGTGTATAATCCTCGTATTTCTTAAAAACAAGTATATTTCCTCGCTTGGTTCAAATCCAATATGGTGGCCGTAATAATAATAATATAATAGCAATCCCATGAGGTAGTACGGCCATCATTTAAGATCGGAGACTGGGTACTACTTTAGCGGGGAGTTTGAAATCAAACGTGTTCGTCAGTTTTTCGAAATATTCGAGGTTATTTTACTTCCACAACTCTTTTCGTAAACATGAGTGACTTTTCCACACCAGTCAACCAAAGAAGTGGAAGCCGATTAAGCGACGAATGCAATTTCTCCCCGTTCAAAGCGTCTCCTTTCATGATTCCCCCGTCTCCTTTTATGACGCGCCTTGGTTATGGAACTGGTGTGTCAGTTTACAGATTCGATCGAGTGACGAATGAAAGCGATGTTCGGTCTCCGTGGGCTGTGAAGAAAGTCAACAAGAAAGCACGATCCGGAATAAGTGAGCGATTAGCTTTAGAAGCCAGCATCTTGAAACAACTTCACCATCCTAACATTGTTGGTTTTCGAGCAATTTCTGGAAGCGTGGATGGAGACCTTTGCCTAGCGATGGAAGATTGTGAGAGAGCACTCGAAGATATTATCGAGGAAAAGGCATATCTAGAAGAAGATTTTACACATGTGGAAATTCTTAAAGTCAACTGGGCCATTGCCAATGCTTTGAGCTACCTTCACACCGAGAAAAAGATCTTACATGGTGATATAAAAAGTGGAAATGTGCTAATACGAGGAGACTTTGAGGCTGTGAAGCTATGTGACTTTGGAGTTGCCCTTAGACTTAAAGACGACCTCAGTGGATTGAAAAATCCTGGAGATAGGTACATTGGGACCGAGCCATGGAAATGCAAAGAGGCTCTCAAAGGAGGAGTTATCTCAGACAAGGCAGACATATTTGCTTATGGTCTTTTGATCTGGGAGATGCTTGCTTTGAATGTTCCACATGTGGATTTATTAGCTGGTAAGTATATTTTGGCAAACACTTGCCTGCAGTCCAACCTTGGCAAGCAGAAATCTCTCTGCCGAAAGGGGACTCCTTTACTTGGTCCCTGATTCTCAGACAGTTTCTGGGGGGAGGGGGGCTGGGCTCCCTCACCACTCACTCTCTTCCTCCTTGCATATATTGGAGATGGATGCACAGGAGTCAAGTAAGCAGCCTTGGACTGTCTGAGAATTGGGTAAGTGAATCAAATTCTATGCTTGCTGCTGCGCGACTCACCTAACGCTTCTTTCAGTGACATTAGAATTTATTGTAGTGAGTTAAAAATGAAACTGACGGCTTCATTTTCCACTGTCATCAAGAATGGATTGAAGCAGATGTCTTCATAAAATGTGGTATGATCCACAGCTGTCTGTAGACAGATCTCCTTAGAGACCAATGTTTTGAACTTTTACTGACTCTTTTACAGACAGTGATGACGAAACAGAAACCGGCTTGAGTGATGAAGAGGATGATGGTTCTTGTGACACAGAAGAGTATTTGGCTGCTTTGGGAACTCGGCCACCTCTCCCTTTTAAGTTTCAGAGTGCAGAGTGTCTTATGAGCCCTGTTATTCAGTTATTTTGTTGCTGTACTTCTGAAGACCCCAAGGACAGACCCAGTGCCAAAGATATTGTTCTTGCTCTTAAACCAGAGATCATGGCAAACAACATCCAGACTTCAGGATAAAATGAACAATCTACAATGAGTTATGTAAATCCATGATGTCCATCAATCTTTAGTATTCGATAGTTAGCACTTTGCACTTTTATTTGTAAATATATTATTTTGTAGTATTTGTTGTATAAACTCAAGGAAGGACAATTGTATTTATTACCAGCCTTTTGTTTTTATTTGTTTGATCAGTCTCTTTGGAAAGATTTTGTCAGGATGGCTTGGGTTGATTCCCAGCCTAAAGTACATGGCATTTATTGACACAATAATTAAAGTCCTTAAGGCTCCCTGAGATTAATAATAATAAAAAAATAAAGCACTTGAACAAAAGTTCACATCACAGCCTCAAAGGTTTGCATACACTCTATAGCCATCTGGCACTTGCTGACCAGTAAGAAATAATCATTTTGACAATTATTATGTAATTCAAATGTTAACTGTGATAGTGCAGCCTGTGGCATGTTTGCTGACACTTGTAATGCAACTGAAATACTCTAAATCTCTGGTTTATCTTTAATGTTTTTTTTTTGTATGTTTACAAGTCCAGTAAAGACAATAAGATTTAATGCATGACTGTCAATTTGTGCAGTTTTCATTTATTTCAGCGTGGGACTTGTCCTCCTTGAAACTGTTATTAGGGTCATCTAGCAATGGTCATCATCACCCTTAGCATAATGCCATACATGGAAGTCATCCCTCTCCTAATCTGCTATGCAGACATTTTTTGGCTTATCATGCAATCTTTTCTCTCCAACAAACATTCATTGGGAAGAAATTATTGCTTGATAAGCCAAAAAAAAAAATGTCTGCATAGTAGGCTATCTCTTTCCTCATATCAGGTCCTATGAGACTATGAGAGCTCGAAGTAAAAAAAGAACTAATGGCAATCTCACCCGTCCTTGGTTGTTTCCGAAAGTACTATGGAGATAGGCATTGGAAGGATGGGAAACAGAGTATGAAGGAGATGTGCATTTTTTTTGGGGGGGGGGGGAATCCTTTTTGTCCACAGCCCTTCCCAATTCCTCCTTTGCCTCCACAGGCATCTCCATCACAAACAGGAATGACTTGGAATGGCAATGAGCCTATCTGGGGTGCGGAAGGGGTATTCTGCTTATTTTTGGCTGACACTGGACCATATTCAACTGAATCTGGTAACCCTGTTGTGGACTAGATGCCTGTTCTTTCCCCTTTCATTAGGCGTGCAATTTATAGAAACTCTCTGAGTTACACTCTCTGTCATGTGCTGATTGAAATCATTATGAAATTTCACCTCAGGAGTCCATAACTAAGAGTGAACAATTTTATGTGATAGTCTTCTTAGATCTGGTTATTTTTAGATTGACATTTCCTGCTTTAAGTGAAGTGCAAATTGATGCATATGTGACGAAGCTTGGACATGGTGCCTTGATTGGATTAGGTGTGATACTTGGCGGAATAAGAGAAATGAGAAAAAAAAAACTCCTAAGAGAGATGTGAGTTGTATACTCTCTGAGTTATGGGTTCCTGACAAGGGGTACCCAGGGGAGTTTTGGTTCAAATTCCCATTTTAGACAGTTCTTTCTTCACTTAATAGGCCATTTCCGAATTGCTGTTTGCCTCGGGTTCAAAGCGAGTCTTGGTGCTAAACCATTCAAATGATAATGAAATTGATTTGCATGAAAATACACAACTCATTTGCATTTGAATGGTTGTGCACCAAGACTCACTTTCAACCAGAGGCAAACAGCAATTCGGAAATGGCCTATTGGGGAATTGAAGAAAAACATCTTGCATCTCATTTGCACCTCATTAAATAACAAAACAGCATATCGAATCATGCCTTGTTCTTAAAAAAAACTGAATTTAATTTTTTTTCAATTCGAAACCTCACCCTATTTTTTTGTATTCCTTCCTTCCACAGCAGCATATATGCAAATACCCACTCAGCCCCACTCTGTCTTCATAGGAAACTAATAAATACATACTTATCACCACCGCAGCCCAAGCATGTCTTTGTGCAATGGGAGTTGATCACAGTGACAGATGCTTTGAGAAATGTAACATTGAAGACCATTGGCAGGTGATTTTGTTTAAAGATTCAGAGCGTGATTTCATGGGAGCTTCAGGTTATTTCCCTTCCTTACGGGGGTGAGCTAAGTTTGAAAAATAATAGCCCCTCCCCAGGCCTTGGAGTGGTTGGGGGGGGGGGGGCTGGGGGCAACCTTTTTTCATTTTTTCTTTTTTGCACGTCAATTTGCGAGCCCGCAAACTTCGCAGCTGACAACAACAAAATGGAGGAATATCGTTCAGTAGATAGGTCCTCCTTTGCCAAAGAACATTCTTTTAAGTTGTTAAGCAAGGTACATTTGTTGAGAATACGAGAGTTAATGTGCGATGCAACTCTGACAGTAGGAGGGAAGGATTTTTTAGTTCATCGTATCATTCTATCAGCGTCCAGCTCCTATTTCCAAGTGATGTTTACAAGTGGTATGGCGGAAAGCTATTTGGACCATGTAGAAATTCATGGCGTAAACGCTGACGTTTTCCAGACGATTCTTGATTTTATTTACACTGGGAACGTTGAGGTGAACGAAAGCAATGTTCAGCAACTTTTGCCTGCTTCAAAAATGCTCCAAGTCGAAGACATTGAGGTTATTTGCTGTGATTTTCTGAAGCATGAGCTTGACTCTACTAATTGTGTGGGTATTTACCAATTCGCAGAAGCTCATTCTTGTTCAACTTTGTCCAAATCGGCCTTAGATTTTATCCACAGGAACTTTGTGGAAGTCTCCAAACAAGAAGAGTTTTTGCAGCTTACAAAAACTGCGTTGTTTCAGTTACTGGAGTCGGAGGATCTCAAAATTGAATCTGAGGAACAAGTATTTGAAGCTGCCATGAGATGGGTGTTAAATGACCTATCAAGGGGGCGTGAAGCCTTGGGAAAGATTCTTGAGCGAATTAGACTTCCATTAATCTCACCAAAGTTCCTTGAAAATTACCTTATTACATGCCAGAGTGCAAGCATTCAAAGAATGCTGTCTGGCATTCTTGACAGATACAGAAGCTACCAGTCACTAGCTTGCGGTCAACAGAAAGTTCACACCCAGCCAAGACGTGCTTCAAGAAAGTGTTTCTTCATCATTGGAGGGTACAATCGACGAGTAGGAGGCAGATGGAGTGACACATCATCTCTTTATACTGTTGAAAAATTTGACTCTTTCTTACAAACTTGTGACAGCTTTTCAACTGCTCCAATGAGATATGCTCGCAGTGGGCATGCAGTAGCTGCAATTGGTGGTCTTATTTATGCCATTGGGGGTGAAAATGACTCTCTAATTTATGATACAGTTGAGTGCTATGACCCAGCAATAAATACATGGTCACTGGTTTCACCTTTGACAGCACCACGGACAGCTTGTGGAGTATGTGTTGTTGAGGACTTCATTTTTGTTATTGGTGGTTGGATTGGATCAGAGATTGCTGAGGACATTGAGAGATATGATCCAGATCGTGATTGCTGGGAAGTGGTTGGTAAGGTAGAGACAAAGAGGTTTCATCTTGGAGTTACAGAATTGGAAGGATTGATTTACACAGTTGGTTAGTCCTGGTTATACGTTGTATGGTGCAAGCTTAATATTTTATCATTTCTAAAAATGAGTTATTTTGTTTTTGTTTTCTTCTTCCTTCACAGGTGGATTGAGTGAATTAGGAGAAGAACTGAAAGTATGTGAGTGTTATAATCCTGTTACTGATGCCTGGGTAAGATTACCAGATATGCATCATAGGAGAGCTCACCTTGGAGTTGCAGGCATGGGAGGGAGTGTGTATGCTGTAGGTGAGGGTCGTTTGCAAACCAGATAGATTTGCTTGTTAAATTTTAGAAGGATGCTGAAAGTTGTTAATGCTGGTCAGCCACATTTTCAAAGTTCAAAATTATGAAAATGTGAGGGATGAGGATTTAGGATGGACTAGTGTAAAGCCAGTCTGGATGCAATTGAAAAGTTGCATTCCATCTGGAAACTGGCCGGTCTGACTTGTTGGTTCTGAATCAAATGGAATTGTGTGCACTTAAATGCATTTGATTGAACCTATACCAGACTATAATGAATAACAGTCTGTGCATTTGGTTTCCAGTTTGCAGTAAGTTAATTTGGGAAGCTATTGCATCAATTGTTTGCCCAGATGTGAAAAATAGATCCTGCACGGGAGCACTCCACGGGAGCACTCCACGGGAGCAGAGTTGGTGCAATGTCAAGAGCACTCTCCTTTCTCCAATTAGTCTCGGGTTATTATTATTATTATTATGACAATTATGATGATGATGATGATGATGATGATGATTACGATTAACACATGATGATTACGATTAACACAGAAATTAAAAAAAATCCAGGTTGTCCCTATTTCAAAAGCCGGGCAACCAAAGCCATGAATTTGGTTGCCCTGATGAATCCTTGGTTGCGTTGTTTTTTCCCCGGACAACCAGTCTCTTAATTTTACTAAAAATTGGTTGCCCGGTAAACTTTTTGGTCGTCTTGGACGACCGCTAATTTCGAGCACTGTTAACATCACTATTATTATCATTGTCATCATTACTATGATGATAATAATTATTATTATATTGTTGAGCACACACTTCCTTAGACTGATGTTCACTTCAACATTTTGCTTTCCCACTGTCTCCACTGTAGGTGGCTCAAATGAACCAGAGGGAACACTGGCCAGTGTTGAGAGATTTGACTTACATACACACAAATGGACAGAATTAGTTTCCATGGAGAGACCCCGAGCAGGGCTATCAGTTGTAGTCAGTACCGGATTGTTGTATGTACTTGGTGGACGGACAGCCAGTGAAGAGTATTCACCACCTGTCACCCTGACGGGTGTGGAAGTTTATGACCCAAAGAAGAACAAATGGAAACATGTGACTGATCTGTGCTTCAGTAGATGTGATTTCGGTGTGGGGATTGTTTAGCCTAGTGCTGTCATTACCAGTAAAGGCCAATAGCTGGCTAAAGCATGTGTAACTGTCAATTTTCAGTCATCCACATTATGCTATGCCATTTCGTGGTTGCTAAATGTAGCAGTAATTTTAATTAATTTTTGAAGGATGTTTGAAAAAGGCTGAAAATGGTCATTCCTACTATCTGGGCAAGTCTACACGTACTTGTACTATCAAGTACATGTACATCTTTTTCCTTACAACTAATTCACAGTCCTAGACTAGCCTCCCTCTGTTCTTTGTTTCAACCTGTAGCATAATCCATATATGAAATGATCCATCCACATTGTTATGTATCTTGGTTTGTTAGCTCCACTCGATCTACTTGCCAAAGTAAACATACTGATATGGAAATGTAGTACTGTTTGAATTCATACTGGTGGATTCTCTAGTTGTGTTTATGCTGTATTTGTACAGTTCTGGTTTCAATTTAGCTTTTGCTGTAAATGCTTTTTATTATATCTCTCAGATAGTATGTGTGCTGTGATTGGCCACTTTAGTAGGACGTATTCTGCAGTACGGGCTGCTAAATTTCAGCGTGGGCTTTCCCGTTTGATTCGTTTACCAAGAGATATAATAAATATCTTACTAACCTCATTTCTCGGGCTGTACTGTAAGTTACTGCTCCTTGTTTTTCCCAGTTCAATTTATGGCCCTTGTGCTTCGCACTTGGGCAGTATTAATGAAACTGAAAAAAAACGAGGGCCGTAACTTACAGTACAGCCCTCGAACTCGGTTAGTAAGAGATATATCATCCCTCCAGGGACTTTTTGGAGGGTTTGTCAGGGTGGGAGTCATTAGGGAGAAGGTGTTTGCTATTTGAGAGAGAGAGAGGGAGTGGGAATTATTTCAAGCCTGGAAGAGTCTGTTCACAAACGTTAATAGACTTGATGGCTTTTACCTACCAAAATTGACCATACTTTTTTTTAAGCCTGCTTAAGTGTATACTCAAAGTGAGAATGAAGAGGGGGAGCTTAATAGATAATACAAGGGGTAAAAATAATATAGCTTTTAACCCTTTAACTCCCAACAGTGCCAGTTATAGATTTTACTGTCTAATGCCAGACAATTTTACTTGTCACTGGGGGACCTCTCAGGGCTTAAAGGGTTAAGGCATGTTTAAAAATAATGTATTATCCAATGACATTGTTTAGTGGACTTGTTATGGAAAGCTATGCAGGGTGACTTTGTTATCATCAACATTGCCTAGCAAAAAGTAAAGTTAAAGTAATCAATCTAACTATGGCAGCCATGAGTTTGGTGTTAACCTGCTTTTAGGGGACACTACATTGCTTGCACAGAAACCCATTGAGGACGTAAACAAACAGCTCCGCCCAATCTCTGTCACTCCGGCAATCTCCAACTTAGAACTTGTGATCGCGCACATGTAACTTGCATGTCCCTTATGGGCCACTGTGAAGATGGCTGCTGTATTGGTAAAATTCCCCTGCTTCTTTGATTAAGTAATAATGATAATAAAGTAAGGCCCCTTGTTACCACTCTAAAATACCCATGACCCCCCTTTTCTCCTGTCTGCCCTTACCCCCTCCCATAAACAATGACTAGACAATTCACGCACGTTCGCACCTGTGCTTTGCGCAAGCCTCGATTTTTTCCCGCTCTTTTGTGAAATGCGTCGGCGCCTGGGAACGGACACAACAACCAAAATGGCGGCCCCGATGTCGGAATACGAAAATGCCATGTTTCTGGAGCTTATGGACGATGACGGGCTTTTTGTTACTGCTAAGTAAGTGAAGTACTGATTGAAGAAATCTAACAGTAGGATTTTATTGAATATTTTTTCATAAAGCCACTTACTTCGTATTATGATTCTGCAAGAACACAGAGAAGTGGTCAGAAGTTATTGCTGGCTAGTCACGTGGACGGCACTATTAAAATACAGAACAGAACTCGACGAGCTCTCGCGCGTGCAGAGCCATTTTCTTCTCTTGTTGTGAAATGATAACACTTCAATGAGCCTTAAAAACACTCGAACGAGGCTGAACTACAGGTTCTTTCTGCATGTACTGGAGCATGGGTTGACGTAAAACAAAAGAAACAAAAGACTGAAAACAAAAGAACTCCAAATAAGGACTAATCCCAAGTGACCTAAATACAATGCTTTCCGGTACATGCAGAAAGACCATGCATATAAACCAGACTATGAAGAATGCAGGGGCACCCCAATGAACTAACAAAGTACCACTGGCTTGGATCAATGCCTGTTTTACACTAGAGACTCGTAATCCAGCCAGACGAATTATGCGTCTACCATTGTCTAGCGTAAAGATGGGACGAACCCATTTGAGACGTATAATTTGTCTGGGATGAACTTGGACGAACATCTGTCCAGTATAAAAACAGGAACAAGATGAATTTTGTGTCTAGATGAACTATCTTTATAACATAACTAAAGCAAAGCATGCGCTCTGATTGGTTAATTCAGCGTCTACTATTTGCCCATGGGTGTATGCTGCTGAAAGACTACATGAACATTTTTTTTGTGATGTAGCTTAATAAAAGGACTTCTGTAGTTCCAATGTCTCAATGTTATGTTATAAAACAAATGGTAAATGCCATAGCATGCACTATTGAGTTATGGATGCACTTGGGAGGTTTGCTAAGCACTCAAGAAGCTAGAGTCGCCTGAGGCGATAGCCGAGTGCGACTCTTACGCTTTCGTGCTTAGCAACCTCCCGCGTGCATCCATAACTCAATAGTGCACGCTATGGCATTTACCATTAATTGTTAATTGGAAGTATGTCTAGCAGGACACATTAAAATACTTGTAGATAGTTTGTCCAGACAAGTAATCTGTCTTGTGCCCATCTTTATATTGGATAAACTAAACAGATGCTCTACAAATGTTTGCCCAAGTTCATCCCAGATGAATTATGCGTCTCTAGTATAAAAATAGCCAATCAAATCAAGTGATATGCGAGTAGCCCTGCAGCTTGCCAGTTGAATGATTTGAAATTATACTGACAAGTACTACTCAAGCGACTTTGCAGCTCATCAAAAAAGCATAAACAATCATTGCTGAACTGAATAGAACCTAGAGTCTGCGACAAAACTCCTTGAGATGGCACACAATACACAGATTTTATACTTTGCACTGCCTTTCCTCCCCTCTCTATGTTGTTTTTCACAATTTTCTTAGCAAATCCTGTCAGCCAACATTGTGGGAGGGCAGGGGAGCAAGACGTGTCTTAACTATTTTGTTGCAGACTGTAGCTATCACTCAAAACCAATTGATATTTTATTGAAAGTGTTCCTGAGAGAAATGGTAAATGTATTGATGTATTCTTGAGTGAAACAGTGAGCTTCAATAACCAAAAACAACATGGTTAATCTATAAAGCAACTATAGTATGAAACCTCTGAAAAGTCTGTTCAAAACTGCAATTCTCCCACGGCCTAGTTGAATATGTCAGAATTAAATGAAATGCGATAAGTAATAATACGAATAGGTTCGATATAAAGATCATTAGAAGTACAGTGTATCCTTATTATGTTTAAGGTTATGCTAAGTGATATCAGCACACCTGGTTTGGGTTAGGGATTGGTGATAGAATGCCTAACCAGGGGAGAGAGAATTGGGGGGAGGGGGGTAGCACAGCATACATGTGAGGACATTGCATGCACACTCGGATGTTGTCATAGTTGATATTACTTGATGTTTTATTCAGTATTAGTTTTGATAAAAGTGGCTGACAGCTCTTGAAACTGTCAACGTTAATGCAATAGTTTTTGGCTATGTTTTAAGAATCAGTGTATTAAATTAATATCCAATCCTCTGGCCTGGTGAATTTCTTCAACTTTCAAATTTTAATTGAACAGAACTGCTGTTCTTTCCTAATGTTAGGGAATTGATTCTTTATCTATTACATGTAGAGGCTTGAGCATTGAAAGAGTGATTACAAGTTTTCTGAAGATTCACTGTGTCACAAGTGATCCCTCGTCAATTTCTTTGGTCCTGGTGATTAACACAACAGATCAAGAAGTGGTAAGTCATTGTGATGCTGATTTTTAAAGCAATGTTTTATTGGACAGATGAAATGATGGATTAAATTAATCATATATTGAACTGCAGATATGAAATCAAGTGAAGCTATGATCCTCGCAGTTATGAATGCAATTTTAGCAATGAAAATAATGATGAATGAATTTTTTCAGGCTTCTCTATGCAATTGATAACTGAAGAGAAAGTGTTGTCTTTGACAACTCCAAATGGTTAGACTTTCTGGCCTTTTCATAATTAAACAGTTCTTTGGGATAATTATTAAAGAAAAGGATTGCAGTCCCCAGTGTCTATCTTTGATACATGGTTTGAGTGGGTGGGTGAGATCCAGCATGGACCAGTAGTGGCTGCCTAAAGCACAATAAGACACTACATGACAAGTGTACATGTACTAAGTCTTTATTTCATTTCATTGTATTGCATTGCACATGAATTGACAATTACAATTTTTTTTTAAACAGTCTTAAAATGTTATGCCTTCATTAATGTCACATTTTCTGCACCTACTGATAGCATTCGACAGACCTAAAAAAGCACTGCTCTGTGCTTTTTCTACTGCTTTGTTGAGCTTAATTAACTCTTGAGGAAAAGATTAGGCCAAAATATTGACATTAAAAAATTATCAGTCATTTCTCCTGGTTTTTGTCAAAGTTAAGTGCCTTGCATTACCAATAACAGTCACAGTAACAAATGGATACTCTTTCCTGTTACTGGCTTTACACTTCAGGATTTCATATTGGATGAATTAAAGTCTTCGGATGTACCATTACCAAAAATCATCACTACTGAATGCAGTTCATCTGAAAGGTGTGATTGTAATGACAGATTAAGGCCTGATCCAAACACTGCTCCAGTCATGTGCCGAACCTAACTCAATAAAGTTCGACTTTAGAGTGACTTCAGAGCAATGACTGATTCATACGTCGTACCTTTGGGTCGAACCAAACGAAGGATCAGGTAAAGGCCCAGGTACGGGTATAACCTCTGGTTTAAATTATCTTCATTTATGTGTTACATTTGGCTCTTGATCATAATGACCTTTGAATCAGCCATCGCTCCAATGTCGGATAATTCAATGGAACATGCCGAACTTAACATTGTTTGCTGCTCTAAACCTAACCTGTCGAAACAAATTGATTCAAACACCGCTCTTCTGCTGTGCTTAACTCATTAGTTTGGTTCAGTAGATGACTGGAGCAGCGTTTGGATCGGGCCTAAGTTACGTTATTCCTGGCATGGTGTCTCTTCATACAGAAAACCCATTTAAACATTGAAAACCCACTGTAAACAACTCATTGCAGGGCTCGAAATTAACAAAGTTGCTTAGTTGCCTTTTGGCGCCTAACTGGCAAAAAAAATTAATAGTCGCCAGCAGTAATTGTTTAGTCACCACTTTAAATTGGATTTACTATAATGTGTGATATATGAAGCACCTACTTAAAATTCTGCGCCTGCGGTAAAAAGGAAAAAGGGTAATATCAAAAGACAAAACAGACAGATTTTGTTTATTTAAGTTTGCTTTTTCTTTCTCAAAAAGCAAGTAAGATGAGACAAGGTAGCGTACTGTACAAAAATCTAGTTGTCAAGGTGGCGAGTAGACCAGTATTTTTGTTGCCAACAAGGAAATGTTAGGCACATTGGCACCCATATCAGTTGCAATTTCGAGCCCTGCATTGAAATTAAAACACTGGTAGTTTTAGTTCTACTCTTTGGTACAAGAGGACAGAGACCGTTGACTTGTGGCCATCTTTTAATTATAACTGCAAAATGTTTTTATTAAATGACTTGTACAGTGTACAATGTAAGTTACTACACTCACAATTTCAGAGAGTCTGTTTACCTAAGTGGAGGAGTTTTGTTTGTCACATCAAGAATCCTAGTGGTTGACATGTTGACCAAAAGACTTCCTATTCATCTTGTGACTGGAATTGTTGTGTACCGCGCTCACAAGTATGTCAGTCAATTTATTTGATGTATAAATTACACATCATGCATTAACTGTATATGTCCTAAACATTTAATTAGGACCCTCCATGGGAAAACCACATCATAATTATAATGATATTATCATATAATTTAGATGAGTTATTTGACTGAATGGATCAATTCATATTGACAGTTACAAATGTAGTTACCCCACTATGTTTTTAATTGGTTGTAGCCTCAGTATGGTAAGATTTTGCCCTCTTACCCAGTGTTCCAGATAGGTTTTTGAGGCAAGGTGTCCACAGGGAATTTGAAGAGGTCAAGCTGGGGTCAGTGCCAGTGGGTCTCCATACACTTTCTGAAGTTAATCACATGATTTGCTGTGTCAGCTGTTCAGCTTTGTCGGTTTTTTGACCCGATACTTGAGGGTACATGAACTTCTATGACTACTTCGGGTGCAACCCTACCAATTGAATGAGCTCTCCCCACCCCTCTCTTTCTGCCATGATAAATGTGAAATTCCAGTATCTCTACAGTTGGTTCATTGAACTACGGATATGAAAGGATTTGAAGTTACTACCTCTTGACAGGATATAATTGACCAGTTCCCAGTTGGCTTGATAGCTCAGCTAGTAGAGCAGTATGCAGTGCAATCATGTGGTCATGAGTTTGAGCCCCGTTCAAGCCTGGTCAATTCTTGTGGCTTCTTTGTAACTGCTTAAGTTGCTCCATTAACTGCGATGATCGTTCTAACTTCAAGGCAATAGCCATCATCAATAGCATTCTTAAGTCTTAAGTTAGAATACCAACTGAAAGTACACGCAGCACTGTTAACGAGCAATCCACTTACTACAGAATAATTAATTTTTTCTTATCTCAGAATAATAGAATCTTGCCAAGAGGCTTTCATTCTGCGTCTTTATAGGGAAAACAATAAGGTGACACAGTATTGTAGTGTTTGCAAAACCCATAAAATAATCAGTGTAGTATTCACTTTTGCTTGTCAGTGCTGTTAAAGATGACTGTATTTAAAGGATCTCCATGAAATTCAAATAACTTGTACATTTTGTGGTGAGAGGGAGGTCAAACGAGACTGCCTGGAGAAAAACACATTGTAGAGACCCAACAAACTCAACCCAAATAATAATTATGATGCAGAGTCCATGCAGGTACATGTATCAAGTCCAGGTCACATTGCTGGAAGGCAAGTGCCCCCACCACTGTGCCAGTCCTGGTCCACACAACTTAAACTTGTCTTTAGGTTCCAGTAAATGTGTGGCAGACATTGGCTATCAGGTTTAAGTAAAATTCTTCCCTTACGGATCAGGCCCGGGTTACTCAAGGCACGGTTAGCGCTAATCAGGGTTAAATACCATGGAAACCTATTGGTTTTGATACCTCTTAACCAATGGTTAGCGCTAACCACACTTTGAGCAACTGGCCCTAGGGGATTTACATGTACATGTAGCTAACTGCCGGCCACCAACTCCTTATAATGGCTAGAAGAGATCTTGTCATGGCTGGTGAAACTTAAACAAAACTATTAAAGGGTTTTTATTAATTAAAAGTCTAAAAGGCTGATGAGCCTGCCTAAACATTCGTAATAATATTATCAAAGGGTTCATTCAATCATGCTCCAGACATCTGGCTATTGCTCTGTTTGTTTACTATAATTAATAATCCAAGAATGATCATTTTGCTTTTACTTTGTACAGACTGGCTTCGTAAAGGCATTTTCAGATCACCCTCAGGCTCTCACGAGTGGCTTCTTTCAAGTAGAAAAAGTAATGAAAAACCTGTTTGTTAGAAGACTCTATCTCTGGCCTAGGTAGGCATTTGAAGATTGGAACCATGCAGGAATAAAGATATTTGTAGCAGTTTTAATTATAACCGTAATAACTAGCCTGTTCAACACATTAGAAGCTACAATTATTTTATATTAATCAATTACGGCATTACATTATCAAATCACGTGGGAATCATAATGTCATGCTCTTACTTTACTCAAGTTGCCACAATTACATCAAGTTTAGAGGTAAAACTGATTTCTACCTGGGATTACAGCATACATGTATTTTTACCTATGAAACAGATAGTACCAGGCATGCAGCATGGAGATATGGGTTTTATTTTTGAGTGGTAAAAACACCAGGAAATAAAATTCATATCTTTAATCTGCACTTACTGTACAGTATGTTTTATGGTAAAGAGTTTCTTAAAATAATATACAGTCATCAATACCCTCAGTAAGGTGTGCAAGTTGTGGGTGTAATTTTTACGAGTGGTGTATTTTCAGCGTAAACATTCGTGGTCATTATAAATTGGTTCATGCTCACACACTGCCTTGTTGTCTCATGTAAGCAAGAGGGTGTTCCTTTGGGACTATTTTGGAAGAGGAATACACTTAGTACTTGGTAACCCATATTCCGAATGCAAGAGTCCTTCTGGATTTAAGCAATAGAGGACTTTTTCCGTGTTTACATAGCCTCATGTAAACACGAGAAGGGGTTGGGAGAATTCGAGACTGTTATGCAAACCCGAGACGCAGTTGAAGGAAAATGCTGTTTGTTTTACTTCTTGATTGAAACAGGTTTTCTCGATACACGCTCATATTTCCTACCAGCCAATCAAAA
>BLFK01000297.1:1375535-1408035 GCA_014634185.1 Astreopora myriophthalma | reverse complement strand
CTTGCATCTTGACAAAGGTCCTGTCAATCAAGTGAACTCTTTGGTACCTAAGGCCCGTGGGTTGGACCTGGGGCTTCAGAGACTAAACAAGCAACCAAGGGTTACAAGTGATGATGATAATAATAATAATAATAATAATAATGATAGCGATATAATAATAGTGATATAATAATATGCGACTCTATTTAGGGAGGGGTGTTCAGATTGCTCCTCAGCAACTTAGACTTAAGAGCTGCGCTCACTTGGCGAACACACAATCTCAACACAGAGATGCAAAACAAAAATGGCCGACTTTATTTTGACCTCATGCTCTCTGGCTCTTGCACGCGTGCGCAAGCAAAAATACAATCTTCTGCAGAACAAGGGGGACACTTACCAACTGATAAACTTGTGGCCCTCTAAGTGTCTCCAAGTCCTTAAGTGGACACTCTCCAGAGGGAATTGGAATTTAGGAGTGTTAATGTTTAGGGAGAGGGGTTAACTAAAGTACCCTAGTGAGAAAAACCTCTTAGAGCATAATAGAGAACCCAAAACAAACTCAACCCACATATGGTATCATCCAGGGCCTAGTCGCTCAAACCAGGGTTAATTCTAACCCTGGGTTAGTCTGATTAAATTCTATAGGTTGTCATGGTATTTATCCTGGGTTTAGCACTAATTCTGCTTCAAACAACTTGGCCCAGGATTTGAACCTAGGTCACATCGGTGGAATGTGAATGCTCTTACCACTGTGCCATCCCTGCTCCCCTTAACTGTATAATGATGGGGTTACATCTGAATCTTTGACAGCCATTACTGCTATTACCTAAATGTGTGGAGAATTGCATTTTTAGGGCCAGTCAGCGTGATGTTAAAAATCATTCCCTTTGGATGTTTTTGGATGCTGCAGATTCCTTGTTTGTGGTAAGATCATCCACTTGAGTACCCCTGGCATTTCAGACATTTTCTGTGGTGTGTGGAATCAGATTTTGGAAAGACTACAGTGTAAATAAATGTAGTTATACCGTCACTCTCGTGTTACAGCTGTTAAGGATTTTAAGCATTTTTCACTCAATGCGATTATTTCTTGCTGCAAGAAATAATCGCATACGCTTAAGCTGACGCGTACACTTACCATAATTATTTGGAGGTCGTGGTATACAGTATTAGCTCATATACCATGACAGCTAAGCCAATGAAAAGTCTTGAATTGCATTGTACAATGATTCAGTTTTTAATAACTACATTTATTTACACTGTAGTCTTTCCAAGACATTACCGTGCTACATGTAGGGTCTGTTGAGTGTTTAGCTGGGATGAGCAGGGTAAATAGAGAATTGGAGAAGGGATTCATGCACTCTTAATTAAATCATGCACACCCAGCTCAACATTGGAAGGTGCAAAAGGAGACTGCCATCAGTCTTAAGTACCAAAGTTTCATCACCCAGGGCTACACCCACTCCAGGTAACTATAGTACATACTTACACTGTTAGTAATAGGTTTTTCAGTAACCACGCCGATGTTACATGCATTTTCCTGTAACAGCATGCCAAAGGAAGGGTTATAGAACACACAGAGAGAAAACACAAGAAAGTAAAAGGAGATGAGTCTGAAGAGTGAGTAGCAAATGCCAAGTAATAATATTAACTTTACTTACCTGTCAATTGATTTAGCACTGGAGCTGTAATTGAGGACACTACAAACCAATGGCCAATGGTCAACTCAAATCAAGTGTTGGTTTTCGAAGAGAGGGGAAAATCAGAGTACCCAGTTAAAAACCTCTTGGACAAACTCATATAGTTATGGCTTGATCCAGGATTTGACCCCTGGCCAGGTTTCTCTCCATTTAAGCTTGTTTACAAACAGTTATAGGTTGGGTAACCCTACTGCTAGGGTTACCCTAGCAGGAGGGTCAAAGGTAGCCCGGGGTTACCCTACCACCTGGGACTACTTTGTGTGCTTGGTAACTGCCAGCATTGCAAACACAGTGGAAACCGCTAAAAAGTTGTGCTGGGTAGGCAAGTTCTCCCTAGCAGAGTGTTTACAAGGCAGCTAGGGTTACCCTGGCATTAGGGTAACCCTGGCTCTCAGACAGGGTTACCCTAGTGCCAGGGTAACCTTAGCTGCATTGTTAACATGTCGTTGAAAAAAAGACGAAGTGTTCAACTGCTAGTGTAACTCTAACACTAGGGTTACCCTCCTTCCTTGTAAACAGGGCCTTAGTCTGGCTGTCCCCCTTCATCCACAAAAAAACCCATCATATTTAGGTTGTTTTGTTAAATCACAGCCAAATTCCGGGAAATAGATGGTGACAATGTTTTGCCTTGAATTGTCACAAGTTGCACAGGAGGAAATGGGGGAAACAGGAGGTAAACTGGGGCAGAAAAATGTTCATGTTACCCTCTTTTTATCCTTTTGCCTCTTATTCTTTGCTTGCTGCGACTTGCAGCAGCTTAGTGCCAGAAATCAATCACCTTTTTCTCAGAATGTGGCTGCCATTTGACAAAAAAATATGGGAAAAAACAAACAAAAAAAATTCTGCTTACCATGTTTATGCATACAGTCTTTTATTTTCATTACAAAATGAGTGTGAAAGGTAAAACCCTACATGTATGATTCGCAACTTGAACCTTTTGTATGTTTTTTTCAATTCCAGAGATGAGAAACAGAAGGAAGGTAGGCTCTTTTTTCTTTTCTTTTTTTTTGTTGTTGTGATTTTTCCAAAAAAGCGTAACTTTGAGGAAATGATAAACTCTCAACAAATCAATTCAACGATGCAGCAATTGCTAGTTGTCTGTAAAACAGTGGGAATGAGACTTGGTACAGGTAAGATAGCTGTTTGCTACAAAAGCAAAATCGGTTTGATTTAATAGTGAACAGTCCCCAAAAAAATGCACCCTTAGTTATGAATTGAATGATTGACTAGTGATGGGTGGGTGGGTGGGTGCCGATGGCTGGGTGGGTGGATGTACTGATGGGTGGATTGAAATATGGTTGGCCTTATTCTCTAATACAGAAGGCCTTATTCTGGAAGAGAGCCCCAAGTGGAAGCTGTTGGCAGAAGTCTTGGACGAGATTGAACGTGATGATACCAAGAATGACAGCAAATGTAACTACATAATTATACCTGATTATGTCTCGACCGCTGTATGCATGTTAAAGCAATCTTTGCTGTAATCAGCAATCTTTGGTCATATCATTTTCTTTCTCATCCATTTATTTAGTATAAAAAGTACTGTAGAGTCCTTTGTGTTACGAGAAGGAGTTGCTTTATTTCTTTACTTGAAGGTCTCCTGATTGTCACAGGACTTACCTAACCTTACCCGCAGATCACAACAATTTGTACCACTAAAATTAGCAGTTACATAGGGTCAGTCTCATTTTGTTATCTCATTCACAGACTCACATACTGCACCTATTTCAGTTGTCTCTTGAACTCGACTGTTATGTTGAAAAAGTTAAAGTAAACTCACAGGGATATTACTAAACAACTAAACAGCGAAACGAAACACTGAAACACCGAAACATTTATTGTTGACCAAAAGAAAACAATAGCTCTTTCGGTGTTTCGCTTCGCTGATTTGTTGCCTAGTAATGCCCACATAAGATTGACATGTTAACATTTGGCATGCTGGGGTCTATTGAAGTCTGTACATTTCACAAGGAGACTATGGAAATTAATTTTTGCAATTTGACAGGCACAGTATAACAATTTCAAGATTTGGCAGGCTGCAGAATATTGAAATTTCACGATTGAACACGCAGACTATTGAGGTTTCCAGATGTGACAGGCATAAGATGGGCATTAAAAAACAACGAAACAGCGAAACATTTATTGTTTACTACTTTTTTTTTCTCAAGCACCAAGAGAAAACAATATCTGTTTTGGTGTTTTGGTGTTTCGTTTCACTGTTTTGCTGTTTCATTGTTTAGTAATGCCCAGCTCACAGTACTTTAGTTCCCAATAGATTTGCCATAAGTTGAATTATAACTAAAATGTTAAAATTTCATCCATACATGTACGTATAACAGTAGCTGAACTATAGAACCACAGGCTTTCTGATGCACGAGTAACACTAAATCTCAGCTCAATCAATCAAGAGATATATAACAGGTATTAGTCAATTACCATGACTAAATAAAGCATTTGCACAAGAGTCTATGGATCTTTTTAAACACAGGTTTTTGCATTACTTTCTAGTTGGGTCTGGCCACGTGCTGATTGCTGCTTACGATGAAAGAACCTGTTCACAACTCAGAGATGTACGTGTCTTATATTATTTTAAGACATTAGTAACCTTGTTTCCTGATAAGAGGGGAGCTTAAGTTTCAAGGGTTGGTTCATAAGAACCATCCGACAGTTGCTCGCTGTTTGGCCATAGCCTGCAGTGATATTTCAAAGTAGTTACAGTAAGACAATCCAGGTATACAGTGATTTATCATTTCTTTTCAGTAGACTTATGCTTTATATTATTTTCTTTGGAATTCAATCAATACTGTGCTGACTTGTCACCGGTAATTGCCAGCAGTTTAGAGCTTTGATCAGTCTTACTCTTAGGCTTACCAGACAGTCTGATGGTTCCTTTTTGTCATCTTGTTTTTAGTATCTCTGTGGTGGTGGTGAAGCCGTGTTGAAACGTCTTTACAACAAGATATTTAAGAATCCAGCGACAGTAACAGAATCCTCAGAAATGGGTAAAAATTGAGAGCTTCATTTACAATCCACTGGCCATTGTTGGGCAGCAGTGTTGGTGCAGTGGTGAGAGCACATGCCTCTCACCAATGCGGCACCAGTGTTAACCCAGGATGATGTTGCTGTGTATGTGTGGGTTGAGTTTGCTGTTGGTTCCTTAGGTTTTACTTTGTGTAATCTGGATTTCCCCTAAAAAAAATCAGCATTTTATTTAATTTGAGTTGATTGATTTGATTTAACAACCCATCTCTAAGTGTTGCTCTGGATTTAAAACTAGGATGACCAAGTAAGGAGTTGAAATGTATCGTTTTGAATTGTAACACGATGGAGGCTTCTGAGAATTAAGAGAGGATAGATAACAATGGGCTCAAGAATGAAGAATCTTAAAAGTTATTAAAAGGATCTTGAATTCAATTCTTAATCAATCTGGTTCCAACCAGTTTAAACCAATGAATGTGTCCCAAGTTTGATTCCTGGGGACTGAATTGTTCAAGGCAAGGTTGGTGCTAACCCAGGATAAATACCATGGCAACCTATAGGTTTTGATAGGCCTTAACAGATGGCAACTGGTCTCAGGACTCTGCTCCAAAAGGGTTTTGTCCAGGTACTCTGCTTTCAACACTCCTCATAATTGGGTTGGTTTTATTTATTTCTGTTGTGTCCCCAGGTAGTGCTTTAGCACTAAATCCATTGACTTCTGAATAAAGTTTGTTGTGATTGTTATCACAGTCATCATCATCATTGTTGCCTATTTATCATCCTTTCCTTTCTCCTCCTCACATCTTTCAGTTTCAGTTGCTGCAGACAATTTACAAGATGATGCAGTTGCAGGAGATCAGGGAACGATGGTCAGTTTGATGGATGCTTTTATGATATACCTCTTTTGAGGCAATGTAGGGAATTCTGGGAGGGGGGGGGATTGCTTGTTTAAGGAGACAGGAGATAGTTGACCGGAAGCTCTTATTGAAGGTTATTTTCACCAGGATGCTGGGTACCAAGGCATATTCAGCATGAGTATTCATGGCAAAAATTAATGCATTACAACATTAATCTTCCATCTCTAGGATAATACCATTAAGGCTTCCTTCATATTAAATGTGAAAAGTTTTTCATTTTTTTCCAAACCTTTTCCTTTTCCAATTTGACAGGATTTTCTGCCATCTCGTCAGTGTGCACCAAAAACAAATGCCAGAGAAAATGGTCATAAAGGGAGAGGCAAAGGGAAAAAACCAGCTGCAAAGAAAACTGCACA
Source organism: Astreopora myriophthalma (assembly GCA_014634185.1). Lineage (NCBI taxonomy): Eukaryota > Metazoa > Cnidaria > Anthozoa > Scleractinia > Acroporidae > Astreopora > Astreopora myriophthalma. The sequence goes on along the minus strand of BLFK01000297.1, from coordinate 1,402,110 downwards.
GAAAGACACAAGCGATGGGTACTATAAAATAATAGCATAATGTTGTTTGAGTGTTCCTCACTCAACTGGGAAACTTGATTCTGTGAATCATTTTAACTGCGCACTGGTGGCTCAGTCGGTTGAGCATCGGGCTGTTACGCGGGAGGTCGCGAGTTCGACTCCAACCGGACCATCACTCAGGGTCTTAAAATAACTGAGGAGAAAGTGCTACATTTGTAATTACATTCGCATATGGTTAGACTTCCAAGTCTCCTCGGATAAGATAAGGACTATAAACCGTTAATAAAAATAAGGTCCCGTCTCACAAATACCTTCCATGTTTATAAGTTCAATGTGGGACGTTAAAGAACCCACACACTATTCGAAAAAGAGTAGGGCATGATGCTCCCGGTGTTGTGGCTGTCCCTTGTTAGTGTATGGGTGGGTACAGGGAAGGTGATATACCTCGCATGGGACTTAGGTTCCCGTTCGTATATCACCTTGCACTTCTGTGCAAAAGCTGTAAAAACCAAAAACAAACCATTATGTTTTCCTATTTTCAGTAAGACCACTGAGCCAACAGCAAGGTTATTCAAAGGTCAGTTAGTGAATTTCTTTTACTGGAGAGTACGATCCTTTCTATATTCATTTGTCTTTATTTTGAACTTACATGCTTATCTATGCCTTTGTTTGATTTTTTTCTTCAAGGGTCTCAATCAAATGTTATTTTAAAGGTATGTCTTTTTAAGGACATGACTCAGTTGAATTGCCTGCTAGTTGTTTGCAACAATATTTTATCTGAGGAAGCACTATTAATAGAAGCTTCTTATTTTGTTGGCACTCTTCCCCACCAATCTTACCATCAATCTTCTTGCTTTCTTTTTTCCTTTTTCAATTGCCTATGTGTGATTTGTTCAGTTTTTATACTTATGTTGCAGGTTAAGATGAATTCATGTTAAAATTATTTTAACCCAGTTTGATTTGAAATTTCTTTCATTTGGTATTTAATATTGTAAATTTAACACAGAGAAATAGCAAATCAAAGTAAGTTAACATAATTTTGACCTGAAGTTCATTTTAACCTGCAGCAAATACATTTATATTTGAAATGTAATCTAATAGTAGTATATGGCAGGGAAAAAGAAACAACGATAATCTGCAGTGTTCTATTGTGATTCGACTCTTGTTTTTGATAATTAGGTCATTTCTGTTTTTAACTTAGCCAGGAAGTCAAGAAGACAAGAATACCTTGGAGATTTCACGCCAAATAAATCTGCTGACATCTCGTGTTGTCATCATTCATCCACTGACCGGGTGCAGGTAAAGCCTACAAAGCAAAGACTATGTACATGCAGTGTTCAAAGAACAAGCCAGCAATTTGGTAGAATTTGTTGTACGTGTAGTCATGTCCATATGCACTGGAAATGGTGTGTTCTTTTTATACTGCTAGCAAGTCAATGCCTTGTTTCTCCTACTGTTGAGGTTTGTTATTAATGGCCATCATTGTGTGCTTGCATGTAGGTAACACTTGAGCTGCAAGGGACTACACAGCCAAAGCTTATTCTGGCGTATCCCTGTAACAAGAAACAATTGAGGGTGTTGCTAATTTCCCACTCCCTGGATGGGACGTTAGTGCATCGCAGGGTTACTCCACCCCCGGTAGTATGTCAGCACTAGCTGTTTATATCCCTGGGTGGAAAGAGACTGGGTGGAGAAAGACAGTGTGAAGCAAGGTTTCTTGTCTGAGGAACGGTTGCGGTGGCAGAACCAGGTCTTGGCACTGGCCACTGCACCACTGCACCTCCACTCCTTTCGTATAGAAATTAATAGCTAGTCTCCATTATCATGCTCTGAAAATCAGTGGCTGAGAATTCTACAATTATATAGAAAAGAATCCTTGTAAGCTATTTACCATTTTCTCTTTTCTTTCTTTGTAGTGACCGTTACAGCTTATTGCGGACCCTAAATGAAGTAGAACCACAATATGTCATCCTTTATGATGCACAAATGCAGTTTATCCGACAGCTGGAGGTGTGTTTGTTTGTTTGTTTGTTTGTCCGGGACAGTCTTCATTCCCAGCAATGCCTCCTTGCATGTTTTGCTGATTGATTGATTGATTGATTTTGTTTGACAGTTAAATTATCTTATTGCAGGTATTCAAGGCCTCAAGACCTGGAATTCCTTTGCGAGTCTATTTTCTTATTTATACTGGCTCTGTTGAGGAACAGGTACATAAAAGCTTGTGTCTTACCAGAAAACAATGTTCAAATCTTAGGGACAGTGCATTTGTTTATCTTCAGTGTAGCCACAGCTTGCCCTTTTCTGTTTCAGAAATATTTAACAACCCTCCGCAAAGAGAAAGAAGCCTTTGAGGTTCTCATCAAGGATAAGGGAGTGAGTGCAATGTTTCTTGGCTGTATCTTTTTAATGATCAGTCTATGGATCAACAGATTGATCAATGACTCAGACACTCACTCACACACTCACTCACTCAGTCACTCACTCACTCACTCACTCACTCACTCACTCACTCACTCATGCAATCAATCAATCAATCAATCAATTTAACCAGTGATTCTGTCAGGGTCAAAGCGAATCAGTCAGTCAGTGAGTTATCAGCACAGACAGATGGTCATTCAGCGTGACAGTCAGTTGGTGATTCAGTGGGTCATTTATCCCATCCATCTGTCCGCCTACCAGTCGATCTTCAGTCATTCAGTCACTGCGTCAGTCACTCAGTCACCCTGTCGGTCAGTGACTCATTGACTCACTCAATGAGTCAGTGGGTCAGTAGGTCGGTCGGACCATTGGTCAGTCAGTCGGTATCTGTTTAATGGTGACTTGGAAGTGTAACTTTTGTCAGCGTGTGCAGCATTTAGATGGAGCAGAGGAAGCCAAAAATTTTATGTGCCTTTACTACTCTTTATTTTCTTCGTAGACCATGGTTGTCCCAGAGGAACGCGAAGGACGAACAGATGCCGCTATGTTGTTGAGCAGAGATGCGTCAAAGGCATCTGATGCTGTAAATACTCGAAAAGCAGGAGGACAAACTGGAGACAGCAAGTCACAGAGAAAGGTTAAGAACTTGAACAGCCGTGGTTATCAATGAATGCTTTGGATAGATTAGAATGAGTTTAAAAATATCATATTTTAATATGTGGCCCCATAATTAGTTGAATGTCATATTAATGCATACGTTTCACTAATGGTGAAGGGTCAGGCCCGCAGGAAGGCTTTTTTGCGGGAGGGTACGATCCAACGAGGAGACGGACCAAACAAGCACCGGAGGCGCGAACCCCTTGGAGCGTTATAATAGACCATTTTCGAATTGCTGTTCGCCTCGGTTCCAAAACGAGTCCTGGTGCACAACCATTCAATTGCAAATGAGTTTTGTATTTTCATGCAAATCAAACTCATTATCATTTGAATGGTTTAGCACCAAGACTCGCTTTGAAACAGAGGCAAACAGCAATTCGGAAATGGCCTATTTACTTACAGTGACTTTCCGTGCCATTTAAAAGTGAACTGAGATAAACTTGCGTCGTCTTATCGTCGTTGGAAGTGTAAAAACGGCAAAAGATTGACGATTACTGCTAAGTTTCAGGAGCGAAATTTAGGTACAGCGTTGAGCGGGAAAAAACTCCGGCCCGTGGGCCGTATCGTGAAAAGCTGGACCGGTCACGAGCGCGTGATTAGCTAATCAGATTCGAGGATTTAGGATTCCGGCCCGCTCAGATGCTTGAGAAAAAAATAATCACCAATATTCACTTCGCCTTCGGCGAATAATTGTGAAATATATTTTTATCATTTCACTTTTTTAAATCGTTGGTCAACAAAAAAGTGGACCTCCGCAGCCTGTGTGGGGTGCGGGTGCACCCATCGGGTGCGATGGTTGCGCCTGTACCTCCCCGCCCCTTCCTACGGGCCCGAGGGTAGTTTTTAATGAGGTGCCAGAAGACCTCGTAAACAGTTTGCAGGATGACCATACCAGTAGTAATATAAACGCGAGAAAATTGTCACACCTTTTCTTAAGGAATGTTAGTCGTGTTGTCTTGAAACTGTTACTCCCGTCTTCTTTATGGGCCGTATTTAACTGACTTCAAATTTCAGTCATAATTTTAGAGATGAGCTTATTGATCAGTACTTTTTTAATTTCTTGAATGAAAATGTTGCTGTCGCCCTTCAAAATAGTAGAAGCCATTCCTTTACGTTTCTTTGTTTATAATTTTAAAATTTTGTTTTTTTCCACCTTTTTCTCGTGTTATAGATTATCGTTGATATGCGCGAGTTTCGCAGTGAACTTCCTTCGCTGATTCATCGGAGGGGAATCGATATTGAACCCGTCACTTTAGAGGTTTGTTTATTGCTCAATGTTTCCTTCCTTAATTTCCCCACAAAATTGACCTGGTCGCGCTTTAAAGTGATCAAATGTTAGATTGTAAGAACCTTCAATTGTCGACGGCATAACGCAATTGGGCACTTAGTTCACATTTTTTAAAACAGTAGATAGGTTAAAAGCTGTGTTCACAATTGGCAGGTTGGTGACTACATTCTAACTCCAGATATGTGTGTAGAACGGAAGAGCATCAGTGATTTGATTGGTTCGCTGAACAACGGAAGGCTGTGAGTATTTTATTTTGTTTTATTTATTTATTGGCTGGAAACTGATCGGCAGGCCAGGATGAAACTTTCTGAACGCCCCCGTCCGCGTAACTGTGGTTGACCCTCATGGTGTCGGCCTCCCACTTGCAATGAATTCAGTTATAATATTGCTTTGAGAGGCCAAGAAAGTCTGGCCGTTTCGTCCTGCGCGCCGGAGGTAATTCGTTTGAAACTAATATTTGTTGACAGGTACAATCAAGTGGTTGCAATGACAAGATTTTACAAGAAACCTGTTCTTCTTATCGAATTTGACCCTAATAAGTCCTTTTCCCTTCAGGTTGGTCCGTGTCTGTATATTCCTTGTTTGAGCATTTTGAATTCAGATTTTTTTTTTTACTTGTTGGTTTGTTTGTTTAAGGTGTGATGATTTAGGGGAATTTTTTTTTTTTGGGGGGGGGGTTGGGGCGGGCGTAGCCTGCACTGTTTACTGCTACATATGAAACGGTGTGTGACGTATTGGGTGTATAAAATGCCATGTCTCTGTATTTTCAGGCAAAGGCCAGTTTATCAAGCGAGGTGTCGGTTAATGACATTTCTTCCAAGCTTACCTTGCTCACACTTCATTTTCCTAAGGTGAGAAAAGACTAAACTTTTCCAACGAAGATTGAGTTTTCCCATTTTAATACTGGCAAATGTTTGTGTTGTTAATTGCTGACAGCTCCGTAAACGTTCAAATTTTTATTTTTTGCTATTTGATCATTTGTGTGTTCTTATTGCATGCCACGACTGTCAGAATAACTCACTCCAGTTTTCCAAGCAATGGAGAGAGAATCAGATGTTTTTGCGATTTTCCCACGTTTTAGTGCGCTTGGCCCTGGCTACACGTATTTTCTTCCGTGTGGTCCATTGCTATGTTTGCGTCTCAAACTGATGTTAGTGCTTACAGCAATTACCTGGGGTTTAAAGGGAAAACTCTATTCCTGTGCTCCACGGCTGATGAAACAGCATGCCGCCACCATCATTTGAAGTATAATCAAACCTTGCGCACAGGTCGTTACCGATGGTATTTCCTTGAGTTTTGGTTGATCCAGTTTGTTGTTTTTGCCTGTTTGTAATAAGCTTGTCTGAGTGGTTCCTTCTATCTTAGTTTTCTAAAGGGCGATTTACACGGTACGATTTTTGGCCTCAACTTAATTGTCGCGTGCGCAACTTGCATGACTTGCTTTAGTACCATTGCGCGCAACAATCGTAAGGCGTAAATCGGCATCAACAATGTTGAAAACTGCGTTCCTTATTGATGATTTATAGTTAAGAGTCTTATGGTGCCACAGTCCATATGCAACCGCTGAACTGTTTGATGATTTGAAGGTGAGTGTTCCACTTGGGTTTTGCCTGTTTGCAGTGTCTTTGTTATACTCTGTTTGGTAAGCTTAGGACGCTAGCGTGTCAAAAACCTGCGCCGTAAATGCGTAATGAGGCAGCGTGGCCAGGTGGTTAGAGCGCTGGATTTGCACGCGGATGTTCCGGGTTCAAATCCCGCTCTGACCCACACCAAATTGATTTGTCTTCGGCGTCGTCCCGAATTCAACTCCACCACGCTTTCTAAATGGTCAACTGGTTGCCAAGAGCATCCCATTCTTGGCCTGAGGTAGCACCGTCATTTAACCTTTCGTTCCTTTTGGGGTTCTAGTGACCCCTCTGGTCAGACTCTGGTGCTGTGTTTACTCGTGGTTCAAGCCGGCTGCACTAAGCGGCAACTGACCCTGTCACATCATTTAACCATTCGTTCTTTTTTTAGTGTTCAAGTGAGTTGTAATGAGATTTTCACACCCTTTCTTCAATAACCAGGCAAATCACCCTGAACCGGATGGTAGCATGGCTATGGCAGTAGGAACTGATCCTACTTCGGCTGCATCTGATATTACGTACAGCATAGGGCCACAGGTAGGGAAGTACTCCCAGTTGAGACACTTAAACAAAACCATTGAGAAGACCCTTTTGACACTCGTACCTGGAATCTGTTCATTTCGCCAACAGTCAGAAAACAAGCGACGGTGGAAAGTTCTTCTTAGAGATGCTATTTTACCCCATATCCGGTTGACTTGGACGTGCTCATAGTTCACCTCTGTTCTCAGCTCTTCTCAGTTTCGCTATGTTGGAGTTGATCGTTTGAATGTTCAATGTGGCTTGTCTTTCTGTGGGCAGCTGTGTTGTCACTGAGTGTTATAGAACTCACGGCCAGATTTCCTGACTGTGATATTCTATTTGTATTGTACCTTTCTGTTAGGACTTCATTTTGAAGCTCCCCGGAATAAACTTCAAGAACTACAGGTGCGACTTAAAGAACTCATTTCCGATACAAATAGATTGGTGAGGGCCACCTTGTTCCCTTTAAAAATTTGCTTGTATTCCCTTGTTCCCGAAATTGATTCCCAACTTGTTCCCGGTTTTTTGATCCCCAAAATGGCTTATGTTCCCTTGTTCCCTAACATATTCAGTCTTTGTTCCCCTGTTCCTCAGTTCAAATTAGCCATGTTCTCTTGTTCCCCCAAACCCCTGGGAGACCCTCATTGGCAGACCAACATGGCCGCAGTTTCTTTGCTTAGGTTACCAATATAGCCGAAGTGACGTCATTTGAAAACGATTTACATAACGACGAATTCTCCGCTCAATTTGATAGGTCATTGCCCATGATCTAGATGAGGAGAGGACACACCAGTGATGTCACTGTTGACATTCTCTCCTCTATGGTTTCTAAAACAAATACATTGCCGTTTGCGGGGAAATGGGATCCCATTTGACGTCATCTATGATCCATTTAACAAATGGGTTCCATTTTGCCGTGCACTTGTTTAGTAATAGATCACAGATGAGGTCAAAATGTGGTAAGAACAAAAAAAGGGTGGCATACGAGGCGATGGCCGAGTGTGTCACTGATGTTCTTACTTCATTCTGACATCTTCGATCTTTGGGTGGTTTGCACGTTACGTCATCGCCGCCATGTTGGTTGACGAAAACAACAGATCTCTCATTAGCTCCTTTTGTTCATCAACCAGCATTTGTACATTTCACCATTGTTATTTGTGTCTCTAGAGATTGGTTGCAAACCACCTATTACTGAACCGAGGCAGGGCAACATGGAATCTATTTGTTTTATGTAATAAAGAGACAAAATATACAATACGTGCAAAAGTATTAATTTAAACATATACTGCACGAACTGACACGTTAAACACCAATAACAATGAACGTTCATTATTCTAATGAAGTTATCACATTTTATTTGTATATAATCTCTGAGCTACAATTTTACATCAGTTTTAACATTCTACTTGATAATGAGGTCATGGAGACTTCGAAACGTCGTAGTTTTTTACCGTTAATTTTTATTATCAAATGTATCTCCAAACGTTCTCTGATTAAAATATACAAAAACAAAACAAAAATATTTAGATGACGTCATCCATAAGTCTGTTCTCTGATGGATCATATATAAGTGAAAACCAACCAAAACACGCGCAGAATTGAATGTATTATATCGTCATGGAAAGACAAACGCACATGAAAATTGAATTTCTATGTTGCCTTTTAATCTTTAGGTTTGTGATGAGAAACGTCGGTAGCATTCAGGAGCTGTTTAAATTGCCACAGGAAAAACTGACGGACATTTTGGGCAACGCGACCAACGCGAAATTGCTGTGGGAGTTTATTCACAACGATAACAAAACAAAAGTGAAGGCACTAACTACTTCTAAAAACAAAAGATGATACGTTGTTGTAGTCAACATTTGTTCGCAGATTATACTTTACTGCTAGCTATGTCTTACTGAGTTTTGTGGTGAGTTCTATTTGTCAGAATCATCATCATTAATTATCATGGTCACCATTACGTACTTCCGTTAGCCCATCCTCGGAATTACAGATTAGTTTATCATAACAAACTGAATATCTCTGAGCATTCACCTTCTCCACCACGATATCACAACAGACACGCCGTTTAGGGAGGGCTACGTCCTACTGGAGAAATGCATTGAACTACGTAGTCCCGTACCCAGACCTCGCACGGCCAAGCGCGAGGTCATGGGAGGTCTCAATACATACATACATACATAGTTTATTTGATAACGCAGGTTACAGAATACGCAAGACTGAAGTCCTGATGTGGACCGGCCTATCTACTATTTAAAACTAAATTATATACATGTGAATAAATCAGCTTCAATATGATTGTCTATGCTGTCACTTATGATGTCTTCAAGGATCTTTCCTGGAATACTTAAGAGAGATATGGGCCTGAAGTTACTCATATCAGTGGGTGCTCCCTTTTTTAGAACTGGCTTAACACGTGAGAGTTTCCAGTTTGTTGGAAAAACTGAATCATCTATACTTTTCTTGAAAACTGGCAGCAGGCTATGGATAGAGGATTCCCCAAGGAGTTTGAGGTCCTTGGGTGAGACTAGGTCCGGTCCAGTAGCTTTATTCGGGTTTGATGATTTTTCAATTTTTTTCTTCACTAACTCCCAATTTAACTCTATGTCACATCTTGTAGGAGTGACTCTTGTGACATAAGAAGTTAAGGTGTTTGGATCAAGAGGTTCTAATCACAAGTAGGATCTGGGTACGACACTAGGGACGACCATACCGTGGTAATAAAGCGGCATTTGGCTAAATCTTTCAGGTTTCTTGTTTCCCAAATCACTTGTTTTCTTGTACGTATTGCCCATTCTGCAATAGCCGGCTTGTTGTTCTCCTTTTCTTGTCACATCTGTCGAGTGTGATTTAACAAGTCAACGCCTGACTACATGCTTGACTTTTTAAAAGGCGTTCGGGGTAACCCCGCTCAGTTATAATTCTCCGTATGCTTAAAGGGGGAAGATAATATATAATATACGGTACAGACAAGATTAACAAGGGTAGAGTTTGAATCGCTGAAGCGTAGGCGTCAGCACAGAAAGGCCGTTATGGTGTAATAACTTAAGGTTCGATAACAATACCTTTGAGCTTCATTATTTCCCAAACGCTTTCTTTTTGTTATATCTTGTGGGCTACCGAAAACACTTTTAAAAGAGCCCACTGTGTTCGATGCCATACATTATGGACTTAATTAAGAAAGGTGTTCATCAAAGATTCCTTGTAGAAATGTCGTCATGGGTCTGAAAAGGGGTCAACCCTTAATGGTTTCCCAAGCACGTTGTTTTGTTATCGCGTGCGCGCCTGTGCAGTACTTTACGGTACAGACCAAGTTGGAAGGTTGTACCCGTCCAGAAATGTACGTGTGATCAGGAATTTCCTTTCTTTGTGTTGACTTTAGCCTTACAAATTTTTCTCTTTATTTTGTATGCCGGTACAAACTATGGAATAAAATACCGAAAAGCGGATTTACAAACTTGGGCATGTATGGGGGATGCCCTCTCTTCCCCCTTTATTTTCTCTTTATCCGTACCGTATGGAAGGTCATTAATACATTCACCAATTGGTATCGCTCGAAATCTTAGTACAAGTCTAGCGAAACTGAACTGTAGGTAAGAAAAGGGTTTGGCATCATGATATCGTCTATTAGGGCCAACATTTCTCTCCTTCATTGCCATGTCAGGGGGGAGATATGGCGGTCGTGGAAGGGTATGCGAAAGCAGAGGAGGACAGTCTCGGAGAGACTTTGAAGGGAACGTGTCACATCACCAAGCCGTAGCCCACGCTTGACCGCGTTCTTGGTCTAATGATGCCAAATGCCTTTTTACTTATCAGATACTCAGTGAAAAGTGCCAGTGGCAAAGAGTGTTTCGCATCACTGGACAGTTCGGGGCAAGTTATATATGCTCCCAAAGCTCAACAAACTTCTTCCGTTTAAAATAGTAACTAAAACTAAGAGAAAGGGATTTTTAGTGCACGGTTGGATTGCGTACGTTAAAAATAATCATCTTGTGTAAATTGGAAAGGAGGAATATTTGATCCCAGACTCAACGAATTACCAGCTCCCGGCTTTCAATGTCAGCGAAATGTTGGTGCTTGCATGGTGGAGCGACTGTAAAGGACTAATAAACCAAGTCTTGAGATGGGTATTTTACAGAAATTCCAGCCCCATTAGATGGAAAACAGGGAGTAATATTTAGGACCGTATTCGCTATTAGGTCCGACGAAAGCACTAGCCTTTAAGGGGATCTGGGGGCATGCCTCCATGCCCCCCTCCCCCCTAGAAATTTTGCACATTTGGATTCTCTCAAGTGCTATTTCCTGCATTTTGAGAATTCTCGGTTATTCTATAAGGTATTTGCAGACGTTAATCCATAAACTACTAAGACAAGCAATTTTGCCTAGCTTCAGAATTTCCTAATAAATCACAAAAATTGAGCGAGCGGCAAGATATCATGAAAATCGGAAGGGGTGGAAACATGTCAACGGATTTACGCATGCATACATTCCAGAGGTCACGAAGCAGCGTTCACCTGAACTAGTATCATATAGCGCTGTGTGCTTACAAAGGTAGAGACACTCGCGAGGGTTCCCAGATGCTCATGTATAGCACTCTTGAATAGTGCCAGTACTTAGCTCCCAATGTAATGGACGGCAGGAGAAGCGTTTACTTCCTGCTCAGTTTATTTGCTTTTGCAGTTCGGACAGTTACAGGTGGGTTCCAATGCAAAACCCTATCTCATTTCCCCTTCCGTATGATGTCAGTGATCGCACGCACAGAATACAAAATCGTCACTGAAACGTTATGGCACAATCAGGAATCTAAAGACTGCTTTTTTGATTAGCTGAGCTATCGTTAATTTCAAGTATTTTATGTGGGTCTTGCGATATGTGATTCAAGTTTTGGGTCTTCATGGGACAGACGATGTCAATGAATTCATTGGTTCTATTCGAGGCTGTTGAGTGACCTTTAATGTTGCTGGCTTTGTTCGTTTACATTGTAATGAAATGTTTTGAGGCTGTCGCTCAATTTCGAATTTTGTCCAACAGTAAATATTTAGTGGCCCTATATTCTTAGAAACCTTGAGAGATCAGACGTGTTACTGAACTTTCTCCCTGAATAATATAAAACTAAACGTGACTGTTTTTCTTTGAAAGTCGCAGCCGTTTAGGGAGATTTCTCTGTTGTGCCAGCGTACAACTGATAGATCTGTGTGTTTTAGTTCTTCACGGTTACAAATTCTAGGTAGACCCTATGACTATAGGTTCTTTAGATTGCATTCTTCGCTTGCAATTTCGGGTCATTTACGGCTCATTTGAACAGCAACAACAACAACAGTTTATGGTAATAAAACCAGCATGTATTCCGTTCTGACACGGGCATGGCTTTAACCAGGCCGCGTTGTTGCGTTAGATAACATCTTCAGTCAGCCTCAAACCAAGCTATAAATAATGAGACCGCATAATTTGTATGAAACTAGGAACCAGAGAAAACGTGGTTAAGTTTCAGTTTTAATTCCAGCAGTACAACCAACGAGTCCGCCGCGATTCGTTCACGGACCTTTTTGAGCGGTATATAACCTGCGTAGCTGGCGGTTTTGCGGTATACAAATCCTGGTTCGTGCGCGTGGTGTAGTTGAAAATTATATTCTTCCGCAGTTCAAATACGTTTCATATGTTCTCTGCGATATAAGGTACACTTTATGGCCATCCTGTTATGGACATTGAATATCACACCTGGGTGGTCATCGATTTTTCGGTATCTTTTTCTAAAAGTAAGCTAACTTCCTGTTGGTGCTAATGACTTCCCCCAGTAAATCAGGACGCTTTCCTGTGGTGCTACGGTTCAACGTCGTTTCAAGGTGAAAAGAGTGTGATTCGTCGGTTAAATCCCAACTGATCCGTCCTCGGAGATTCAATTACAGTGACATGATTCTCGTTTGGCGGCCCACCAATTCATCTAATCATACTTTATGGGGACACGGTTTATTAAAAAAAAAAAAGGTGTTGAAATATTTTTGCTTACGCAAGCAATTTGGTCCGACGCCGGCTTATCATTTAAAGGTTGGAGTTCCTACAGGATGCGATTGCTGTGGGAAGGTTCTTTCGACAAATCAGGGACATCTTACGGGTGTAACAAAGGATGACGTTTTGTTTTCTTTTGCTTTTTTGTTCAACGCGTGAATGTTTCCCTTTTTAACTGAAATTCCAAAGCTTTATATAAAGTTTCCCCTCTGTTCTCTATCTTTCCTAAAAAAAAAGGTGTTGAAATACTTTTGCTTACGCAAGCAATTTGGTCCGACGCCGGCGTATGTCAGTTAAAGGTTCGAGTTCCTACAGGATGCGATGGCTGTGGGTTTCCCCTAGTTGAAAGGTACTTTTGACAAATCAGGGACATCTTACGGGTGTAACAAAGGATGACGTTTTGTCTTCTTTTGCTTTCTTGTTCAACGCGTAAATGTTTCCCTCTTTAACTGAAATTCCAAAGCCTTATATGAAGTTTGCCCTCTGTTCTCTATCTTTCCTTCTCCTTTGATATGCAAAACGCAAAACGTGCTTGAAATCGAGCCTGCGTCAAAAATTGTCGCTAGATGATATCTTTCAAAAAATCGGCTTTATGGGATAATGTTGTTTAGGTAAGTTATTGTTGGACGCAAATCATTATGCACCAGAAAGTGATTATGTGTAAGTTTGCTCGTGACCCCGATCTTTCGCCGCTTTTTCCGGCGAACAAGTGAATTGGAAAGACGGTCCGCCGATCGTGCACTTTGTTCGGTGCTACTTGACTACGGTTCTTGTGGCCCAGCTTTCTTCCAGGCTTTTACTTTCCAGCAATGATTTGTCTCTGATGACTTTTGCATGACACGAAGAGTGAGACAATAAAATTACGCTGCGTGCCACACTCCTTTAGGTCAAGTGTGCCGGCTCTTGGACTCGAATCGGCCCTGACATGAATCTCCCATACGTTAACACCGCCACTCGAAACGTGTTTTTTAAATTTCACTCACGCAAAGCAGTCTGTGATTTTACTGTTTCTTTTTTTTTTTTGTGCTAGCACTATAGAAGCTCGGTATTTTATGGTTATAATTCAGGAAGACTCCTTGTACAGACGGAATAGCGAATGCTGAATGTCATGCCGTCTTTGATAGTGAACGATCACACTGAACATGCAATCACCTTTTGAGCCACAACGGGAAAATACTGCTCAGTAGCTTTCATTTGAATGGTTACACTTTAGGATTTTACCATCAGACTCAAATGTTAGAACCACCGTGTACAGCCATAATAAATAGCACCACAGGAAAGCACGACCCGGTAACTTTCATTTGAATGGTCACACTTTAGGATTTCATCCAGACTCAAATGTTAGAACCACCGTCCACAGCATAATAAACAGCACCACTCGAAAATACTGCGTAGTAGCTTTTGATTTGAATGGTCACACTTGAGGATTTTATCGACAGAATAAAAAATCAGGACCAATTTGTACAGTGTACAAGTGTACCTACACGGGTCCCTACTACCTGTACCACGGGAATTAATTACCTCGCTTGCTTTCTTTTGCATGGTTTCATCCTCTAACTAAACCCATGACAATGAACAGAACGCGGCAGGAAAGTATTGCTTTAATAGCCTTTAATTGAAGAGCTACACTTCATGCTGGATATCTATGTACAGCGAATTCAAAGCAACCGTAGGGCCGTATGTTTCCTTGTGCCTGGGTGTGGCAGACCTCATCATGTTGTATTTTTGTTTCCATCACATTAACCAGGTTAGGCTATTTTTAAAACGGTTGAAGACAGTTGCATGTTTACTCAACATAATTTGTTTCAGCTTGCCTGTTTTCTTTAACTTAGAAAGCTTTAAAAGTAAATATAGCGATCATGCGATTGCTGTTTACTTAGTATCCAAGTAGGATTTTCGGTGCGCAACAATGTAAATTATGTTTTTGAAGATAAATCCACCCCTCGATGGCTCCTATCGACAGATAAACAACAGGCATCGCCAAATTGGATTAGCACATACAACTAACTGTTTTCAAGCGATCACCTCACATTACGAAATAAGCCCCTTCGGATTTTTGATGATGTTCCTTTAATGCAATCCATTACCCCTCAGTATGCATCCTTATTACATTTACTGATACTCCCTGATATTGTCAAACTTAATACTTGCCAGCTTTTCTATGACTACTTGTATAATAATAATAATAAGTTTCCTAGTTCCTTGGCTCCGTGTCTGAGCAACATGGATAGAACACTCGTAGCGCTTCTTCTGATTTAGTTGTAATTGAATCTTTTAGAACTAATTTAGGGAGCCTCTTTTTCAAAGAGAGTCTATTTGCGAAGTCTTTCTTGCGAAAATTAGTTTTTATTCATATGCAAAGTAAAACTACTTTATCATAGCAAAAATGTCGCACTTAGACTCGCTTTGAAAACGAGGCTGACGTGGACTCGGAAATGGCCCGGCAATAAACATGTCGCGCTTATGCTCTTGTAACAGTGGTTCATTGGAAAGAACAATCTGAAAAAATTCCCAAAAAAATGAGGGACCCGTTCCTCGAAAGCCCCGAAACTTTTCAGGCGTATTTCGGGTGCCTTAATTCCCTCCGTATCTTGCAACGGAACATGTTTTCAGCCCTTGAACTAAGCAATTAGGTTTTGTCTTTCTTATCTTTAAACCATGTTAAAGACGACTTTTGCAAAAAGCCGATCACAGTTACAAATTTGTTTTTCAGGATTTTGAACTAGGAAATGGCCTATTGCAATCACGATTTCTTCAATGCGCAATTTTTCCTTGGCAGACCACATTAGACAAATTACGAGTAGACCACACAACTATTAGTGAAGCGCCGGGAGATCCTCACGATGTGATAGATAATGAGCATTGTAAAACAAAAAGAAAGTAAAGCAGTTGTGAATGGCCCCAACATTAACGCGAATCACGCCATGTATGATTCCTTGGACAGCGCGCTTCCTTGGTTACAGTGGCGTAGGCCAGTCATTAAAGTTTGCCTTGAATATTCATCGCAATTGACCATTTCGGAGTTCACGTCAGCCTCTTTTTCAAAGCGAATCCAAGTGCCAAGATTTTGTATTGGTAATTAGTTTTACTTTACTTAAGAAATAGAAAACATTTTTCGTGTTTCTATCGAGTTTTAGTATAAATCTACTAGCGTTCTATCACGAATGCCGTTCTCTGATTGGCTACGCTACTCGCTATCTATTCTGTGATAGATAGCGAGTAGCGGTTTTCAACATAATGGCGGCCACGTCGTCGCGTTTTCCAAGTGTTTCGAAGTGTCTGCGATGAGGATATAGATAATTTACTTGTTTAGTTTTGAACGACTAGTAGATTTATACTAGAACAATTAGATTATTCGCTCTCGACTTCTATGCGTGATAGCTGACTCGGGCTGCGCCCTCGTCAACTATCACGCGATAGAAATCTCGAGCTCATAATCTAATTGTTTAATACGAACACGAGTGGAAGTTTGGGAGAACGCGAAATGCTGTGGGAACACGAGCCGCAGGCCAGTGTTCCCACAGCAGTTCCCTTGAACTAACCGAGCGCGAGGATCGCACTGGGGAACATTGGAACAGTGAACCCCAGGTCGAGACCGTACATAAGCGACCGGAAGCCAATATTCTCCAGTACTGAGCAAGCGCGGTTAGTAAGTCGTTTATTATTTGGCAATCGGGTTGTGCTTGTTTGCTTCTGTTAAAATGCACTTGCAGTCATTTTGCATTCAAAGGCCTTCCACTGTAACGTGTTTTTGATGACTCGAGCGTCTGAGAAAGCACAAGCTACCACGAGTTTGCGAAGAATCTTCTTTTTGCAGTTTTAGTTGCAAATTTTGAATTTGTCGGCTTTCGAAAACAAAAATACCCAGACTATGACCGTTTCCATGGAAATGGTCAGTCAATATGGCAAAATCCCGACCACAAAAGAACCAATCAGAAGTGCTTGGCTTTACCTCAAGACTACCTTGCCACATAATAAAGTCCGTTAAAATAAGCATCATTTGTTTGCTTTTTTTTTTCAGGAGGGTGTGAAGAGCATGCGCTAGGAGTAGAAGACGGATATATTCTAGAAAGCCAGATGACAGCTTCATCTGAGCTCAATGCCAGCACACCAGCCAAGAATGGCCGATTGAACTTCACGACAGGATCATCATGGTGTGCATCCACAAGCGACAGTAATCCATATCTAGAGATTGATCTGCAGTCACTTCATATCATCTGTGCTGTGTCCACTCAGGGGAATTCCCAAGCGGATCAGTGGGTGAAAACATACAGCCTGCAATCATCAACAGATAGGACGACGTGGATAGATTATCAAGAACAAAGACAAGTTAAGGTGACGATGGGTGGAGGGTTATGAATTGAAGAGTGATCATCGTAGTTAATGAAGCAACTGGAACAGTTGCAAAGAAGCCTTTAAAAAAGGGAAAAATGGATGCGGAAGTTGATCAACTTCCTCTTCAGTTATCTCAATTCAATTATTTTAATCAATAGTCCGACTCAAGTAGTTGACACTGTAATTTGATTATCTTATTGGGACGCTTTTTGCAATACTGTAATATGGCGTTATAGTCATGCAAATAAAGCTTGCTGCTGCTGTTGTTGTTGTTGTTGTTCATCTCCAGGGAATATATGAATAAGCTCGTGCTTTGTAATATAGAACTTATTCCTACTGGCCCAGTTGGATTGGAAGAGCGTGCAATGGAGGCTCGTGCGAGCAAAATGTTTTCGCCTCCAAATATCCTTCATTCCCTGCTCACTCTAGTGAAAAACGAATCCTTTATTAGATTTGGAGATTAAATACCCGCTTACCACAGCAAACTATTTCAGGTATAGGACCCTAATTCTCGTCGCATTTTATTTTAGGTTTTTCTTGGAAATTTGGACCGTACATCAGCAGCAAAGCGTGTTCTTTTCACTGCGGTCTCAACGAGATACTTGCGTTTTGTTCCTCGCAGTAATCGTGGTGGTGTTTGTATGAGGGTAGAAGTGTATGGAGAACGACAATTCCAAGGTATTTGCTTTATATTTTCATTAATTTACAGTGCAAAGAAATAAAACTATAAAATAAACTGAGAGTCAAGCGACGGTAAATTCTATTACTGAATAAACAGAAACAATAGGGCCGTTAATTCCAGAAAAAATAATCCGCGGTTTATGTAGAACGCTAATGTGAGCCATTTATACGAGTGCGGCTTACATTTTACATGGGTGACGCGACTTCAAGCACGCGCAGTATGAGTTCCCGTCGTGCAAAAGCCGCAAGCAAGCCGCGGTGCGTACTTGCACGAGCGATATCGCCTCTTACATAAACCTTGGCTTCTGTGAGACCATCTCAAACCCCTTGGCTTACACCAGCCGAGGATAGGGAAAATGTACCACTTATACAGGCGGTTAGTGTCTTATGTAAGCGCTAAGTTAATTTTCCCGTACAACAGCAAAGACGACGTTTAAAACATCCTAGTCAACTCTCCAAATGCCATGCTTAACTAACATTAAGGACAGGTTGATTCCCAGATCGTGTACTTTTCCAGTACAAAAGTCGATGTGAACTCTGATGTTGCATTTTAACGAATATAAATAGCCAGTGATAATGGTCCTGGTCGACTTTCAAAGCCTACATACAAAGAGATGTTAAAACAGTTTCGGGAGAGTGCTTTTTTAAGAAACTAAATGGCAGAAGATGAATCTGAGGCAAAGCGTCAGTAAAGACCCCTGACTATGTGACTGGGATCTGAGAAATTCTCGGCATTGAATTTGGAACCCTCTGTTTCTTCCTTCTTCAGCATTTAAGGAATGTGGAAATAAGGAGGGGTATGGTTTGCCATTAGAACGAGTATTCGGAAAACAGAATAGTGTTCGCGCAGGTGGCTTGAGAACCATCGCATACAATGGTCTAGACCCTACCTTTAGTTCGACATTTTGTATGCCACGCACAATTTCAGCCAAAAATCGCGTATTCCGGGAAAAGCGTATTCTCTTCAATCCGTTCATTCAGCTATGGAGAGCAGAATGAATCGAACGGGACGCTATTCCGTTCATACTGAAGACGGAATAAGTCCCAAAATAACACGATTACCGAATATTCCCTGTTTTCCTATTCCGGAATATCCCAAAAGACTGCGCCCTTAATCGACAGACACTGTACTAGATAGTCCCCATTTTGTGGAGTGATGTTGTTGATGTTGATGGTGATGATGATGATGAAGGATTTATAGCGAATTTTCCATATTGTCAAATGCGAAAATTGAAGCCCTGTGGCTTGCAATCGTATTCTAGTCGTCAAGTAGAATTTACAAAGCCGATCGGAATTCAAGCGCAGCCGGGCAGATCGGAATTCAAGCGAATTCAACTAGAATTCGCAGAGCAGATCGCCAGGACACTGGTGTTGGTCACTGCCAGAGATTTGTTACTTCACTAGTGCTTCTCTAACATTTCACACACTTCAATCATATTGCATTCTTATCATATGTTTCTCAGACAATATGGCTCTTTTCAAGCCCACTGCTCAAGTAAGCACGTACGGGACATCGATCTCAAGCCTTGCGGTGGACGGTGGAAGGAGCACTAATTTTAGATTCTGCGCGCACACTGGAAACTCTGGAAATACCAACCCGTGGTGGAAAGTGGACCTGGGACGAGTAGAGCCTGTGGTCGAAGTGCGCATACTCAACAGAGGAGACTGCTGTTCAGACAGGCTGAATGGAGCCGAGATAAGAGTCGGTAAGCTATTACTTCCTACTGACGCAGATAGTAAAATCAAGCAATCAGAACAGGAAACAAGTTAGATGAGAATAACCTGAGATTTTTTTGGGCCAATCACAGTGCGAGGTGCAAAGCCATGGCAACAGTGAAATTCTTTTCGACACTTGAATGAAAATAACTTAAACATGGCTTTAACTTGCTATGTCTAACTTGAAGCGAGGAGCATCATTCTTACACCACTGAGCCAACTGATGTTTTTAGTCCTTGTTAGAATTTTCTAACCGCTTTCCTGCGTGTGGCATCTCTTTACATAGCATGTTTTTGCGAACATTGGGGTCGTTTGGCCGGATTCAGTGGAAAGTTAATTTTCTGTTTTCATTTGATTTTCTTTGCTTTCTTCGGTATATATTTCTTTGGATCAGCATAACTTTTGGACACCGAAGCCAATAATTGCTATCACTATATCAAACTCTCGGATTTTTGATCTGACGAAGGGCAAACGGTGAGAAATTTAGCATGAGAATCTCTTAATGGAGCCATCAATTTGCCCTATCAACCCAGTTATACGAAATGTCAGAGATGGAAATGCCCCGAGTTTTATCGAAAATGAATGTTCTTTGTAATTATTTTTGTTTATCTCATATTTCTTTTGTTTAACTTCAAAGGAAACACAGCTGCAAATGGAGGAGTGTCCAACCATCTCTGTGCAGATAACATAATAATCCCCGCAGGACTACAAAGGAATTTCCTCTGCAAGCCAAGCGCATACGGTAGATATGTGTACATCAGACTACCAGGCCAGAATAAATACATAATGATCTGTGAGGTTGAAGTTTATTCCAGCGAGTTTTATACAAGTAAGTGTTTCGTTTCTTTATACCGGTACGGAAAACGTTTGAATGTACTTCCATCTCAAGTGACCCCCGCGCAAATAGGAATCAATTCCACTGAGGACTTTCTAATTGGTTCAGCACTGCTTTCCGGTTTCGCGGTTTCAAGAATCAAAGTTCGTCTTACCTCCCTTCCCCTGCCCCGTCCGCTCTCCGAGAGATCCCTATTTCATTAGATACCCTCAGAGTGATACGTTTTGTCTTGTTTGACTGCATGCAGGAGACGATGAGGTGCATGAGAGAGCGTATCCCTATGCCCCCTGATAATCATTTGCAACCCACTTTTAAATTTCACGCCACAAGTGTAGGCTATTTAACCCCACCCAAATGACCTAGCGGTTCGTATGTCACAAGATGGATCAATTAGAATCCCTTCTTTAATTAAATAGTCTCATGACCTCGTACTAAAAATAGATTGGAAAAAAATTGTCCTTAATAGAGGGCCATGTATGGGAGATATGTTCTCTTACTCCATCCTCTTTGACTGTGTGGCAGCTAACATGTACGTGATAGTCTCCAGTATCTGTCATGTCAAAATCAAAGTACTACCCTCCTAAACATGCGGACACATTCCGAAGGCGAATGGGTTTTGCCTGGACCGGAGGCAAGCTCGTGGATTTTTCAAAATGTTAGCAGCTCAGCTACACTAGTATTTAACAAATTTAGCCCCATTAAATTTGATGGTGCTACAGGCCAATTTTCATCGTGTCATCTGAGCTTGAATTTTGATTCTGGGGTCAATTTGGGCCACCACCTAGAAGTAAAGTGAAATCCTGAGTTTCAGTTGTGGACCTCGAAGGAAACATGTTAATAATTTCTATCGTTCTTCAAGGTTCAATGTGATGGTCTAAAAACTCTCTCAGTTTGGCGGGAGCCTTCTCTTCCGTCGGTCTGAGAGGACCAAATTAGCCTTGGGTTGCCGGCCAAACAACGATCGTTGGATAGAAAAAAGATAAAATTCATTTACCTCCAGTTTTACACTAGGCCCGGATTGCTCGAGGCATGGTTAGCGTTAACCAGGGTTAAATAACATGGAAACCTATAGGTTTTGATACCTCTTAACCAATGGTTACGCTAACCAGGCTTCGAGCAACCGCCACCCTGGGAATTAAATAAACGAACAACGAACAACATTATGAAACAATAAGAATTATAGTTAGAGTCTGACGTATTTTTGTCATCAGTTGACCTAAGATTATCTGGAAAAAATTCCATGCATTAGCAGCTACACAGGCCGTTGATCTCAAACCATTCAAAGTTGATCTAACTCTTAGTAAAGCGAGTTTGTTTATTTTCTCTTGGCATAAACAGAGATAACGTATGAAGCCAAACTACTGCAAGTTGCCGCAATTCTCCCGCGCAAGTGATTATTTTCTGTAAGCACTTAAGTTTGGTATCAATTGTGTTTATGGAGTGAATTGGTCATCGTAAAGAGATTACAAAGCTGACGGTTAAGACGTTAGACCTTCGTCAGAGCGAATAAACCAGTTATGGTTTGGTTGACGTATATCTATAGGCAAGGAGAAGCTGCACCGTTCAGTGAAGAAATCATGATGAAACACGAATATCGATAGAGTAGTCTGATCACAAGCATTTGTTAATGCCCTGGTTGCTAAGAGTGCTGATATCAAAGTTGAATTTTCGGTTGGTGTTTTCGGTGCTTCCTCGTTGTAAAGAAAGGCTGCAGACAGACTCATATGTGTCTCCTACTATGGGCGGCCAGTATGCCATATCAGTAAACTCATTTGATACCAGTTCAGTTGAATTTTAGTGCTTTACTCACTCTCAGCAAGGTCTTTGCGTGACCGTGGCGTCGCTTAGAGAAGTTAGCAAGTTGAGGCCGGGTTAAAGTAAGTTAAACATAGGTTATCCGCCGTAAATTGGGTGTGACAATCTCTTTCAGATTTAGCGCTCAATAAACCAGTTACGCAGGTTTCTACTGCTCATAAGGGATCTGCAGCCCTAGCCGTAGATGGAAACACTGGAAGGCGCTTTTGGACTGGAAAAGCCCAATGCACACACACTGATTATGCAACAAATGCTTGGTGGCGAGTGGATCTGGGCTCGTCTGCTCCTGTGGCTGAAGTGGTTATTGTTAACAGACTCTGTACAAGTAGTGAAGATTGTTACCATTTCATGGATTCTTTTCAAATATGGATCGGTAAGTTTTGGCTGAACATCGGAACACCATAATCATAACTGTTTTATCCAATCACAGTATAGGCAGAAAATCAAATGAACCAATCAAACTGGGAGTAAATCCATGTAGTCATCCCTCTTCGTGCGCGTGTGCACTAGTCACGATTGGTTTGAGTTTGCTTCTAATTGGATGAAAAAGTGACGTGGGATGTGTTAACGAATCACCAACCTAAGTGACAGAGTAATTAGGGAGCTTTAGTAAGGAGGACGGCATCGTGAACGTCACTTCAAATAGGAATTCGAGTTATTGTAATCACTACCCACGTGCAGGGCGTTCAGAACAATTGTTTTTGGTAATATAAGACCTGTTGTTTCGTTGCTCTCCTGTTGTCGTTGCCGTCCTCGTTGCTAAAGCTCCCTATTACTTCTGATTCTCAACGCTACTTAAGAGTTCCTAAGTCATCATCATCTGCAGTTGGTCAGTACGACAATGACTGTTTATGGAGGCTTTATATTCCTTCTCCAGACCGGTCTATCTTCAGCTGCTTGTTGGCAAGTGTTAATGTTAATGTTCCTTTGTTTCATATTTCTTTTCATGACGTCTTTAAACCTCCATTTTGGTCTACCTCAATTTCTTGACCCTTCACAAAGCTGGGAATACAACAGCTGTCTTGGTAACCTCTCGGTTCCCATTCTGTGGACATGTCCTAACCATCCCAGCCCTTTTTCAATAAGAATATCTGCCACTGATGGCAGACCTGCTCGATTTAGTATGTCCAGGTTTGTAATCTTGTCTCTCCATGTTACGCCCATGATTGCTCTCAGATGACGCATCATGAAAGCGTGAAGTTTTTTAACTTGGTAACGATAGATGGTCCAAGTTTCAGCTCCATAGAGTAACGTTGATAACACCACAGCCCTATGCACTTTGCATTTGACATTTGTAGAGACGTGCTTGTTCTTCCATATCCGATTATGCAGTTTTGCGAAAGCAGTGCTGGCTTTTCCCGTTCTGTTTACAATCTCTGTATCAATTTTGTTGTTGCTGGACACGGTGCTTCCCAGATATTTGAAGTCTGTGCATGATGCAAGTGGTTTGTTGATGACAGTGATGATATCAGCTTTGGGTGGCAGATTGACTAGTTTCACTGGTTCGTAGAGGCACTCTGTCTTTTTTATGCTAATCTTCAGACTGGACTGTGTGGCAGCTTTGGCAAATTGGTCGGTGAGATATTGCATGTCCTCCAAGCAGTGCGTCACGATTGCACTGTCATCTGCAAAGAGAATTTCTCTCACTAGGTTTATGCTTGTGAGGGTGAGTGCTTTGAACTGCGACACCTTGAACAGGTTTGCGTTGTGTCTTGTCTGGATGTAGATTCCTTCCTGGACGCCGTCAAAAGCTACCTCAAGCATGGCTGTCAAATACAATGCGAAAAGTAAAGGCGCTAGCAGGCAGCCCTGTTTCACGCCGTTTGTTACATCAAATTTTTCGGAGGTGTCATTTTCATGCGAGACTTGGGCTTGCATTCTGTTGTGAAAGGATTTGATCAGATTGGTGATTTTGTCTGTACATCCGTATTTCTGAAGGACAATCCAAAGTGCTTCCTAAGTAACCAGTATTTAATAAATGTCTGTTACTCTTGGTGCTTTAATGCTGTGTGGTTTGTGGATTGTGTTAATGGAAATGTGATGATGAATATGATGTTGATGATGAGCTTACATGTAAGATAACACTATGAAAACATACTCGAATGGCTGCGTCAACACCTTTCGTGATGCAACGTCTCCATTAGACAGAACAGAGTGATTTAATGCCATTCTTTATTACGTATTTCAATAAGTTTATCCAAACATGGTTTGACTTTTTGTGGGTCACATAATACCACTAGTTTAGTAAATTACGACAGTCGCTTGTTATCTCGAAGTTTACGCTTTCTCGAAGAACACACAATTTCCCTTGAGCTAACGTTCGCCTGAATTTGACCCTGCTACTTTGAACTTGATAACACTGTCGATTGACTTCTTACAGGGACGTCTCAGCCACACCTGACAGAAAAGGATTTATTTGCACTGCAAAGGGGCACCCACCGGATCGCTTCGGTGAAATATATGTTCGGGAGGCTTTCGAAAAGCTGAAGTTTTCTTCAATGAAATGTCAGCTGGAACTTTCATGTTATCAAGAAATTTAATCCCTTGGTTTTGGAAAAGGCCTATATCTTCATATTTTGGATGAAGAAAAAGACCAGTTAGCATTTTCGGAGAGAAGAAATGGCGTATGAATTTCTACTCGTTATAGAGTTTTCTATTAGTTACACATTCAGCTAAAGAATCCCAACAAATACTTTTCTCTGTAGCTTTTCAAAATACTCCCAACAGAGGTGTGGAAACCACATCATTTTGCAACTAACCAAAATTTGCCGTTGGATTGCCCGGTTTTTGTCTTGTCTTTCGTAGTCTTTCAGTTCGTGTGTGTTCAGCTCCTTGCACGTAAAGCGCAGTACTGTTTGCCAATTCTCTTCTTAGGTGGCTCAAACCAGTTTCAACTCCTCAATACTTTCTTATTAGGACGACTGACACTTCAACACTGTATCATGTAACAGCAATGTTATAGTACTATAGGAAACATCAACCAGATGCGGTCATTATTGTGACGTAGCGTTAGCCTTCTGATCACTTTCCAACAAAAAAATTGGTGTCACCAAGTTCGTTCTTGAGATTTGGGCAACTAAAATATAGGGTTGAATTGGAGAAATGATCTCTTTCACTTAAAATATATAAGGTGTTTTTTCAGCGCTTTTCTGTTGCCATGGTGACGTATTATATCACGATAATGACCGCATTTTGTTGGGGACGGCTACTCATAGAGTTATTTCAGTAGAGTTATGACTTAGAGTTAGAGTTAACGACTGCCAAAATCCTGAATTCAAGATTTTGGAAGATCAAAATCCTGAATTCAAGATTTTGGACTGCCAAAATCCTGAATTCACGATTTTGGACTGCCAAAATCCTGAATTCAAGATTTTGGAACTAAGGTCAAAATCCTGAATTCAAGATTTTGGAATGCCAAAATCGTGAATTCAGGATTTTGGCAGTCGTTAACTCTAACTCTAAGTCATAACTCATAACTCTATTGAAATAACTCTATTGCTAGTCAACCTCCATTTTGTTTAGCAATAAGTGATGTTTAATAAGGTACGGTAACATTGCTCTTGTGTGATACAGTGCTGTAGTGTAAATCTGTCTAATGAGAAAATTTTCTGGAAAGTGTTGAAACTGGTTCAAACCACCTCAAGAACTTCGCTAAATTGCAACGGCAGGCCCAATAAGCCGGTTTAGAACACGCGGAACTTTCGTTCGGTGTCCATCTGTAAAGTTTTTTTAAAGCTTCTTCAGTTAGAAACGTAATGGCAGCCCCGTCATTTGAACACATTTTCGTTTCTCTTGAGACTTGGAGATAACAGAGTCCTTCTGTGTTCTTTTCCGCTATTTTTCCCCTAACGCTAAAATCGCGAAATTTCAGTGCACGAGAACTGGCAAAAGCGAGGTACATGTTTCTTTATAATTGTACTTCGTTGTCTTTTAACAGGTAATAACGATGACCAAAGTGGTGGAACGTCTAACACTCAGTGTGGCCGTAATCTCAGTATGAAGTCTGGGGAAACAAAATCTTTCTATTGCTTACCACGCCTTGTTGGACGTTATGTGTACATCACTATCCCAGGCGACAGAAAAATTGTTTCCATTTGTGAGGTGGAAGTTTACTCCATCTGGAGGACTACAAAAGGTACAATGCGAACACGTTGAAGGGGCTATGTCACGGTATTTTGGGGTAATTCCGGAAAATCTTTGGTGAAGTATGAGGTTTAAAGAGGAGACGCCCTATGATAGCAGCGAAACCTAAGGCACATGTGAGTGTAATCGGTTGTCAATCAACCCTGGATGCACACAGAGCTGTGTGAAAATTTGAGCAAGAAGAGACCCCTTGGAGCAATTTGTCTATTATGTTTTATAAGATGGGGTTTATCCTTCTTGTTTCATATAGGTCCTCTTTTACTTTTATGGCCATGGAAGAATATTCTGCGAGGTCTGTCTTTATTTTGCCCTTGGCCATCATCTCTACGGACTTCCTTTTATAGTGCATCTTGTGTTTAAGCTCGAAAATGCTGATGTGAAGTTCCTTTCCTCATAAATATTATCGTCATATTACGCACAAAGATGATTCTGAGCATAAACGACTTTTATCCAAGCAAATAATAATAAACCTGAAATATGTTGCGCCGACTTTTCTCAAGATTCTCCAACTTCAATACTTTTCAATCTTTTGTT
>BLFK01000297.1:1331837-1373305 GCA_014634185.1 Astreopora myriophthalma | reverse complement strand
CCATGCAAGCACAGTACCCTTGACTCCAAAACGATCTTGCAGTCTTGACAGCAATATTGAGTGATCTACTGTGTCAAAGGCTGCGGACAAGTCCAATAAAAGAAGTATGACAGACTCGTTGTTGTCCATTGCACACAAGATGTCATTCTGGACCTTCACTAAAGCTGTTTCAGTGGAGTGGAAGTTCTTGTATGCCGACTGGAACACCTCGTCCAGGTGGTGCGACATGACATGATCTGTGAGTTGGATGGCAGCTGCCTTTTCAACAAGCTTTGATACTACTTTTAAGTTCGAAATAGGACGAAAATTTTGAAACAGTTCAAAGTCAGCGTCAGATTTCTTTAGGATGGGGGATAGTATAGCAACCTTCAAAGTATCGGGCATAGTACCAGTGGATAAGGACAGGTTGGCGATCTTCTTAATAGTGGGAAGTAAAGCCGTGAAACAGCCTTTCAAAACTGTTGCAGGTAGAGGATCAAGTTCACAAGATCTAGATAATGGTTTCTTTGAAAACATTTTTAGTTCCTCCTGGGTAACCTCAGCAAAGTTGCAAAGTTCTACACCACAAACTGTCATATCTGGTAGAGAAGACCCAACACGAGCTTTCCTTTCCACAAGCCCATGATGTATTTTGTCAATCTTGCTGGTGAAAAAGTCAGCGAATGAATTTGCCAGGGCAGTACCATCAGAAGAGGGAGGATAGCGCTTGTCAGGTGTTTTCTGCAAAATCTTACTGACAGTCTTAAATAATATCTTCTGATCTGATGAATGATCATTGATGATGTCATTGTAATATGTTACTTAAGTGAATCGATCAGATTGTTGACAACGTAGAATTGATAGACATATTGTTCGCGATCATATTGTAGCCTAGTTGAACGCCACTTTCGTTCTAACCGCCTTCGGATGTTTTTCTGAACAACCACTTCCGGTTTGTACCAGGGAGCGTGAGGTCGTAATGTCACTGTTCGTTGTTTTAGAGGGGCGTGGAGGTCTAAGAGGGATCGCAATACATTGTCATATTGATCCACAAGGGCAGTGAGTTCAGTGGTTTGATCCTGTAGCAGAGGAGAACTCAAGATATCTTCGCAGAAGGAGTCAGTATCCACGGAGCTTAATTTCCGATAGTTTATCCTTTTCTTCGCAAAGTGCGGTTTTTGTACCTGCAAGCTACAATGAACCGCACAGTGATCCGAGATTACAGGGTCACTAATTTTGATGTCTGTAATGAGATGATCATCCGCTTTGGAAATTACGAGATCCAGGGTGTGTCCGTTGGCGTGGGTTGCTCCAATGACATGTTGTTTTAGATTGCATGATTCAAGAATTTCGCTGAAGCGATTTGCGTGGATGTTACAGGGGTCATCGACATGGAAATTGAAGTCTCCAGATATTAATAAATGACCAGAGGATTCAGCTAGAACTTGCTCCAGTAGCCGTGAAAATTCTTCAAGAAATAGCGTTAATGAGCAAGAAATAGCGTTAATGAGCAAAAACAATGGCTCAGCATGCTCTGCACGTACCTTTTACATTTTATTACATTTCTTTGCCGTTCTCAGGTTAAGAACGACATGAAATGGCCAAATTTAAAGTTTAGTGTAGGACGTGTGTGCAAGACGATAAATTTTCCATTGTTCGTCTTAACTTGAATGGCGTTTATACCAGTTCTGTTCCTGGACAGTTGGTAATTGTTTTACACACGGAACGAGTTGGAAAAAGCGCGATGTGATTATAGTAACGCGAATTTATGTTTTCAGATGACGTTGTCATAGCCGTCCTCGTCGTTCTTGCTTAAGCTCCCTATTTAGGGCGCAAGTTAGAACCGATGAGACGTACAAGGATGTGAATGAACCACCCACCGGACTGACAAGTTAACGCGGCAAACTCATGGGTGTTCGCCTCCTGTTAAATTACATGACAACGAATGATTTGTCTAAAATACTCTGTACCCATTGAGGTATTCAAACGTTTCAAAACGGTCATCTGCCATTGTGTACTCTTTTTAGTTTGATTGCCTGTCTGGTTGCTTGTAACCGTGTGTTAACTGAAGTATTTTTTTTCTTCAGATCTTCACTGGCAATTATGATCGAAATAGCATCATCAGAAACGACCTCCAGCGTCGAGCGTCTGCTAAGTTTATCCGATTTTATCCTGTCGCATACATGGGCCACAAAGCGTTAAGAGCTGAAGTTTATGGATCCTCTGAAGGTATGCTTAACATGTTATTACTTTTGGATCGAATGCGTATGCACAGTGAATGAGCTGTCAGTGTTTTGGGCGCATAGATGTTAGGGTTAGATGTGGAAGATGTGGAACGTGATAATTTAATAGCAAAATTAATTTATGCAAAGTCTTCAGTGAAACGAATGGCTAGACCATAGACCGTACAATGGGTTTCCTCTCCCGCATGAGTCAGTTGGATCTTAGATATAGATAGCCTGTGTAGCAAGCGTTTCCAGTGTTTCCTGTCACAGAGCCATGACTGGTTTGAGCGACCTTAGAGTATGCCTATGTTGTGAGGAATCCATCCCGTGTAGAGAAAACGTGTATGCGTTTGTATCCGCGCAAAGGACGGCGTCGGGACTAATTTGTATTTGAGCCTGAGCATAGTACCCTGACGATAACTGGACAAAAGGACCAATGAACCATTGAAATACACTGAAACAAGATAAAAAAGAGTAATGTCCCGGCGGCGTACGTTAGTTTTACTTTTAGGGACTTTTGTTTGAGACCTGATTTGGCAAATGGGTTTTAAATAGATAGGCACTTCCGTAAGCGACTTGGTGAGAAGAGAATTATTCAGAAAGAACATTGAAGAAATCGTGGGACATCAGCCATGAGCTTCGTTTTGTTTCGTTTCTCAGTGTAACTGCAGAATGCCCTGCCACTTATTTGCATGTCATTGAATGAGAATAATGTCTACTGATTCCAACTCATTCTTCAGAAGACGCCGCTAAATGTTAACAATGGTAGTCAGAAGTGGCAGGGTATTCTGCAGTTAGCCTTACTCAGATGTCGGTTGAGTCTGCTGGTTCTCTACTCTGTTCCAAGAGGTGTTTCCGTTGGTACTCCGCTGTCCTTAAAAACCAACATTTGATTACATCCGATATAATTTGGTTTGATTTAATTGTAGTCTCCCCAACTAGGAGAGCACTAGTGTTCGGCCATATAAGCTCTAGACTTAAATAAAGTTATTACTATAGTTATTATCATTTTTACTTATTGTTGTCATTATTATTATCATCAGCGTCATAGTCTTGAAAGGTACGATGTTGAAAACTGACTTTACATACTGAAGCAGCAGATGGGCCATTTTTTTCCATTGGTAAAAGTAACTATCAACAATGAGATGACGGACGTGAAATTACCTTTTACGGCACCAAGTATTCTGGGATTGCACTCACGCGACTACTGCCATGTTTCTTAACCAAAAGAATTAACAATCATTCACCCAAAACAATAACAAAACAATTCATTCACCCAAAACAATTAACAATCACTCACCCAAATGGAAACCACCAAATGCATAACTGACCTGTGTTTTTTGCCATATCTTGAGAAATGCCTACAGTCTACCGTCATTAGCCCCTATATTTTCTCGCACGCTTTTTAAGTAGAGTCAGTTTGTTCATTAATCCATTTCTGTTGTGTTTCTTAATTAAGGGTGTCAGGAGTCGCTGGGAATAGAAGACAGGCGCCTCCAACATTCTCAGCTAATTGCATCATCTGACCTTGATTCAAACCATGCGGCAAATTTCAGTCGCCTTTACGCGGATTCATCTTGGTGTAGCGCTTCGGCAACCTCTTCAGAATACTTACAAGTCGATCTTGGGAAAACAATGTCCGTCACTGGAATAGCGACTCAGGGAGACCCATCTAGTGATAAATGGGTCACACGATACGTGCTACAGTTTGGAAATGTTTACACCAGATGGTCCAGGGAATTGGTTAGTCAAGTTTGTTGTTGTTGTTATTGTTGTTGTTGCTTTTGTCTGGAATGGTCACCCACATTCACAGTTGCCCGCCGCATATGAAAAACGGAGAGAACTGTAGGACAAGGAGGAAAGGGGCGTGAAATGGATGCCATTTTTACGAAAAGTACTAAAATGCTGCGGGAGAAATTAAGAGAGTGAGAGAGCGGGATAGAGGCTCCTGTGGAGGAAAGGCTTAAAGGACCTCAAAGCCAAAACAAAATGGAGTTTATGTAGGGCCTCCAGTCGCATTTGTGGTGTTTTACGTATAAACCCAAATGCTAGTATTACAACTTGTAAAGCATAAGAGCGATAGTGAAGCATTTTCCCTTTTAACTTGCCTTGAGGCTACCACATTTGTACTCCTCAGTTACATTTGTACTGCGTCTACTCTTGCAGGGACGATTTAAACTGCACGGTAGCTTCAATTTGAATGTGTTCACTCCATGAATTTTCCACAACGAGGCTGTGGAAAATTCATGGTTCCTTGGTTTCGACTGGCGCACGTTATGCACCAGTCGCAACCAAGGGGAAAGTACTACTCGGTACCTTTTATGTGAATAGTTTCAGTTAAAGTTTATTAAGCTTTACATACAAAGAAAGTTACAAAATGAAACGTGTCAGGGTTTGAGGTTCGAAAGCAAGAGCAGGTACAAAAAAAGATACCAGATTATCTTCTTTCCTCCAGAGATTTCAAGGAAATCAAGGGCGTGACCAAGCCTACGTTAACTGGTTTACTGAGCCAGTTGAAACTCGTCTGGTGCGAATCTACCCTTTATCATGGAAAACCTCTGTCTGCTTGAGGCTTGATCTTTATGGCTGTGATGTTCTGCTTCAGGGTGAGTTGCCGTGTGCAGGTTCACAAACTAGAAAAACTGTTACGATGGAAATTCTTGGGCCCCGTTTATATGAAGAAAATTGCCCCGGGTGGAATGATCCGTAACTTTAATATCCCTCTTTCCTCTGGATTTCTATTTTGTAAATCACTGACATTGGTCACTGTTGACTTATATTTATCTTCTTCGATTGCAATTTAAGCCACAATATGATAAGGCAAAGTTGCCCCGGGTAAGAGGGTGACCCTGGTAGGCGGGTCACCCTTCTTTGTGTTTCTCATATAGTAAAACGGTTCGCCGCGTTTTGTAAGAAAATGTAGGAAAAACTGGCTTGCCCAGGGTAGCTCGGGTAGACGGGTGACCGTTCTACCCAGGACAGCTTTTCTCCAGAAGACATCAACTACGCTTAGATAGATCATGATGCGAAAACAGCGATCTGTTAGGGATATTTTTAGGAAACAGGGTGTATCCTCGGCTAGGTGTCTAAAACTGAATAACCGGCTTATTTCTCTTTCTTCTCTATTTAGCCGGAGGGGCGTAGTTACCATCTATGTACGATCAAAATCACTAATTGTGGGAATATGTTAAGGGAAAGAAAATCACTTCGAGGTTAACGAGGGCTTAATTTGCCGAGAGTCAACTGTATTGGGTTTTCAGCTTAATTTGAGCAATATTTTCATTGGCCTTTCCCTTTTTTCTTTCAGTCGCTAAACCAAATATTGGGGACGTTACAGATATGAACCTCCAAGCTGCCAAAGGGAGCTTTGTGGAGCTGAGATGTAGTGCTTCGTCCAGAGCAGATGGGTTGACGACGGGGATTCGTTGGGGAAATAACGAGAAAGATGTCACAAACCTCACCGCTGGTGTATCAACACAGGGGAGGACCCTCTTATCCTTGTTAAGAGTCAACTTCACAACAGCTAAAGGCATCGTATCAATGTTCAACTGTTTTAGGCAAAGTGAAACACTTCGGACAGTCATCTGTAACAACACATTCGTCTGCGTGGCTTTCTACTCGAGATTTCCTGTCCGCCTCGAACCTGCTTATGAAACGGCTGTTGTCACTGTGAAGTTACGTAAGTTCAAACTTGCAGGGTTCCCAACCTTTTTTAAGACAATTAACCGGTGCGAGAAAATCATTGTAGGCAGCTTTTTACGAGAACTTGAGCCTCCTAATATTACTTTTTGTGGACGCATTTGAGCCACTAACGGCAAACGGAAGGGAAGCGTTTTGCTATTTAAGGGGAGAGGGGGCGGGCAAGTAAGGGTTTCATTTACACATTTCAAAGTCGGTTTTTGTTGCCGAGGTAAACATTAAATAAAGTCTACTTGAGGCAAGTCCACTACTGACCACTGATTCGATCATTTGACTTTGAAGACGAGAATGACTGAATACGATTTCGACTTTTCAAATTCACTTCTCGTGCAGGTCAAAATATGTCGCACCAGTCTTATTCTTAGTCTCTTTATTTGCTGATAAACTGCAGCAAGGTGTGAGAGTTCAGGGAACGCGACTGGTTTGAAATTTGAAAGTCATTTGTGTAGTGTGAGAGCACTCAAGTGACATTTGTCGTGTTTGCAGTTGTTCCAGAATCAGTTCAGAAAATAGCGGTGGACACCATTGTTGGAAAATCCGCCGTAGTGAGATGGCAAAGGCTTCCCGGGGCAGGCGATGATGAGGGTGACGTAGCTGTGTATCAGGTCTGGTACGCGAAGGAAAGCAATCGCAATGCTGCAAAGGTTATCAATGTCACTAAAGACGATCGACTTTTCCTTGACGAACTAACACCGAATACAAGGTACATGGTCAAGGTTCGAGCGATCAGTGTGGTTGGAATTGGTTTGTGGAGCACAACTGAATATTTCAGAACAGCGAGAACGGGTGCGTAATTATACAAAGTTCTCACGCCATGTAAAAGTATTTGTATCAAGTATGTTAATACTTAGAGCACAACAAGCAAATCTACCCACAATTCAATACGCGCAAGGAAGAATGACATTAAAGGGCATGCGTAGTGCGAGATGAGTAGTTAGCCCTGCGATATATTGTGCAAATAGGTAACTGTATGTAGTCTATCTTTTTGAGGGGCTATGTCGCAAGTATTTCAATGTAGTACCTGAAGGATACGGCGTCAGTGTGTGAGCTTAACCGATAATACTCTTACCGGATGCAATATCCTATCTCTTTCACTTAGTAAATTGCGAGGAAAAGATGTTAGGTCCAGACACTGGATTTTTCCCCAGTATGACGAACTCGTCCTCCAACCATAACGGAAGCACGTCTGCCGCTCACAGTGCTATGTCGTACCCTGCGGATCTTGCATGGTGTGCTTCTCGCACTGATTCATCGCCTTATTTGGAAATGGATTTAGGGGATGTGCACGTGATCTGTGCCATCTCTACTCGGGGGGACCCCCATGGGGACAACTGGGTAGAGACCTACACTTTACGGACATCTTTAGATGGGACAACTTGGACAGACTACGAAGAAGATGACCAAGAAAGGGTATGTACAATTGACGAAAGCTTCACTTAGTGGGTTTTTCTTCAGTAGTGGATCAAGTTGAGGGGTCCCATCCCATCCCATTTTTGCAAGGTCAAGGCAAAAACGACACCCCCATTCCCTCTTACTTGACTACCCTTCCCTGGTAACATGTGTACCCCCCACCCTCGCTTACCGGAGGGTGTGGACTGTTAGCAATCCGAAAAAAATCACATTACTGATTAAAGTGATTCAAGAGAATCATTCTTGCATAACATTTACTTTTCATCTTATTTAATGTTTATTGAAAATTGTACTGTTTAGCAAACAATTAAATACATTTAAATGAAAAAAGACTAACATCAAACGTGCGACAAATTCCTTGGTAAATTCGAGTCAAATCAGTGAGCCTAATGTATCGCCAACGATATTAACAGGTAATCAAATCATACACTAGGAAATAATTTCACTACGTGCGTTCTGTGAAAATTCTAAAGGCTCGGGAAATTTTTGCAAAACGCGGGTGAATTATTTCCGAATTTCACTCTTCAACATTTGATTACACCATTCATTCTCTTTTTTTTTTAACAGACTTTTCTCGGAAACTATGACAGCACCACCACCGTAAAAGAAGAGCTCTACTCTGGCCTTGTCTGCCAAAAAATTAGATTGTTAGTGAAGACGTTCCATGGCATTGCTTGCTTAAAGCTTCAGCTGTTTGGCGCTAAACAGTCACTTGGTAGGTAACGCGTTAATAACAGCCAGCACTGCCTGATCTTATCTGAGAATTAAGAAATGGATGAGATTTTGCCGTGTGTCGCAATTCAGTAATAGATAGAAATAATGAAATGGCACAACATCCAAGAATCCAAGAATCGATTTGTTTTACACAACAAAGAAGTGACCTCATTTTAACTAGCGATAAGTAAAGATCAATCGAAGTACGCCAAGAATTCAGCGCATGACATTATATAAAATAGCCTGAATGACATTTTGCCTGTAAGTTGCCTGACTTTTGACTGATGCCGGAAAGATTCCAAGCACTGTCATTTAAAGTCCCAGTATTGCCCATTATGCTTCACGCGCCTCTGTTGTTGTTTTGGTTTTCGCGGGAGCGTGGTGTCTATTGTTTTTCGAGTGATCGCAGCGCACAGTGCGTAATGGGCAATACTGGGTCTTTAAGTAGTTGCTTACTTAATCAAATTCAAACATGTTGACTGTCCCTGTTTACGTATTTTCTGTGTAATTTGTCAGGAAAACATTACGATTCACTTTTGTAGGAAACTTAGCTCTCAACAAGCCTACTAGCCAGGTTTCTCTTGCACATGGTGGAGTAGCATCACGAGCTGTTGATGGAGACACTAGATTAAATTGGGGCAGTAAAAGCTGTATGCATACTGATTGGGCAACTAACGCTTGGTGGAGGGTGGACCTGGGATCATCTGTTCCGGTGGCTGAAGTCGTTATTTTCAATAGAGATTGTAACACACAGGAGGGGTGTGCGGCATTCATGGATTCCTTTCAAATCAAGATAGGTAAGTGATCGAGAACCGGAAGCCCACGAGTAGGAGTGGCCATATGTTATTTTCCGGGGCACCAGCGCAGGAGTAGACCTGGCTATTTTTAGTTTTTGAAATCACTGCTAAAAGTGGTTGCCACAGTTGCAAGCACTCTCCTCTGTGGGAAATATATATGGCGCATAACCAATGAGCTGTCAATCGCCGCTGTCATGCTAAGCAATTTGATTGGATGAACGTGCCTGCCTGTGCTTTTTAGCGCGCGAAATGTCGTTCCAAAAATAGCTCCTTCTACTCCTGTGTTGGCTCCTACTTATGGGCTCGTGCGATAACTGCGCAGCCAACGCTGGGTAGAAAGTTAGATTAGAGCAACTTCTTTTTCTGTAATTTCATTATAGACTGTAACTAACTTAACATTAGGATACCTTAGAACTGTTTACAGTTGACTCTAGAAAGTCATTCAGCCAGTTTTTCACCCAATCAGAGTTAGTTGCGGAAATGCTTTCAAATCTCATAAAAATTACTCTAATTTTATTCACAAAAACAGCTTGGGTGTTAGAAGTAAGTGTTAAAGTAAAAGTAGCCTCACTGCGATGATCAAAGACAGCAAAACTATACCATCAGATTCCCACACGGCAATCATGTAGTTTTATTGCGTTTTATAGTGGTCCATATTTTTTAGCCTGTACTGATGATTCACGGTGTCTGAATGATGGTTTTATATTATCTTATCATTCTAACGTTCAATTTTGCGTCAAATAACGTCATTTGGAGAAAATGTTTGCATAATTTGTGCAAATAACAGACGATACCTGCCAGCAACGAGTAGCCTTTTTCGTAAGAATTTAAAAACCCATTTAAAAAGCTAAATAGCTTAATTTCACAGTGAACACCCTATAAAAACCTTTAAAGGCTAACTTGGAAAAATCATCTGGGTTCTTGTACGGGATTTTTTTTTAATGTTACTGTAATTCGCAGTCAAAACGATGGACAAATTAACGGACAGACAGACAGACCAACTGACGGACTGATTGACTGACTGACTTACTGACTGATTGACTGACTGACTGACTTACTGACTGATTGACTGACTGACTTACTGACTTACTGACTTACTGACTGATTGACTGACTGACTGAGTGACTGACTGACTTACTACTTACTTACTTACTGACTGATTGACTGACTGACTGGCTGACTGACTGACTGACTGGCTGACTGCGTGAGTTAATGAAAGGCGATTGATCGATGAACGTACTGATGGAAGAATGGCTCCATTGATGCTTGTGTCATTTTTTTAGGAAATTCTCCATTGGCTGGAAACTCATCCAATGAGCTTTGTGGGGGAAGCAACCTGAAACTTGTAACAGGACGAACTGGATCATTTTTTTGCCAACCACCAATAAACGGCAGATATGTATACATCATAATACCTGGAAGTAGGAAAATAATCACAATATGTGAGGTGCAAGTCTACTCAACGCCACCATCAAGTAAGTTTTGTTTTATTTTAACGTTGCTCTCAAGGAGATCCATCAGTCATTGAGTCATTTGAATCTTAAGAGCAGGAGAGATGAGAGCTTGATTGCCAATTGTTTATTCAACATAAACGAATAACGGCTGAAGTCTGGCTTCGTTCATGGCGGTTTTTCTTTGTTTTAGATTTTGCTTTCAATCAGTCTGTTGTGCAGTCTTCCAAAGCTCACGGCGGAGAAGCATCGCGAGCGGTAGATGGGATAACCAAGAATGATTTAGACAGCTGTACGCACACGAAGTTAGAAAATAATCCTTGGTTGAGAATAGATCTAGGATTACCCCGGCTTGTGGGTGAGGTCTTCGTTGTCAACAGAAAATGCCCTGGCGAATGTGGAGAACGTTTGAAGGGATTTGAAATTTGGATAGGTGAGTGTTTATGAATTTTTATCATCGGATTCTTACGCAAAATAAATCAGGATGTCGGAACTGTCATTATTATTTTACGCGATTTCAGCGCCAGAAAATTCAAAAGGCCTGAAATGCTCTCACGATTTATTTAAGCGTTGCGGGGTTTATATCCAACAACAGCAACAACAGCAACAGCTTTATTCACACAAATCATTAAGATATGCAAGGCTGACCCACAAATAGCCTCGGCTAGTCTAGGAGGCTCATTCAAAAAGTTACATATTTCTAATTTAAAGAAAAAGAGAAAAACGTTAAGCAAATTCTATAGCGACAAATGGGATGACAATACCACCCGATGTCTTGACCTGGAAAGAGACTAGCCTGGTGATTGCTTTTCAGAAGTGATTCTTGAGGCTCAGAAAAACCACACCCCTCCCATTATATTGACTTTTAAAAAGAATGGCCCTCTTCAAAGTGAATGATGTTAAAGTGAGTTTACCCCCAACCCCCCTTCCCCCCTCGGTTCCAGAGAGAAGGGAAAAAAAATAGTGGCTCTCCCCTTCTCCCCGGTGAATAATGACCGGCCCTTAGCAATAATGGGTGTTTTACATGGTGTCACCGCTTCACCCGTTGCTTGATGCAATCTTATGGGATCTATCCTTCCAATGTAAGGGGTCTTGACATTTTTCAAACTGGTTTGAACCACCTTCAATTTTCTTTATTTACTTATTGAGGAAAATGTTAATTACCAGGTAATGTTCAAGAGCAAAATGGTACATCTAACACTCCTTGCGGGAATCTTCACAGCGTGGACAACGGCAAAAGCAAGTCAATATATTGTGTACCGCGTATTACTGGTCGGTACGTTTACATTCGAATTCCTGGTGACAACAAGGTCCTGACAGTCTGTGAGGTGGAAGTTTATTCTAGGAGGGTGCTCGCAAAAGGTTTGTTAAGTCAATTGTTTTTTTGGTATTGCTACAGCTTAAGGGGTGCGACTGGTTTTATGTCAGAAAGTCGCGTTCGCATTCACTCATTTTCTTATTTTCCTTTGATCCACTTTTTCAGTCAGAATTTCTGCATTGGATTAAATCTTAAAAAGAATTCGATGAAGCTTTCCGGTCTTTTCAGCATTGTGACAGCCTGGATGATTTAAAACTCACGTTTTATATCTTTAGATTTAGCCTCTGAGGAAGAGGCTTATTTCAATATCGTCAGTCTTCTTTTTTTCACAAATGGTATCGAAGACGACGGACCGCATTTTTCTTATGAAAATATCTGGATGCAGCAACTGTTCATCAGTAGGATGCCTAAAATGTGTGCAATTCCACAATTGGTTTCGGCGCCATTAAATCCTACACCAACTGCAGAACATGTCAGAGTCTCTTTCTTATTTTCCTTTGTTTTTCCTTTGATCCAGTTTATTAGTTACGGTACGAACAAATATGATGCAAGCATTGGATTAAAAGGAATGAAAATCCGTATGATGGAGACGATATGAAATTTCATATATTTGAACTACGGATATGTCATAGCATGATTTGAAATGTGATCATTGTAGTTAATGAATTAACTTAAGGTGTTGCGAAGAAACCTGAAAACAAATCCAGGCTTGAACGAGACTCGAACCCATAACAGCGCGGTTGCGCGGCATATTGCTGTACCAACTGAGCTATCAAGACAACTGGGAGCTGGTCAATTGCGAGATCGTATGATGTCCCGTAATGGGTGAGTGTATGATAGCGAATGCACGGGAAGCGATAGGAAATGAATAATGCATGAGGTTCCACTATGGGGGCAGCGAACCGATAGGTGAGGTCAAATAAGTCGTGTAAAGCAAGTGGGAGTGGGTAGAGTCCTTTACGATGGTTTAACACTCTCCCCTCTGCCTCACCCGTAAAGGAAAGTCACTGCGTGGTCTTCGATGTTTGTTTTTCTGGCCGACTGCTACTTGTCGTGTTACGTATAAATGTTTCGCATTTTTTAATTGTTTCAACGTGTTAATTTTACACAGACGTTTGTGCCAATCAGCAAGTTGGACTCGAAGATAGCTTCAAAATTTCCAATCATAGATTTACAGCTTCAACATTCAAAACTGGGAACGATCCTTTTAAGGGGCGTCTTAAAGGAGACAATGCATGGGTCCCCAGTTCCAACAACAATGGAGACGACTTCCTGCAGATTGACCTGGGATCTGTGTACTTTATTTGTGGAGTGGTCACGCAAGGAAATCCTAATGCCAATCAGTGGACAACGAAATACAAGATAAAGACTTCGCTGACCAATGCGAATTGGACAACATATACGGACCATGGCACAGAAAAGGTATTTAATTAGAAATTAGGATTTAAAAAGTGGTAAAGATAGTGGAAAACGGGATGTTTGAGTTTGGTATACAAGGGAGGAAGCAAAAGTGGCGATTTTATTCGAAATATAGAAAGCTAGATTTTGTTGCGAAAAGGATGCGTGTGATCGAAAGAGAAGGTTTAGTCAGAGGAACTGTATAATGGCAACTCATTATCATCTTTATTGTCATTGTCATCATTATCATTCGTTAACAATAATCTTGATCGTCATAGCCCTTGTTATTTTCATCATTATCACTTGTTGCATAGGCGATGCGACGAGCTCTCATTTGTCACTCAAAATTTCAACTCACTCAATTTCTGGTGACATTCGTGTCAAGTAGCTATTTGGTTTTCCAAGAACTCGAGCAACAGATATGTTAATGCTTAAACTATTACATTCCAACAGTCATATAAATAATGCTCTGGAATGAGCAGTGCTGACAACAGTTTCTATTTTACTGTCACTTAGATCTTTAGTGGTAACTCTGACCAGAACACTTTTCGAAGGAATGCACTGAACATGTCTCCCTTGGCCAAATTTATCCGTTTCTACCCCGTCAACTATAAGGGCAGTAAAGCTCTCAGAGTGGAAGTGTATGGATATGCTCAAGGTAATTCACCATATCAAATAACTCTTTATTATAGATTTCTCTAAATCACATGACACATCTTGATTGTGGCTGTGAAACTCAGAAAACCTTGAACACTTAGAATATTGTTGACAATCACATCGTGTTGCAATGGAACGCCCAATCAGGCATGAGAACAGCAAATTGCAAACAGCAATGGTAACTAGTTTCGAAACTGTTTTGTGGTTGCGAGGTTTGCTCGTGTGCCCTCGGTGAACTTCATTGTGATTGGTCACTACACAATCAACACCGGCTCCTGAAATATTTTAGGTGTTTTCGGTTTCCCGGTGACTACTTACTTACCTAGCTACCTACCTACCTACCAACCTACCTACTTACCTATTTAACTATTTAACTGTTTGATTACAGGTAGCAAATCCCCGTTTGGTTTGGAAAATGGTGACATTCTCGGCTCGCAACTGACAGCTTCATCGAATCCAGCCTCCGCCGGAAATGGCCGGCTATATAACACTTCCTCTTGGTGCAGCTCAACGTCATCACCTTCAGAGTATTTTCAGGTTTGTTTTACACATTAAAATGACACCATTTTCAATTATTGATAGACGAAAATGTTTAGATGTCTTTAATTGAAGAAACGAGGCCAAACACTATTAGCTGAGAAGGTCGAGGTCTTGAATAATTTAGCATTCTCTTCCTAGTGAAGTTGGACTTAACATGATTCCAGTTACTTGATTCCCTTATTGACAGGTTGATCTAAAAAATGTGAAAACAGTAGCGGGCGTGGCCACTCAGGGAGACGGCTCCAGTGACAAATGGGTGAAAACATACACCGTCAGATACAGCTATGACGGTATCAGCTGGATTCACTATGGAGCACATACTCAACAAATTGAGGTCAGGCGCTCCTCACCACTTGCCAGAACACACTAATTTATGAATCATGTGTAGACCGAGTTCTCTTTGGTATTGTTAACTGGAATTCTGCTACTATTAATGCAAATCAGAAGTGATTCAAGTGAACAAGATGTCAGAAATGCACATTTTACGTTTAGTTAGAAGCACTATTAACATATTTTACTTGTTCACCGGAATTGTAACACTTTTTTACTCTCTGTGCGCTTTTGCAGTCTCTTACCGGAAATGATGACCGCAGTACTATTCGAGTCAATTTGGTGAAACCGCCACTTGTAGCAAGATATTTGAGGATTTACGCAAAGACATGGAACTCTGGAATTTGCTTGAGAGTTGATGGATACGGAAGCACCCTTGGTAAGAATCCTGATTTTAGGTTCTGCATGCTACTCGAGTTGTTTTATTTAAGAGAACTGGATGCTAACTCTCTT
Source organism: Astreopora myriophthalma (assembly GCA_014634185.1). Taxonomy (NCBI): domain Eukaryota; kingdom Metazoa; phylum Cnidaria; class Anthozoa; order Scleractinia; family Acroporidae; genus Astreopora; species Astreopora myriophthalma. The sequence continues at coordinate 1,358,334 of BLFK01000297.1, read as the reverse complement.
TCCGTTACCGGCTTATTCTTAGATAATTTGAAGTTACTCAATCTCAATGAAAAAACTGAGAATAAACAAGTAAATGAAACATAGCTGATAACCCAAAATGTAGTGCCAGTCAAAGAGTAACACACCTTGTAAAATGTTTCATATGTCATTCACAGTTAGGTTTTTATCACGGATTGTTAAACTTCAGCCACCAGGTTCATAACAAGCAGCACTTAAGTAAACGGTTGTCTGAGACTGTATTTTGTAGCTTTTGAAGGCTGTCACATTAATTGAAATGAGACAGCCGAGATGAAAACAGGAGCGTTTGTTATCGATGTTGTTTTCTTCCACAGTGAACCTTCCAATCATACGCCCCATGTTGCGGAATACAACCCTGCAAAAGACTCCGGGAAGCTCAGTGTTCTTATCATGTGTGGTTTATGGTAGACCGCACCTATATGTCAAGTGGGTGGTAAATGGTAAAGAACTGACGAATTCCTCGGACATTTCGTTAGCGAGTGTAATTGAAAGAAACTGGGAGAAATCAGAATCAAATCTGACTGTTCGTTACAGAAACGCTGACCATGCCAAGAGTGTGTTTCAGTGCAAAAGGGTCTCGCAAAAATCGAGGATACTCCAGTGTGAGAAGTTGAGTGTGACATGCACCGCCAAGTACTTTGGAACGCTTCTTGAATTTTCGTCAGCGGCTTTTGTCAGTGTGTTGGATGACCTTCTATGTAAGTATGGCTAATTACTTGGGCGTTGTTGTTGTTGTTGTTGTTGTTGTTGTTGCTGGCCGCAATCGATTGCGGTCTGTCCTCTTCGAATTGTCTTAGATCTAATGGAACCTATTTGTTTCAAGAATGTTTAGTTTTGGGTTGGATGATAGCAAGTACTGAGTAGTGCATTCACAGAGTGTACAGAAGAGAACAGAGGGAATTCCCTTGTCTCACTCTTTTCGTTTTTGTAGTACAATCGAACCTCTCCTTACGGACACCTCTCTATAGCGGACATTCCCCTTTGTCCCGAAAAAATTCTCACCCGTTTTCTAAAAACAAAAACCTCTATAATACGGACCCTCTCTAATAAGAACAACGGACACTAAATCTCGGCCCCAGAGAGCGAAGTCATATAAACTTAACCTTTTTATTACGGTGTTGACATACAGTTCTGTGCACGAGTTTGCGATTACGCAAGCATCAACGTTTTATTCACGGATCTTCACCTGGAGGTTTGAAAATTGTACTTTCATTAGTAACTTTTTAGGTGAAGCATTGCGTTATACGTAGTTCCTTTCGTTTCAAATAACTGATTCGTGTAAAGTATGTACTTTACGGACAGCTGGATTCTCTGTTAGGTCTAAACATTCTTCATTCTCAATCGACTAAACTGCATTTTTAACACCAGAATAAACTCAACTAAAGGAAAACAAAACGAAACGAAATGTGGACGTTGTACATCGCCACAGCGATTTTGCATGTTGCTGTTCTTTCACAACAACCTTTTTGAACAGATGCTTATGGGAATATAACAGCTAAAAAAGAAACGTTTTTAACCAATCAATGTCCGGGCGAGTCCCTGAAGGCACCAAACATTTTCTAACTTTTAACACTAGTTCATTAGGAGCTATTGCTCTTTTTGAATAACTTGTTACTTCTTTTGTCCATCCCCTGTCCAACCAGACACGTTAATGTCATTGTATACGCGAAATTATTGTCCTCGTTTGTTCGCGCGGAATTCTAACAATAAAATAAAACAAAATATGTCTGAAAAAGCGGCAGCGTTTTAAAGTTTTACCGGAAAATGCGTGGTTCCTTTTATTATTTTGTCATGCTTAGCAAATGCGCATGCGCCAACTCCGTGTATTTCAAATTAGTACCAAAAAATGTCCTTACCACATGGAAGACATGACAACTATAGTCGCAAATATATATCGCTCCAAATCATAGTATAAAGCAGAAGGAGTTGAGCTGCGAGTACGTAAGGGATCTGTCACATATGGTCTAGGGGCCGACATTTCTCTCCCTCACTGCCTATCGGGGATAGGTATCCGAAAGCAGCAAGTATAAGCGATCCGCGGGCCGAAATCTCGGGGAGACTCGTCATGGTACACCGCTCAGGCTTAAATGTCCAGAGGTACCGCTACCGCTTCTGCATATTTTTCTTTAGGTATTTAGTATGCGCATGCGCAACTGCCCTTGTGTACCAATATGCCACGTGGGAGTAAATTAATATGTGCCTTCAAATCAAGATTACTTCCAGTCCGTGATAGATCTATTGTTGAAAAGAAGAAAGAGCAAAAGAATAAGTCGTAATTAGGGTCTCTCCGTTGGGAGGACCACAAGTAGTTAATATTCCAGTTAGCAGTGATAGTTTTTCACAACATAACAAGTTCGCATTTTGTTTCTCTTCGTTCGTTCGTCGTATCATTGTGTAACCCCGTTAGTTGGTTGATGACAAAGAATTGGCTATCGCAGTTCTTTGTTTCCTTCTGAAGAGGTACCAATTAACAGCCATGACCGCTGCAAGTTTAGACAATAAAAGATTGTGTTGTACGGCGTCGAACGCTTTCGACAAGAGCTGAAATCTAGTCACGGAGTTAAAAACTCCAATCCCAAAGAAAAAGTACGCAGATCTCCCTCATCAGCTGGATTCTCTGTTAGGTCTAAACATTCTTCCAGACGTTCAAGTAGTTTGTCCGGTCCAGTGAAAATGTATTGGCATGGGACATTTGTTACTGCACAGGGTGAATCCCATTTATCTGACGAGCTATGCCAGGTGATTTCAAAAGCCCAGTCGCTGTATATTAAACAACGACTCGCGAAAGCTGTCCAGAAGAACATTACAGACTATTTTAAAGCTTGAATGATTAGAACGATTACAGGGCATAAAGATTAAAAAAATTACTCCAGTTACTGTTCGCTGCACTTGTTAACTACGGAAAGACGTTTTTCAGAACTGTACTTTATTATTACCTTTTTAGGTGAAGCATTGCGTTGTACGTAGTCCCTTTGGTTTCAAATAACCGATTCGTATAAAGTATGTACTGTAACTGAGATGTACAAATCAATGTGTCTGAATACCGTATATTAATCAGTTTAGATAGACTGGGCCTATTTTTCGTTACTGAACACTTAAAACTGTCAGTGGAGTCTTAAAAATGATGCAATCTTGGTGACCTCTATAATACGGACACCTCTCTAATGCGGACACTTTGGTCTGTCCCTTTAGTGTCCGCATTAGAGAGGTTCAACTGTATTCTCGTTGAGTAAGTGTATTTAGGTTCTGCTGCAAATATTTTTTCGCGAAGGAATCAACTGAATCAGACGACGTAAGGTCATTGTTAAAGGGGCTCTGTCACGCTGTTGTGGTCGCACTGTAAAATGCTAAAAGACGTCTTTAAATCAGTGAAAACCCAAAATAATACTCAACATAATAATAATAATAACTATTTACTGTCTTCTGTTATTACGGATGGCTAGCATGGAAACGGATTGCATTTCCATTTCCATTTTCGTCACACCTGATCTTGAAGACATGGCCACAAATGTAATATGGATGATATGGATATGGATCTTCCTGCAAAAAATCGCTTGATATCCTCCTCCAAAATTGAAAAGAATTGTTTGGGCACAAGTAATGGTCATAAAGAAGGATTTCTGTGTTTTTGGCAGCAAAATTTCCCTGACAAAGCCCGGTTAATGATTGCAATCATATCATGAGAATCACCTGTCCATACAAGTCGCTCTCTGCTTCCTAGATCTTCCAGAGGCTCCGTCACAACTTGTTATCTCCAACGTCACGTCTACCTCATTCGTGCTATCTTGGAACGAATCCGACGCGGGAGACAGCGCTATTTTGTATTACAGAGTCCTGTATAGCACTTTGGCTTTAACACTGAACAAGACAGTAACGGCGAGAAATATCAACATAACTATGTTGCGACCCTATACTAATTATACTCTTAAGGTTCAAGCTGTGAGCTCAATTGGGGATGGTCCTGTCAGCAACGAAAGTACTGTGAAAACATATCGTAAGTATAATATCAAACCATAGCGAACTAGTTTGCAGCCTTAAGTTAGATAATCTGATCTTAGTAAGGAAGTAATCAGCTCTGAAATGACATAAAACGCAGTAAGTACGTCCGGCAGTCCGTCAGTCAGTCGCTCAGTTAGTCATCGGTTGCTTGGTTGGTCAATGAGTCAGTCAGAGTATGCATGTTTGCAAGAGAGAGTGAGAACGCAGACACGTATGGGCTTTTACTTTCAGGAATCAATTGCTTAAAAGAAGGACCAAAGGGAGCGATTTATTGAAATTAGAGGAGAAAGTGAAATTGTGAAAAGATAACTCACCCCCCTTTTATCTGGGAGACAAGTTAAGGTATTGATCTTCATACGAAAATCGGTTTCTTTTTGGTTTAGTTCCAGCAAGCATATTCGTGGCCCCACCCAAAGTGTTCAAACTTAAGTTGGGCCAAAGGAATGTATCCTTTGCTTGTTTTGGGAAAGGCTACCCCATGCCAAGCATCACCTGGAAGAAAGATGGACATCTCACTTCTTACCCGACAGCTAAGAGGAAGCTCTCAGCGATAAACAGCAGCGAGCATCTTCAGTTAAGCGCAAATGGAGTAACATATCAAGAAGCTGGAAATTATACCTGCGAGGTTTACAATGGAGTAGGCGGAATGCCAGCGGTTTCTTCAAAACTGGAAGTAATTTGTAAGTAGTTAACTTTCACGGGTGACGTGTTTTGGAGCAAGTTTTCGTTAACCAGAGCATGTACTACGCCAGTTTGAAATTTCTACAGCACAAACGTCACCAAATTATGATGTTTTGGCCTCGCGTAACCTGATGTCCGTACATCATTCAAGTGTCTCGAATCACTCTTCTTGATGACTATGTCGTTTTAGATTACTTTAGCCTTTTGCTCTTTTTTCATAACATTTTACCCGTTAATTTTACACGTTTAAGAATTGTTTCGGTTGTTTTGTTTTATCTTTTTGTTCGCGCCTCAAGCTGTTGCAACAGGCATGCAAAAATGTACGGATACCCTAATTTACTATTCTCCTTTTGTCCAATTTCTTTAGTTGTTCCTGAGTTCACCATCACTCCCAAAAATAAGGTTGTTGTGGAAGGAGATTCAGTCATCATTGATTGCATTGCCACAGGAATACCAACGCCCATTATCTCTTGGAGCCTCAAAGGCGTGGAAAGACTACCTCCGAAAAGCAGTCAGTTATCGAACGGCAGTTTGCTGGTTACGAGTGTGAACAACACCAAGCACTTTGAAGGAACCTATATATGTCATGCGTCTAGCAGAGCAGGAATGAGCTTGTCAGAGGCAAATCTTACAGTTTGGAGTAAGCGTCTTAACTTCGTTACACTTAGACAGAAGCCCATAATCTGGAGCGTGCAACTCCCATGCTGGTGCTATGTCACGGCATTTTTACAGACCAAACTATTTTTAGATGGGTTTTTCCCGGGAAAAGTTCAGTTCCAGTCCGCACGCGTCCAAACAATTAATGATTGGCTAATAAGGCTCCTCTGGGAGACCAAGGTTCCTGTGGGAGACCGAACTCGCGGGAAAATCAATCTAAAAATAGCTCCTCGGTCTGTGAAAAGCCGTGCCACAAATATATTGAAGTTGTACGCTCCGGGTTATAGGCTCCTTACTTAGATATATTTACAGTTTGTATGTGCTTAGAACTTCGAGCAAGGAGCCATTGACACATTTAAGAACCCTCGGCACAAACCTTCTCGACTCACAGCTTGCGGCATATTCTGCTTTCTGCAAAGAATTTGGCAAGGCTAGGTTTTATTAGGAATTATGCCCTTAAGGTTCAAGGTTCATTTTGTAAGGAATTAATACTGTTAAAACTTGTGTACTCAAGTTTCATGTCATACCATTTGTTGAGACCTAGTGGTTGACGAGCACCCGATTTTAATACTAATGGCTACTGGAGACCATGAGGACTTTTCCTTTCGTTATTTGTTCTCTTATCTTATCTTATCTTATCTTATCTTATCTTATCTTATCTTATCTTATCTGTCCCCTAGCGCCAAGATGGCGCATAGGGCCTCCACATGTGCTTTCCATCGATTCCTGTCTTGCGCTGCAGTGCGCACCTCTCTCCAGGACTGCCACCCTGCTTTGGACCTCTCCTTTTCTACTGTGCGCCGCCAGGTTGTTTTTGGCCGGCCTCTCTTTCTCTTCCCCTCTGGGGTCCACGTCAGGGCTGTAACACAGTCATTGTCAGGTTGTTGTCTGAGGATGTGTCCAATGAATCGCCATCTCCTTCTTCTTACCTCTTCGCTCAACCTCTCCACGTTAGCCCTTTCCAGTAGCTCTCTATTACTAATCTTATCTTGCCATTTAATCTTCATTATCTTTCTCAAGCATCGGCTCTGAAACACATCGATTTTCTTAGCATCACCTTCATTCATTTTCCATGTTTCACAACCATACATAAGAACTGGTTTGACCAGTGTTTTGTATAGCCTGATCTTAGTCTTCCTCGACGCACTGCTGGAATTCCATACTCGATTTAGCTTCACAAACGCTCCTCTCGCTTTCCCTAGCCTAGCCTTGATGTCTTCTTCACCGCCCCCTTGTTTACATACTGTGGCAACATATTTGTTCTTTATTCACTTGATAAAGTACAAAAATTACTTCGGCATAGAGTTGTGTGACTGTCGCAAATATTTTGGAACAATGTCCCTGTTTTTTCCCTTCGGCGGGACGCTCATCCGCTGGCTTCGTCTCTTGCATCATGTTTGTTTTGTCTCCCTATGCACTACGAATATTTTGTAAAGATTAGGAATCGTACTCTCCGGTGCCTGTTAACCAGCGGAATTCTCTGTGCTAAACATCCTTTCTTGCAGTCAGGGGACTGAATTGCGAAGGGCGCAGCTTGACGAGATCGGGTCAAGCCGGAAGCATATTTATGGCCCCTCTGGCAGCCGCTATATGGTCCATGTATGATCTCGGAGCACAGCACCACTACACGATGGTAGAATCTCTAAATGACGTGACTGTTACAAATTGCACCATTGGCAGTTTGACAAGGGATTGTATACAGTATATCATATAAGAATATTTTATTTTATATACATATATTCGAGGGCATGACTTGTATCTCTTCGTAATCCGCAGGGCCAGAAGTCCATAACCAGAAGTCTCGATCTGTCTCATTTGACCAAGGCCCGTCAGTTTACGGTATTATCTAAATTTAGAATAGAGGTCCTTCCAAATAATGGCCAATCAGATTGGCCCTGATAACCACAGCGCGTCTCATTGGTCCGCAACCAAGAGCCGCACGTGGGATTGCTCGTGCTAAATGCAAATCATGGCACAAATCTAGCAGCAGCCGTTCTAAAAGTAGATAATACCGTAAACTGATGGGCCGCATTCCATTTCAGATCGAGACTTCTGGGTCATTGCGCCTGCGTGCAATCTGGTAAAAGATTCCTCTCACGGTATTGCAAAGCTCTTTTGAATGTATCCCGCATATGCGGAAGATGGGCCATATGAATAACTTATGTGACCATTTAATTCACTGTTCTTTCATTAGCTCATCCCAAGATAACTCAAACGTCAAGTCTTCGGGTCACCATCTTGGTTAATGATCCAATGAACCTGACATGCGCAGTGATTGGTGACCCGCAGCCTGTAGTCACATGGAAAAGATTCGGTGATCAGGAAATCCCAGGCGCTGTGTATGAGCACGGAAATTCCACTCTGCTCATTCACCGAGTAGCAATAACAGATGAAGGTGTTTACAAGTGCATAGGAGAGAATTCTGCTGGTGTAATATCGACAAACTTCACCGTTATAGTGCAAGGTTTGTACTAGACAATTGTGTGATTGGCTGGTTTATGAGGCTGGCGTTGACTTCATTTTGATGCAAAGTTTGCTACCTTTCGTGTCCCAATACAGTGATACACATATCACCGTTAATTGTACATATTTTTGTTTGAGAACCTTCGGTTCTATGGCCTGATTCGCAACTTGAACTTCGGATTGACTGTTTGCGTGCCCGATGCGTTGTATGTCCCGTTCTCTATAGAATGGTGGTGGATTTTGCACGTACTTATCTGGCACCATGTTTTGAACTACTTAAGTTGTGAGACAGTTAAGGTTTAAAACTTACTTAAAAGCTTAATTGTTCTTGCGAACCAGGTGGTCAAAATTTGTTTAAAGGCCTCGCCGAAAAGTTGCCCGGGCTTTTGAAAACACACAGCTGCTGCACAGCTGACCAAAGAGTCGATCGAGTTCTGAAGGAGATACACCTTTCAGCCAACCACGAAACAAAGGAATTCACTTCGTGATTTTTACCAGCCAATCAGAACGCCAAGATATTTAATGGAGCTGGCACCAATCGCGGGAAAACGAAAGTGACAAAATCACAATTGGTCTTTGTTTTGCATGTGATTGGTTGAAAAGTTCGCACTAGTCGTGGAGCAAACTGAAACCCAAACCAAACTTATCGGGTAATTCTCTTCCACACTCAATTAAAAACCATTCTAACTAGCGAGCTTGTTCAATGGACGGATGGAATGGTCTCATTTTCCCTATTACGAAATGGAGTCTCAAACTCTCACCTTTCTATTTCAAGGATTACAGGGATGCTAAACGCCTTCTTACGTTACATTTTAGAGCCTGCAAAGGTTGGTATAGGAGGTCCCACAGTTTTGAAGTTGCAACGGGGTGACCAAAACGTCACAGTTCAATGCTTTGCACGAGGGAAACCCCGCCCGGCGATAACCTGGAAAAAGAATGGTGCAGAAGTCTTGATAAGTTCCGAGAAAACACGAAACAACGTGGTACAGATACTGTCCAACAGTTCTGACACCTGGAATGTCAGTAGTGTGTTGTATTTGCGGCTTGCCGGAGCGACTCACAATGAGGCGGGAAATTACAGCTGTGAGGTGTATAATGGTGTTGGCGAGAATAAAACTGTTAAGAGGACTGTGAGAGTATTATGTAAGTAAAACTGCGTTTTATCCACTGATTGTTTTACAGTTATAACTGAAACTCATCGAGTTAACGAAACTGAAGGTGCACAACGAACAAAATGTATATGACATAGAAATAGCCGGTCTGCTGAGAGCCTATGGAACTAGAAATTAAACGAACTGGTAGAAAGCATCCACCAAAATACGTTAAAAAACGTTTTTTTGTTCCTCCTAAGAGGTTTGTGTGCTGATTTAGCTCGCTTTTTCTAAATTCAACATGATAGAAATTATTGCATCAACTGCAGACCCGGAAAAAAATCCGAGCTCCAGATGGGATTTTAACCCACGATCCTCCGTGATCTTTCTAAATTCGCCGCGTATTGAAAACAATTTAAGGAGCAGGGTACTTCTGAGGGTCAGTACGCAGCTATTACAACAGCCCACGCGATTGGCTCAGAAAACAATAGAAGCATTCAAAGAAACAACAGAAACAATGAACCTTAACCCTAAAAACAGTAGAGCTGCGTCCTAGCCAGATCCAATGAAATTAGAGGTTGTAAAGAGTTGCGCGGTATCTGACTTTTGAATCTGCTCTGAGAAGTTTTGTTCTCCGGGTACTACGGTCAGTTCGGTCCCTCTCATCACAAACCAACATTTACGTTGATTTGATTTGATTTGTTTCCTTGTGTTCTTGTAACGCACTATCTTTTGGCCCTCCTGCTCGGGTAAACCGAACCGAACTAGCACCAACCCTAGCCTCCTCTTGCCAGCTGATCTTACAAGCCCCGTTTGGTGGTGTCAGAGGATTTGGGGATGAACAGGCCATTTCCGAGTTGACTTCAGCCTCTTTTTCAAAGCGAGTCTTAGTGCGAAGTCTTTATTATGAAAATGAGTTATTATTCACAAAACTTTCGCACTTAGACTCACTTTGAAAAAGAGGCTATTTGGGTTTCATTCGCAGTTCATTTCAGCCTCTTTTTCAAAGCGAGTCTCTTTTTCAAAGCGAGTCTGCGAAGTCCTCATTATGAAAATGAGTTGTCATTCATATACAGAGTGTAGTGTTCGTGTGATTATGTACATAGGCGCGCAAGGGGAGTTGGGTAATAAAGACACATGGCGACTAAACTCGTATATTGTGTTTGTAGACTTTAGTTCAATCTGTTCCGCAATCTGTTTGCAAATACGACACAGAGTGAAACTAATTACCATCACAAACCTTGTTCACGTAGACTCGCTTTGAAAAAGAGGCTGACTTGAACTCGGCAATTTTCTATTCCTTTGCTCCGTGTGTTAACTACCTGTTCCAAATCATGTTAGTGCCGCAGACGAACTCCTCCTAGATCTCTTTTCTTGCTACCATCGTGCATGCAAATGACAAACTTTGAAAGAAATAATTCTTTTGAGCACGGCCAGGAGTCTGAAATCGGATAACAAAACAACGAAACTGAACAGATGCAGTGCTAAGCCACTGACTGTTTTCGTATGAAATTTAAGTTGACCATGATCCACCACTGATTTTTTTTTTCTTGCACTACTGCAGTTAGACCCGAGCTCCTGGAGGAACCGAAGAATCAGATCATTGTGATACAAGACAGGGACGCTATCTTACCGTGTAATGTCACAGGCATACCTAAGCCCTTCATCAGCTGGCGATTCAACAGTGGGATGCTGCCTCCAAGTAAACAAGAAGGGGATGGGAGTCTTCGAGTGTATTCAGCTCGAAACAATCAGACCTATGAAGGATTGTACACCTGCGAGGCTACAAATATTGCGGGAACAATCGCCCTTAACACGACGCTTATTGTGGATGGCAAGTTTAATTCTCTTTGTTTATGACTTGTATACTCGTCCTCACTCGCTTTAGTCTTCATTTCTTATACGCTGTAAACGTCCCTCTTGTTAGTGAATTTGATATGCCAGATTTACGAATGGTATTAGTAGCGGTCGACCCAATTCCATTGCTTTCACGAGAGCTGTCTCCTTTTTGGACAATGCACCAAAATTGGAGTAAACTTTATTTCCGCAAGTGAACTTTTTCTTTTTCACTTTCTTAAGAATGCATTCTTAAGAATTCTCCCTTTCGTTGGAATGATATTGAAAGCTTTTGTAGCGATGGAGTCCAAATAGCCGAAGAATCTCTTCATTTGACACCAAGGTTCGATTTTCAGTATAAGCTTAGAACTTAAAAATGAATAACGCCCGTTTGTTTCCCTTTTTAGCAGAGTAAATTATAGTCATAATGATGATTTGATTTGCTTTGATTTATCTAAATATGTTATTTAACCATGGTAACCATTTATCCATAAATGACATTGTTGTTGCCTCTTCCATGCCCTTATCATGAGCTAATTTATTCCATTGCTTTTGTAGTTTCAGTATTGTATTACTTTATTTGTATAATATAATGAGTCTTGTTGACCTCTCTTTTTCTCACAACAGGTTAATAACTGATTTGTTAACATCAACTTTTTTTCGACTTTTTAATATGACCAATTAAAAAAAAAAACAGTTTATAATGCAAATCTATCGGACTGAGTGTGAATTGAAAACTGTGTCAAATAACCGAAGTTTCTCTCTTCTTCTTCGCCGGACTATCGGCTATTGCCAGGTAAGACAATAATTTATTTCCAGTTGTGAACTTATGTAGTGATATTCGCCTGGTTAACCTGTATTCTTATGATTTACTGACATGTTGTAAGCTAATGACTTCAGTCATCTTTGTGTGTCTTCTTACCCTGGCTAATTACTTCGGAAGGTAATACTAAATAACCACATTTGAGAAAAAGTTTGAAAGTCAATTTTTGTACTAAGCTCTCCTCTCTCTTATTGGGAGATAGGACTTTGCCACCAGGCCCCTCTGTATTCTATCGAGCCACCCACTGGACAGCTGAGTCATCGGCTGAGCTGAGTTGGTCGTCAGTGATCGACTGCGGGTTTTCTGTCGTCATTCAATTTGCTTAAAGGTGACACTGAGCCAGAAAGAACCAAGAAGTGACCAAAGCGCGGGTTCAAGACATTCCCATGCTATAGTTTTTCTCCTTTTGTTCCAAAGTTAGCTTGCATAGTAGGCATTAGACCCAAGTCGATGAGCCACGCCCGTCTGCATTCCGCCAATTTACTTCCATTTGCTCTCTTTATTTCAGTGCGTCCTCACATCAAGCCACTTCAAAATCTCAAACTAAACATTTCTTCAAACCTTAATGTAACATGCTTCGTTGAAGGAGATCCACGTCCTTATGTCTTTTGGATGAAAAATGGACGGCGAATTATTACACCAAGGCAATTGCCTATGCAAAGCAGAACGCTGACCATTGAGAACGTAGACCTCAGCACAGAGGGTAACTTTACATGTGTGGGTTCCAACAGGGCTGGAAATGCATCCGCAAGCGCTTTCGTGGAAGTTTTGAGTAAGTTCTTGTTCTTGTTATGAGTCCAAAGCATGACACTATTGACCAGGCCTTTACGAAAGATGCCACAATATTCTGATTGCGCGGGTTTAGCCTCGTATGAAAAATTTGTGACTAAATGTAGTGTCCCGTGTTCTTTCCGTAACGAGTTATTGTAAGTCCGCTTCGACCTTATTTAATGTTGTGGCAGTGGACTCGGTCCAGAAGGCAGTATAATACGAAACAGCCATTTGTTAATCATCATCTGAGCTGCTAACATGTTCGCCAGTTTCTTATCTCGCAATATCACTTTCAGTTCGCCTGCGACATCTGCACACGTCTTTTACCCACCCTTTCTCTCTCGCTGGCCTCACCAGTGGGGTGAACTCTTCGGTATTGCCTCCCCCGCCCCCTTGATGAGGCTTTGCTGGTTCCGGCTAACAATAAAGATTTTGTTGACGTACTTGCTTGGTTGTCTTTCATTAGTCTTGGTTCGAAGGATTATAACCCCGTAAGTGTCGTCCTTTTTACCGTTCTCAAAGTAGCCATGTTAATTTACGAACTTTTCTCCTATTTCCTCCCTTCTTGCAGTTCCACTTCGTATCTCTGTGGTACCCTCGGGTTTGATAGCTGTTCGACGGCACCAGCTAAACACAAGCGCAGATTGCTTTGCTTACGGTAAACCAAGCCCAGTTGTGACATGGCTGAGGCATGGTGCTCAAGTGCCCATGTTTGCTGATTCCGAGCTTTTGAACCAAAGCAAACGCGTCTATCAAGTCCTCACTTCCGGCGGAAATGGCTCGTCCAAGTGGAACGTATCCAGTCGTCTGTTCCTTGCTCCTGATGGAGTGAACTATGGAGAGGCAGGGAAATACGTTTGTCAAGCGTTAAACAGTGTTGAGAGGAATGGAACCATTAATGAGACAATCGAATTGGCATGTAAGTACTGGCTTGTGTGTAATGATAAAGAAGTGATCGCAGTAGAGTAGCGGGCAAGATTTCCGTACAGGTCCCTACTTAATTATACATATTCCTAGCAAAACTCTATTCGCGCTCGTTCTTTTTGGAAGAGGGTTTATAGGAATATCCATGTATAATTAATTTAGGGAGCTGTACGGAAATCTTTCCGCTGAACTTTACCGATAAATGAAAACATAGCTGAAAACGAATTTTTGTAAGAAAGACTTTGCATTTGGACTCGCTTTGAAGAAGCGACGTAAGTGAACTCGAAGATGGTCTGCAGATCGTTTTCACATTACGTCATGGCGGCCATATTGGTGGAACAAAACAAAGAAACGACGGCGGTATTGGTGGAACAACAATTGGACCCCATTTGTATGCAAATATTTCCTTTTGTTTCATTGAATCACTATGGCCGCTGAGTGAAGGGGACGGCTATTCGTAGAATTAGTTTTATGGAGTTGCTTTTATAGAGTTAGAGTTAAGCCTCGAAAATCCTGAATTCTTGATTTTGGAAGGGTTAGCTTAAGTTTAGTGATAAGGTCTAAACCATGATTTGAAAGTCAAGTCGGTTCATTTAATTTTGGCTTTCCAGAATGTTGAATTCGGGATTTTGGCAGTCGTTAACTCTAACTCTAAGTCATAACTCTACTGAAATAACTCTATTGCTAGTCGATCTCCTGAGTGAAAACCATATATCGCGTAAATCAAAGCCTTTTTACTTTAACCAATCACAACAATCGCGGGCAATCAAGTGAACCAATCAGAAGCCAAGTAAATATCCACAGTCGGCGCTGAGAGCGCTAAGCGCGCGAGCGAGTCACGGTTGGATTGAGCTTGTCTGTGAATGGCTGAGAAAGGGGCGACAGAGAGAGTCTACTGCTGAGAGTGCATTATTTTGTTACTTTTCGGTTTATTCCTATTCCGGTTTAGGAGTACTGGGCCTTCCAAAAAAAAAATGAGGACTCTGGACTCTAAAATTTAATTAACGTTCTCGCTTTTTACTGCCGTTAGTTGTATTCACGGCGACGGTTGAAAGACCGTTTAAAACAGAAACCGACAAAGTGGATCGAAATCCACTGATCAAAAAGAGCGATGTGGCGGTCCGCTAATGTGATTGACAGCAGCGGAAACAAAACCGTTGATTGAACCATTTGAACCATTTGAGCCATTTGAACTTGAGAGTCCGCATGTCTTTGAAAAGCGCAATAACCGAGTAAATAGAATAAGCCATTTTGCAGAAAAAAAGCGTATCCCGAAAACGGAATAGCAATTGCAGTGGTGACTTGAGAACCAGCGCTCGGAATAGTCTGAACACGACTAAGACTCACATTTCGGTGGCCGCGCTCGATTGTCGCGCCAAAATAATCCGCGTATTCTGTGTACTCCGAGCCAATCTTTTGTGTTTATTCCGTTCATTCTGCCGCTATCGGGAGCACAATAAAAAGAATGCTATTCCGTTCATTCCGAAAACTGAATAAGTCCCAAGAGAACAATTAAACCGAACATTCCGCATATTCTTATTCACACACTCTGAGCGCAACGAGACATAGCAATGCTAATGTTGAAACAGAGAATGTAATAATGTAATCTTACAGTCTATGCCCATTTGCGATCATATCTGTCATATTCATGCGATATACTTGTTTATATATATCTGTTGATTCTTTTAGCACTGTGCTGATTTTTACTGCTCGCATGTTTTCAGAAACCAAAAATGTATGTTCCGTATGTATTTTGAGTGTTCCTAAAGTTGTTCTTTCCATTTGAGGTGGCCAACTCGAAAGCGTCCCTGCTAACTAGACACTAGGAAGATCTAAAATATCTATTTCGTTGTTCTTTACTTCTTAAGTAGTTTCGAAGAACGGCACTCGGCAACACCTAAGTCTAGTTGTATAACTTAGACTATCCTTTTTTATCAGTTTTCCCAGAAGCAACTGTAACTCCTACAAGTCAAGTTGTCCTGGAGCACAGCAACGCGACCATCCATTGCTTTGTCAGCGGAATTCCTCGGCCAAATGTTGTGTGGTCACGTGATGGTACTGTACTACGGAGAAGCGATGACATTATCAACAGCGACTTGGTTAATGTCTCCTTGAGTTTGAACTTAATCAATGTCAATAACAGACTCGAAGGCAACTACACTTGCAGCGCTTCAAGTATCATTGGGGTAGTCAACAAGCCGGCGGAGTTGATAGTGGACGGTATGTTGACATTCTCTATGTCTGTCATTATTTTCAGTTGTCATTGGACTAGCCTCGGTTGTTCAAAAGGTGGATAACGCTACCCACCGGATAAATGATAAATCACTATTTAGCGGAAAAGCACCGGCAAAGCCAATTGAGTTCTACCGTGGATAGTGATTTATCCACCTATTGAACAACTGAGGAGTGATCATTACCATTTATTAATTAAGAAAGATACTTTTTTTCACTGTCAATGAAATATGTGTCCACGCCGATGCGCACCATTATAACGCAAGAAATTATGCGCAATAGGGGTGCGCTAAGAGTAGTTTTGAGTCGCAACGGAGTCGCAGTTTGAGTAAGAGATGACTGACGACAGCGTTACGAGATCGTGAAAGTAACTCTTCCGATTCCTACTCGGATGCTTCCGATCAAATACGAGTGAAGCGTTTGATCTTAAGGTTATTTTGCACTTTCCAGGGCGTTTCGCTGTATACTGTGGAAATTAGTAACAACAACGTGAAAGAGATTTTGTTGTGCCTGTTAAGAATGCAACTTCGATCTACCGATATTTAAGACTTGAATACCAAAAGGAGGTTAGAGGTTAGGTGGTCCCCAAATTTTTTATTGCCCGCGAGTGAGATATGACGGATTGTTGGATCGATATTTCCATGAGTGGCACGCAAGGGATCAACAAAATGCCCGCAAAGTCAAGAACCTTTGGGCGAAGCAACCTCTGATCCAGTCGCGTAACGTTTAAAAGTTCACTGTTTCTTTTAAATTATCGTAACCGTTCTACTTTTTGTCGACGCGAGCCATTTTTGCTCAGTCGTGTAAAAGAGCCTTTGAGCGTTGAAAAATTGGTCCATCGAACACCGAAAACAGAGATTGGAGTTTTAAACTCTCCCTCAGAAAGAAAACAAATTCTAATGGATATCTGAAGGGTATGGGGCTTCGGCAACGCATTGTACAGTTTCCGCTGCTGGCTCGGCTACAAAATTCAAATACTTCGGGAAGGCATGTTATAACTTTCCGCCCCTTTTGCATAGTTTTCCAGCGTTACAAATTCCATTGCTTCGACGACTTATTTCATAAGATTAAGAGACTTTTCGTTGTAAGGTTCCCGCGTTGAAAATTCAGTGTCCGGTAGAAAAGGTCTGGATTACGATATGGCAAGCTCATTAAATATTTCAAAAGCTAAAGCTCACATGAGAATAGATCTATCCATCTATCGGTCGACCGCAATGGAGATGTTCTCTACAAGTTAGCGCCATATTTCCCTGTGGTTCATCATGTTAGGGATATTTTCAACCGACTGCCGCAGGTCTCTAGCTACGCTGTCCATGTAGTTAAGAGGTCGCCTCCCTCTGTTTGAACACGGGAGTCTCCCAAGATATCACTACCTCAGCAGCTGGTTGGTCTCGGGCTCGAAGGCAGTGACCCACAAAACGTGCCCTTCGCTGTGCAACGATGGTAGATCAGTATTGGAGGAATGTCCCCATAGATTTGTTCCCTGGTTTAGTGGTCTCTCCAGGAGCCGTTTTGGACTCTCATAAGTAGCCTGGGCCCAGTTGTTCGAAGCGGGATTAGTGCTAACCCGGGATAAATACCATGGCAACCTATCGGTTTTAATAGGACTTAACCCGGGGTTAGTGCTAACCCCGCTTCGAACAACTCGGCCCTGGGCCCCGTTTCTCGAAAGCCCCGAAACTTTTCGGGCGTATTTCGGGTGCCATAACTTCCTCCGTATCTTGCAGCGGAAGACGTTTTCAGCCCTGAAACTTTGCAATTAGGTTTCTCTTTCTTATCTTTAAGGCATGTTAAAAGACCAGATTTTCGGGAAAAGGCGATCGCAGTTTTACAAATTGCTTTTCGGGCCCGTGAACTTTTCGGGACTTTCGAGAAACAGGCCCCTGGTGTTGGTGCCATCAAGACGTTCTCGCAGGTCTCGACTCATGGTCTAGGTCTCTGCACCATATAATAGAATGCTTTCTACGCTAGCTCTGAAGAAGGCCAATTTAGTAGAATTGAATATTCCAGACTACTTGTCTGATCACATTCAACTAGTCCATTACACACTACACCTTTAACTTTCCTTTGTTGACCTTTGGGTATAACAATAATCTTTTCAAATACTTTTCTCTGAGCTATTAGTATCTGCTCTAGTGTTTCAAGAGAGGCAAGCTCAACTGGTGTATCATCAGCTACACGTTGTTTATCACAGCTTGACAAGGAACTTTACATTTCAGTTTCATGATCTTTCTGAGACTTGCATGTATTAGCATCTATTGCACATGCTTTTTTTAGAAACGCTGCGCAGCGCTAATGATGGACACACGTAGCAGCATGTATAGCCACAGACCGACCTACGCTCTTAGATCGCCTTGTTTTTTATAGGAGCGGTATCTTTATAGAACAGAAAAAAAGTAAGCGATATATCTTTCCAAATTCTTGGCAATTTCATTAAATTGGACAGAGGGAACCATACCGCGTCCAACAACACATATCCAAGATAAATCCGGTTTGAAACAAAACTTACAAAGATATTCAGATCTGACTTTTGTCTGACACTCGGGTGAATAGCCAAGAGAAGGAGGTCAGACTCTGCGTTATATCATAGGCTGCATTTAAAAATTCGATTCATAATGTAATTCGATTTTTTAAATGTAGCCTATGACCGATACGATATTGGTCCGGAAGTGGCGTGCCGCGGCTTTTGTCAAAAGGGGCCTAATTAGACATAGTCGTCAGCATCGTGCCGATAGAAAAAAACACGGGTCACGGCACGGTGACTCCCTTTTAATTACATTTGCATTATTTCCTTGACTTGTTGCCACAATGTACAACGAGACGCAAGTCAAAAATTGTACTTGCCGAAACCAAGAACTGACTACCTGAAGCGTAGCTTCTGTTATAGCGGAGCTTCTCTTTGGAACGATCTTCCTGAGGATATCCGCAGTACAAAATCTCTACGCAACTTCAAGAGAAGAATTGATAAATGGCTCTCTGTATCGGACTCCCACACGGCAAATATGTAAACCAGTTAATAGAAAATTTTACTTAAGATGAATTTCTTATTTGTTTTCTATTGTCATACTGATATTTTTACCGTGTTTTAAATAAAGTTTTCATTCATTCATTCATTCATTCATTCATTTCATTCATTCATTCACGTTTCGTCGGAAACCTTAAGCCGTCGGCAAGTGTTTGTGCTGAAAGAAACGGTCTGTTTATGACAGGTAATTGGAGAGCTTCGAGAACAGAAAGCACTCGTTGACCGGACCATGTTTGAGACAAAGGAAGTGTTTAATATACTGCAAGAGAAGCAATTACCGAAATAATTTAATGGCAAGGAAGTTCTCGAATAACTGCTTCAGTTTGTTCCTCCAAAAAAATTAATAGGAAGAAAAATTCGAAGCGTGTGCTAGAATCAAGTTGACTGCAGCAGTCATTCAGTAATAGCAGAAATACCAGCTTGGTGTTAAGAAATTAAATATCTATTTGTACTCATATAATAACAATAGCAAATAAAAGCTGCCAAGAGCTTTTCGATGTTCTTGGCTGTGTAGTTAAAACACAGATGAGACTGGCGTTGGATTATTGTATGCACAAAAACCACCTGGAATCAGTTAAAACCGATTCGTAGTCTTGCGATTCGTAGTCTTGGAACAGAATTTGTGTATTTGCATATTAAACCGAATTTTCTTTTTCGTGGCGTTTTGCAGAATCATTGCAAGGTTTGATAGTGCCACTTGTTAACACAGGTGAAAAGTGTCACATCTAAAATAGAACCTTTCAAAACGGGCAGGCCAAACATGTTGTGTTAATGGGCCAATTTGGATATTTTAAAATTCAACTTCAAACAAAAAACATGACTTCAAGGCTCCGGGGAATAGTTTTGTCTAAGAGTGAATATTAATATATCGAATTCTCCAAGATCGGTTGTGAGTGAACTACTCTCAAGCATATTGTGTGAGTACATTTTTTCCTGCGTCCGAAATTTGCCCCCCTTTTTATCTTTTATTATAATAAAGGAAGGAATAATTAAAATAGGCGTTGGGGTGGTTTTTTATCAAACTATGTTCAACGTTTCCTGAAGGCGGGAGATCTTTCTCGTGAAACTCTTCAATGTTAATAATTTATTAAGTTTGACAGAAAAAGAGATGGTGTAGTTTGATACCAAGTTTAAACAGATGAAAGGCTGCTTCTACAATTTAATTTGACGACTTGGAAAAGAACATACGGGTTCTAAATACCATCCGTGGTGAATGTTCCCAAGCAACTCAATTGCAATTTACAATTTACAATTTACAATTTATTCACACATATACAAATCATACAAATATAAATATATACGGTGTAGAGTTAAGATATATACAAACATAAAATAATAAATCATAAATATGGGAAAACATATACATATACATATCTACTAGAAAATTGCGCCACATAAAACAATTTTTGCAGTACAAGGGGTCGAGCACTCTTCCCCAAGATATTTATCATTGCACGTCTTGAAGTCCGGCGTTTAACCGAGACAAGATTTGTTTGGCCGAACAAGACCCATCAATCAAACATCCAGCTCGATAGGCGTTGGGTTTTTTTTTTTATCAAACTATGTTCAACGTTTCCTGAAGGCGGGATATCTTTCTCGTGAAACTCTTCAATGTTAATAATTTATTAAGTTTGACAGAAAAAGGGATCGTTTAGTTTGATACCATGTTTAAACAGATGAAAGGCTGCTTCTACAATTTAATTTGACGACTTGGAAAAGAACGTACGAGTTCTAAATACCATCCGTGGTGAATGTTCCCAAGCAACTCAATTGCAATTTACAATTTACAATTTATTCACACATATAAATAAAAAGATAGATATAATGTAACTGTACACCGCCAATAGCATAGCTAATCTATGCGGTGTAGAGTTAAGATATATACGACATAAAATAAATAATAAATATGGGAAACATATACATATACATATACATATCTACTAGAAAATTGCGCCACAGAATAAAACAATTTTTGCAGTGCAAGGGGTCAAGCACTCTCCCCCAAGATATTTACCATTGCACGTCTTGAAGTCCGGCATTTAACCGAGACAAGTAGCTTTCTGACATTTGATTGGCCGAACAAGACCCATCAATCAAACATCCAGCTCAAGATGCGGACTCAGTGAAACTCTGAAGCACTGCCCAACACTAGACACTTTCTTTTCAATTGAATGGAGTGGTGGGGGATTTTCGCAGGTTTTTTGTTGTCCATCGCAACAGTAGCTGGAAACGGTCTTGTAATTTTCCTCATCGCCAAAACTCGCCGGTTACACTCTTCAAACAATTGGTTTGTGCTGTCCTTAGCTGTAGCTGACTTCGGCGTAGGAATTGTTGTGTTTCCCTCAGGGTATCTTTGCACCATCAGGCCGATTTGTAACTGGCGATTGTACACGGGCTTCTATTGGTTTTTCCTTCACTCTTCGGTCACCAATCTTTGCACATTGACATGGGATCGTTTCACGGCCATTGTGCATCCTTTTAAATATCCCACATCTATGACCACAAGGCGAACGTCAGTAGTTATCGTGCTAGCATGGATTATCCCATTCGTGATTGCCTTATATCTGGTCTTGGGAATGTACGCCACGAACTCACCAACGGCTTTGAAAGTAATACGTTTGACTGGAGTCTCTGCGTTAGATGTGTTGGGTTGCATACTGCTTTTTCACGCCGTTGTTCGTATTCTCATAGTGAAGGCACAACACAACGCCTCTTTGAAGTCTGAACAGAGACAACTCCAGCACAATCAGTCACGAAACCAGTCTTTCCCTCCACTAAGACGGAAGAAACCCCACGCTGCGGGCTTCATAATAGCCGTAGTTGCGTTTTTTCTGTGCTGTTATGTGGTTGCAAACTATTTAACTTTTTGCATGGTATTTTCTTGTGCTAATCTGTCCGCTGAAGCCGGTTTTGTCACTACGCTTATTTTGATTGGAAATTCTGCTGCAAATCCTTTAGTTTATGCGTTATTAAAACAGGACATGAAAAGAGAGATGAAAGTTTATATGATGTGTGGACACAAGCAACAAAGCAATAACAGCGAAAGATCTAGGTCAACTCACGTAATGTAAATATAATTTCGAATTTTTTTTTCCTTTTTTTTCCCTCAATGCTGAAAATATCTATAGTTTTCGCTTTTCTCCGTGTTTTTTTGTAGGTTTTTAGGGAGCTGTTAAATGAGGAAACGTCGATGTATTACTGAAAAACTCATCTTTTTCTCACATTCTCTCCCCATTGGTGACGTTAGCAACACATTTGTTCCCTAAGAAAATCGACCTAAATGTACATTTAACTGAATAAGAAAACAAGATAAGAAAAAGTGTTCAGAAACTACTAAGAATATAATGTCTCAAGTAGAAACTTCCCAGTGATCTGAGGTGTGGGCAAAAAAGGTCGAGTGCTCAAGCAATGGTTTTCCTGTGATAATTATTCCTTTGGAGTTTGCCTTAATAGTATTTTCTTGCGGTCAGACATTTCAAGCCTTGATATCTTCAAAAATAAAGAAATAAATAAAACTAGAGTTGGTCAAGTTTCCGACTCTTGCATATCTTGGATACCCTCCAGCGTAGTGTCATTACGGATGTACTTGCATTGGCGATACGTGCGTCTGAAAGTCGCAAAAGCCGCCTTCTATTGTGATAGAAAAGAAAACAGCAATTACAATTACTGTAGACTGAGTTCCGAAACTGATATTACGGTGTACAAAAGCCTTTCACAGTCTCTTAATCTTACTCTTACGACAACACATGACGAGCAGAAGAGATATAAGAGCAATTTTTTCAAGAATTACTTCAGTGGGTCGAAGGAACATTCTGGTAAATGACAAAAAAGACGTTTTTCTTGGGTCTTTCTTTAAAATGTGGTTGCGTTTAAAATTCGTGTTTATGATTTTATGCATGGTTAAGTGCTTCTTTTGAAGTTGACTTCCGAAAGATAGGATGATATTGAAGTGTGCTGTCTTTGAAAAATGACTGCATATGTCCCTCAACTCCACGTACTTAATTGATTTCATTGAAATCAAGAGGAAGAAAGCCACAACAGGAAGACATACAGGCGAACCAGGTTTATACTCTCTCTTTACTTGTTCAATTTTAGTTCCTCCACGTATCATCTCATCCCTGAAGAATACTTCAGCGCTAGTGAACACAATTCTAAACCTGACATGTGCAGCCATAGCGGATCCAGAGGCGTTCGTGCGCTGGCTCAAAGATAACTCACATAACATCCCTGGGGCAATATTTGCACAAAGAAACACAACTTTGGTGATTAAGAATTCGTCTTTAGCCGATGAAGGCCGATACAAGTGCGTGGTTTGGAACAGAGCTGGGAGAGTAACATCTGAAGCCTACATCGAAATTACAGGTTGACTCTTACTCACTGTGTCCAAGATTGCCGTTGAAAGATTAATACATAGATGTTATCGAACTGGTCGAGTTCCTTTCTTGCAAGTTTATGGACCTGGCCTGAAAGGCGAGGGCCATAAACTTGCCAAAAGGAACGAGACGGTTTTTATTATATTATGTGTTTATTATATTTTTTTATTATATTATTAGGTTTTTATTGTATTGGCTCTCTTGCGCAGGTTTTTCTATTCCATGAGTCTTGTTTATCGCCAATCGACATTATCATAGTTTGGAAAGTAAAATTCGCCTGTTTCGTACGGGAACTCCAACATTATTAAGTGAACAACAGTTCTTGCAGTTTTCTTTCTATCTCCCCTGAAAATTGAAAAACCTCTATACCTTGCTTCGTGACTGGTCCATCTTAGCGGTCCGTGTTGCAAAATTCGGACCGCTCAGGGAACCAATCAGAATTCTCTCAGTTTTCATTTAGGACCAGTTTGCCTATAACCGGCTATGTACTTATTGACTGAGTGGGAGGGCCGAACGGGAAAATATTTGTCTCGAGGTCATGGCGTACGGACCGACCGCAGCGAGGTCCGTGCGCCATGACTGAGGGCCAAATATTCTCCCGTCCGGCCCGACCTAACTCAGTCAATAAGCATTTATCATATGACCACCGCGCTTCAGTTCGCATCTCGTGAAGAGCTGTACGCGATCCTAGCAGGGCCGGACGGCTTCGCACCATTGCGTACGGCCCTCATACGGGGATTTTCTCAATAGTTTTGCAATGAAAGTGCGCGCGGGGCCGTACGGGTCATATGATAATATAAAATAAGAACCATTAATGTTCATTTTTGTAGACACTCTGACTTCACTAATCAATCATTGATGATTTCCATTCAACACTCGCTCTTTTCTCTTTCTTTTTCTTTCCTGTCTCTTTTCTTGTCTTTTCTATTTCTTTTTCTTTTCAATCAATCAATCAATCGATCCATTACCCTTTCTTTCTCTAGTTTCGCTCCTTCATTTATTTCACCATTTTACAATGTGTTTTCATTTCCTCATTTTCTATCTGTTTAGTTCCTCCACAAGTGTCTGTTAGGCAAGACGTACTAAAGCTTAAACGAAACGAAAATAATATGAGCTTGGATTGTTATGGATCTGGAAAACCACAACCATTAGTGATGTGGAAGAAAGGGACATACAGTATTCCGTTTGTTTCAGCCATGAATGTCAATGACACAAATAAGGTAATGCGGATATTTTTATCTTAACTGTTGAGTCGCTTATGGCAAATAGTGCCGAAGCTTGTCATTTATGGCTCTCTGCAAGGTACTCTGGTACAGTTAAACTCTGATAGTACCACCACCGTTCCGGCGTTGTTAAAACCAAGTCGTAATAACGGATTTACAAGGTTGCAAAATAAGATTAATAGTGATTTTAGGCTAATGGGCTGCGATGTTCGAAGCAGGGGTAGTGCTAAGCCCGGATAAATACCATGACAGAAAAATAGGATTTAATCGGACTTAGCCCGGGGTTAGCACTATAACCCTGCTTCGAACATAGCGGCCCTGGTGTTTAGGACTGAGAAAAGCTATGGTAATAACGAGGTGGTTATATTACTAGGTTGTCTTATGGTGGCTACACTTAAAGTTAACTGTCGTTTGTTGGTGTTTTTGTCGGGTACATGTCTATATATGCGTGGATTACTAGTTTGGAGACCCCGAGAGAGGAACGCTGGATTCTTGGGTGCCCCCTTTAAACTTCAAACTCGATATACGCATAGCTAGATGTATGAAGCAATTGTTTTGAAACATTGACCGTGAGTTTTCTGCAAAAGTATTATCCGGTCGAGTCTACTTAGGTCGTCAGCGTGCACCAAAATATTTGATTGCGTGCATGGACTTGTTTGCTATGTTGCAATCGTAAAGACGTTGGCACTTAATAGCTAAAGCTAACAAACATAAGGCCAGTTATTTGTGTTTGTATTCGTATATCGCGGTCAAACACAAACACTACGGTGTCTGATGGGGCGCGTCTTTTCTCAGGTGGTACAAACGTTGTTTTACACTAATGCTACACCGTGGCTTGTCATTAGTCGACTATATCTGCAAAGTGATGATATCGGTGCTACCTATCAACAAGCTGGAAACTATACCTGCGAGGTGTCCAACGGCATCGGCTCAGCGAATGCAACGACTGAAGTGTTATGTGAGTAGTTATTGACAGTTGTTGTGTGTCGTTTCAGTAGTGGTGAATTCGAAGCTTTCTAAAGGTCAGTAGATACCAGGTTGTAGTCCCCTAATTCATGCCTTCAAAATTAACAAATGGTAAACGCCATAGCGTGCACTATTGGGTTATGCATCAGTCAATTGAAACCCCGGCCCCCCGACCCCCGGGACATAGCGGGGATTTAACGCTTCCATAGCCGAGATTTAACACACTTTTAACGGCGCGTTGGCCCCGGTGGGCGGTGGATTTAACAAATTGCTATTGAAACCGGGACCATGGGGCGGTGATTTAACAGCCGGGGACGGGGGCGACAGCGGGGACTTCACATAGAGGACTAAACAGCAAAGCCTTCAATCTGTTGAAACAATCTGATACGGTAAATCTGTCATCTCAGGACTGAAATGAGTGAAATTCACCTCTGTTTTCATCTGTGTGCAGATAAAGATCATAGTAACCAAGATAGTAACCACCTATTCTCTGCAAACTATAGGTTATTGCATGGAGGTAGCTTTGGTGTCAAGTCAACTTTCGTTAAGAACAACACCAACTGATACACATTTTGTTAGGGAAAGTTGCCTACCCACTTTGTTAAAGTTGTAACAGAATCATAATGAGAATATTTTTTATGGACAAGGTACAGTCAAACCTCTCCTTACGGACACCTCTCTAATACGGCCACCTCTCTATAACGGACATTCCCCTTTGTCCCGAAAAAATTCTCACCCGTTTTCTAAAAAAAAAACCGCTATAATACGGACCCTCTCTAATAAGGACAACGGACACTAAATCTCGGTCCCAGAGAGCGAAGTCATATAAACTTAACCTCTTTATTACGGACACTCTGGTGATCCGGTATTGACATATAGTTGAGATATAGTGTGCACGAGTTCGTGATTACGCAAGCATCAACGTTTTATTCACTGATCTTCAACCGGAGTTTTGAAAATTGTACTTTTATTAGTAACGTTTTAGGTGAAGCATTGCGTTATACGTAGTTCCTTTGGTTTCAAATACTGACTGATTCGTATAAAGTATGTACTTTACGGACAGCTTCATTCTCTGTTAGGTCTAAATATTCTTCATTCTCAGTCGACTAAACTGCATTTTTAACACCGGAATAAACTCAACTAAAGGAAAACAAATCGAAACGAAATGTGGACGTTCTATATCTCCATAGCGATTTTACATGTTGCTGTTCTTTCACAACAACCGGCTTTTTGAACAGATGCTTATGGGAATGTAACAGCTAAAAAAGAAACAGTTGTAACCAACAGTTGTATGTCCGGGAGAGTCCCTGAAGGCACCAAACATGTTCTAACTTTTAACACTAGTTCATTAGGAGCTATTGCTCTTTTTGAATAACTTGTTAGTTCTTTTGTCCATCCCCTGTCCAACCAGACAC
>BLFK01000297.1:1299314-1317166 GCA_014634185.1 Astreopora myriophthalma | reverse complement strand
CCACCCCCACCCCCCACTTATTTTTGCTGCCTCAAAATGGAGAAAAAAGGCAGCAGGTCACTCCCTTACCTGTAGCTCTGTGTCTGCCAATAGTTTACCAGGAGATATCTGTTTCAACTGGTTTTCGGTCATTTGATCAAGATTCTACTTGGTCCTTTACTGTAACTGCAAATATCTCATCTTCGACATTTCATTTTTCTTTTTGGTGTTTTTCCCTCGTCCGGCTTTAAAAGATTATTATATACCTAATTTTCTGATCTTTTTCATTCCATCTTTTGTTCCTTCCTAGTTCCCCCTGAGGTTCTGCTGAGTAGTGAGGTACTAAAGCTTCAAAGAAATGAAAAAAATGTTACCATCGATTGCTATGGATACGGAAAACCTCCCCCTTCAGTCTCATGGAGGAAAAACAATAGCACATTCTCTCCGATTGCCATAGCCACAACAAATGTCAGCGATACAGTGTTTCAGAGGGTGATAAATATTAGTGAAGACCCATGGAATGTGACCAGTCGGCTTTACCTTCGAGTTGGTGGTATAACATACCAAGAAGCAGGAAACTACACATGTGAGGTCTGCAATGGTGTAGGAATAAAAATATCTGCTTATGGAACCACTGAAATATTATGTAAGTCCGTTGTGCAGATGTTTTGTACTGAATTCACTGAGACTGTTCAGCACTAGGTCTTTTTGTACAATTGGTATAGGATTTAATGGTGCCGAAACCAATTGTGGAATTGCTCGTATTTTAGGCATCCTACTGACGAACAGTTACTGTGCGATATTTTCATAGGCAGCAATCAATTACAATCTGTCCCCTTTGAATTACTCAGGATCATTGGTAGTCTGTCAAGTGTGGTGTCCTGGGTGAGGTGTCCTTAAACAGACTTTTTTAATCCATGGCTTGAGTGCAGGAGAAACGCTGTAGTAGTCTATCTTGAGCGTTTCCTGTGCTTCATTTAGAGTACTTCCTAAACAGACCGTTGTTTAGTAAAATGATTTGAGTCCTGCGGCCCGTTTCTCAAAAGTGCCGAAACTTTTCGGGCGTGTGCATTTCAGGTGC
This sequence comes from Astreopora myriophthalma, assembly GCA_014634185.1. NCBI lineage: Eukaryota > Metazoa > Cnidaria > Anthozoa > Scleractinia > Acroporidae > Astreopora > Astreopora myriophthalma. The sequence goes on along the minus strand of BLFK01000297.1, from coordinate 1,316,106 downwards.
CATAATGCCCTCCATGTCTTGAAACGATAGACGTTTCAGTTAAGCCAAAAAACTTTGCAGTTAGTTTGCTCTTACTCACCTTGAAATCATGTTAAAAGACTATGTGTTCAGAATAAGCAGATTATAGTTTTACAAATTGCTTTTCGCGCCTGTAAACGTTTCGGGACATTGGCGAAACAGACCCCTGGCCGGCTTATGCTAACCTACTCTGTCTGGTCGGGTTGCTGTTGCGAGAGTAGTCCTCCTACAGACAGTTTGTTCTGTAGTGAATCGTTTGAGTCCTCGATGATCTGCTTTCCCTCTTGAGTGATTTTTTTGAGAGTGTATCCTTCCCCGCCCAAAAAGACTGTTATTATGTGATTGGTTAGATGCTAGGGGCATTGACGTCCTTTTTTGTGTGCCATTGTGTAGTTGATGATTAGATAGTTGAAGAAAACTGCTTTTGCTAACTTTGATACCAAATGCATCTGCAAAGACAGGCAATTTTTTCTTCCACTTTAACAAAGTCCTTGGGAGACTTGTTCGATATTAGTCAGCAGTTATGCGCTTCTCTCATAGACTACAGACTAACCGCACTGATTCATTGCGAGATCCTTAACGCGTCCACTTCGTTTTGTTGTTCATCTTTAGTTCGCCCAGAGTTTGTCAGAGAACCAGCTGATCATATCGTCAAGGACTACTCCAACGTTACCTTAACATGCAACGCCAGTGGAGTACCTGTTCCAGCAATTTACTGGACATTTAGCAGTGGGCCATTGCCACCACTAGCAAGAACAAACATCAGCGGAACACTGTCGTTATTTCAGGTGAAAAACAATGTCGAATATGAAGGAAATTACACATGTACGGCTGTTAATCGAGCTGGCGTCAAGAACTCAACGGCAGAGCTCACTGTTGATGGTAGGTCATGTAGTTCGTATTACCTGCAGTATAACGGTACCTTGAAATTTCTTCTTGGGGCTTGCTGTGTAATTAGGTCACTGGCGCAAGGGGGTGCAAACGGAGACTAGCATCTTTTCGGTGGTTCGTTAAGTTCATGTTAGAACTATAGCTTTGGCTATTTCCTAACGAAGTGATCTGATTAATCTGCTTTATCTACTTTGTTTAGTTCCAGCGACAATCATTGGCCTTCCTCGGAATGTCTCTTTGGTGACTGGTTTCAACTTAACTTTGACTTGTTTGGTGTACGGTGATCCACCTCCTTCAGTTCACTGGACAGTGAACAGCTCCCGCATTAACACCCGCGCAGTATTGGGCAGTGGAAACACAACACTGCTGATAAGAAATATCAGTATTGACGATGAAGGGGTGTACACTTGTGTGACTGAAAACAGAGCTGGAAATGATTCTCGCAATGCTGCAGTGGAAGTCAAAGGTCTGTTTGGTGTAAAAAAAAAAAAGAGATAGTTTGAACATCTTCTGATCTTTTTTAATCACATTTAAAAAATTCATAATAAAAAAATTAAAAATTAAAAAAATAATAATTAAATTGATAAAAAAACTAACCAAAATTAAAAATTACCTGCAACATATACATGAATAGCATGTATACCAATGCAAGGTGACTCCTTTGGAAATAAGATATGATTGCTGTGGTTACGGCAACAAAAGATGAAATATATGTGACAGAGTTAGTCTGTGTGCCACTGACGGTGTCGAGCAAGGAGGAGCAAACGCCCAACCTTTCGGTGACTTAGTTCCTCTGCCTTCATCTCTTGTTCGCGAGTTCTTATCTGTATATATAACAGTCTCATTTTTTATCTCTCCGCAGCTCATTCCCGTGTGTTTATACCACCGCCTCGCCAGCTAAACTTGTTGAAACACGTGAAAAACATCAGTGCTGATTGCTATGGCTACGGCAAACCAGCACCAAGAGTAGTATGGACTCGAAATAGCAAAGATATTCCCAATGTGATCAGATTAACTGGTGAAAACAAAAGCGAGGTAGTACAGGTGAATATTGAAGTAACAGCTGGATCACTTTGGAATGCTGGCAGCCGTTTGTATCTACGTGCAGATGGAGTAACCTACGAAGAAGCTGGAAATTACACGTGTGAAGTCTTTAATGGCGTGGGAGGCAACATATCAGCCATGGACACCTTACAAGTTTTCTGTAAGTTAAGCAAACTAATGTTAGCTCACGATCTCAAGTAACGTGTACATATTTGCCCTAGTAATTCAGAGGCTTCTCATCAATGCATTTTTTACCAACTACATTTTGCCATCAAACGCGGTGGCTTTAGTTTCCATTGTTTTACGATTTTGAGTTAGCCGCAAATGGTGCTCTTTTGCATTTCTCGCTTAAACAGTAAACTATGTATGGCTTGTTAACATGTGATCGTCATTGTGTGCTGTGCATGGAGTCCAGCTTTCGTTAATTTTGGACACCTTCAACATTTTATACGGACAAAATTAAGTCAAATCTGAGTGATTAGAGTTATGATGGTCACTTCAGGGATTTAACTGGACGTCTACAAAAAATGGACCCGGTTCATGGACCACCCGTGTGGACTGGGTCTAAAACACAGGTCACAGGTCAGGTCTCAGGTTATCGTTTTTACCAATACTGAAACAACCCTTAACCTTCACTAATACTAACCTTAAGCCTAAACATTCTCTTAGTGTAGCATTTAGGCCTAAGGTTAGCATTAGGTTAGGGTTAGGGTGGTCCATGGAACGGGTCCATGTTTTGTAGACGTCCGATTTAACTAAGTGTGTTTTTTTTTAGAAAGTTTTGCCTTCGTTTTTTTTATAGGCGGTCCGGATCGGGCGGGACCGCTTAGGAAAAAATTGATTCCTCAAGACCTTGTGAACCAGCAAAAGAAGAAAAAAATGAACACGGTTGGTCAGTCCCTGTAGGGAAAAACTGTGCCCGAGGTCTCAAGCACAAAGCGAGGTCGTGGACCTCCCTGGCCCAGCGGTGAATGACGTTCATATACTCTAAAAAATATTGATAATTACAATATCTATGCATGTTCTTGATTGTACAATTTTATTGTGACCTATTTCTAGTTAAACCTGAGTGTGTTTTGGAGCGTGCGGATGAAATTGCTGTTGTAGACTCAAATGCAACATTTATCTGCAATGCGAGTGGTGTTCCCGACCCCGTGGTCACGTGGTCATATGGAAGTGGGCCCCTGCCTGACCATGTGGCTTCTAATGGCTACTTGACCGTGCTTGCTGTCAAGAACACGGCTGTCTTTGAGGGAACATACACCTGTAACGCCTCTAACCGAGCTGGGTATGATTTCAGGACCGTGAATCTAACTGTTGACGGTGAGTGAGATATGCAGTGGTCAATGACTGAGGACCTTGTCGAACGGGTTTTGTTTCCGTGCTTTTCCTGTCCACTGGGTCCTCTAGTAAGGCAAGGACTAAACAGGGAGCTACAAGTTAAATCAACACACTCAACATTGTTATACAGCAATGTAAGACACGCGGCAAAACGTCGTTGTTTACATCACGCAACCCCCGTGGCACCTGCCTTTCTTTTTGCCGGGATTTGCTAATGATTTTGGATGATATTTCTTTCAAAATAACTCTTGCACCTTCCACGGGAATGAAATCAGGTATCGAGGTGATAAAACGTTTTAGACTTGAATGCTGGGAGGAAAAAAGACAAAGAGTAGAAAAGGACGTTTGCGTTAATTTAATACTGTAACTTTCAGTAGCAAATCGTCTCTGTAGAATTAGCCGAAATCATATTCACTAGATTTTAGACAACCTTAAGTGTTGTAGCATCTGTTTTTGCATAGATCTAGTGACTCCTACACGCACACGGGCCTTGCATGGGCAGGAATCCCTACGGAAGATGTAACACAACCTTGGATTCATGAAGTTCTTCTCTATTGGTTCCTTGTTCCATTGTTTTTGTTGTTCAGTTTGCTTATTGCTTTCTCAGCCACTTGAAAATCACTAGCAATTGAACAAGGCCTTTACACCTCCATTTATATCAGGAATCTGGGTCAACCCACCATTGTAGACTTTAAACGGAAACGCTAAAAATCCTGCATTTCTCCCAAAACTGACTGACTTTAAGGAATGAACGATGGGCCAAGCTCATTTTCTTTGCATAATCAAATGTAAGTGTTATCTGTGACCTACCAGCCCCACGTTTCTGAAGTTTACTTATACAATGTACGCTGCCTGTAAAACGTTGAAAACTGGGAAATTATTCAGCAAAAGGACCGCAAGTTTGATTGTTGATGGTGAGTGTAATCTACACTTCCCTTCTCGTGTAGCCGCACCACTCTGTTTTCTGAAGTGCGTTAGGAAACGTATGGTTCTGTTCGAGTCATTCCTTCTATTTCGCCTTTAGACAGTCACTAGTACATGTACAGAATGATTATCCCAATTTGACAAGTGGAAAAAAAAGATAACTTTTATAACACTACTTCTACCTTATTTACTAGAAGTGTTTTGTTCACCTGAGACTTCTTATATAACTTAGTTATATTTTGGACAAATGAACGTAACAGATAACTCTGGATAAATTTCGTGATAACGTTCTTAATACTGCTTAGTACTCACTGGAATTACCTGACACTGTATAAATAATGAAACCTGGGATCTCTTTTCTTTGTAACAGTCCTTACTAACAATCTTTGCTATGGATAACCAACGTAGGACTAAAAAAACACCGTTTTCCTCAAAAGCTAATGGAGGCAATCGTTGTTATGTTTAAAGGGTGAGTATGGTAAGTACTTTACTTGTTGCTAAGTATCATCGGTTTTTGTTTTATCGTTGGGCATGGAAGTGGCGCGACAGTAACAACAACATCTTTGAACGAACACATGCAGCGTTGAACCTATGCCGCGGACACAAAAAATGTCCTTTATGCATAGCCATTTAGTGATACAATGTCTTTAGAGACGGCACGGCTGCATTGCATCTCCGTTGCGACAGTAATGCGACGCAACACGGTGCCTCAAATTTTGTTCAGGTATTAACTCCCTGCTTAGGTGCACATCCATATTGTCAACCCTAAGTGGTGTAGAGGTCGCTTAAGATGGAAAAGCTGTAATCTGCACTTACTACATTGAATGTTATTTTTTTCATAGTGCCTCCCTCAATTTCAACACCATTGCAAAATGAAACATTACGAAGAGGAAGGAGATTAAATCTGACATGCGCAGTGGATGGTGACCCACTCCCCAGTGTTTCCTGGACCAAAAATGGAAGCAGCAGCATTGTGCGTGCTCAGTTCTCAAACCGGAACTTATCCATGGTTATAGCTTCTGTCATGATACCAGACGAAGGCTTGTACGAGTGTAGGGCGCACAGCAGAGCTGGGGTTGACATTTCTAGGGCAAACATCGCAGTGCAAGGTAGTGCTTGGTCTTTTAATCTAAGGACACTTTAATAACAAAAGAAGGGGGGACAGCTGCAGGAAATTACAGTAGAAACCCGCAAGTAAGAACCTGCATTTTCCAAAGTTATCGTAGGAGGTGGCGTGGCCCAGTGGTTATGGCGCTGGATTTACACGCGGATGTTTTGCGTTCAAATCCCGCTCTGATCACCAAATGGATTTATCTTCGATTCTCCCGAATTCAACTCCATCACGCCTTGTAGATAACCAACTGCATGGTTGTCTCCTTTCAGTTGGGATTCTTAACGTTGTTCTGTTTATTTTCAATTGTTACTTTCTATACACGGACCCACAAGCTTGAAGCTTTAAATATAACTGTGTGGAAATAAAGATTCTTTGCTTTACTTTACTTTACTTTCAACAGGTTCTTATATAAATGGTAATCAGCACAAATTTAGGTTCTTAAATAGGTTCTATTTTTTGAAGAAAAAATACATTGTAGCTACTAGAATTTAGTGGTACACAGCCTATTCCTTACATAAAATCTGCCTACCAAGTTAGTACTTATGTAAAAACGACTATAGTCCAAAAAGTGAAGCACTGATCACATGAATTTTGAAGTCCTAATTGGAAAATTTTAGCCCAACAAATTCTTAAAAACTAAGTTCTTACTTGTGGGTTTTTACTGGGTAGAACACTATGCCCTTACTGGGTTATGAATGGATAAACAGGATTGCTCTTCCCGCACTATTGTCTGAAGTTGATTTGAGGTTAATTCAACAACTAACAGATTTTGTCGTGAAACTAAATGTTGTGCACTGTTTCAACGATAGGACTTCAGAAAGGAGTGCTGATTTTTTTATCAATATTACCCTAACAACCACCTAGCAGCAATATAGGAAGGTTGTTTTTGTTGTTTTGTCTGATTGTTTAGCTGTAGTCTTATATATTTTGATGTTTTTCATTTCTTAAAGACCATCAATCAGCTGGTCAGTTGTATTTCATTACTGCCACGCGTTAAGCTCAGAGAATAAGGACTTCACTTATTCATTTAACACCACGTGACTTCAGTAAAAGATTAATGGTTTACAGCCATCTTTTCGTGAGCTATTAAACAGCTTTAGTTCAGAGTTCAAGGGTTGTTTCGTCTTTCTCATTTGATTTATCGGTCAGTCTTGATTTTTCCACTTCTGAGATAAATTGCACCAGAAAAAATGTCCCACATCAATCTTGACGATGTGTTGACGTTTCTTTCCCTTAGTTAAACCAAATGTGTTCGTTTCTGGAAACAAGACTTTGATCCTAAAGAAAGAGCAAAGGGACGTTGTCATAAAGTGCTTTGGAAATGGCTATCCTGCACCTACAGTCCGATGGACAAAGCGATTGGTTGGAATTCCGATTGGGCTGAAGCCTGGAAATACCAGTACGGTACAGGTGATATCTAGCTATGCAGAGCAGCCTATGGATAATGTATCAAGTGTCTTGTACCTGCGTAATGGTGGAGTAACGTATAACGAGTCTGGAAACTACACGTGCACAGCGAACAATGAAGTGGGTGGGAACCCAGCAGAGACCGGTGTGGAAGTCATTTGTAAGTATCGAATAGGAACTTTGAACTTACTCATCCTGTAGGCAGCTATTGTTGCAGAGTAAATTATAAAACAAAAAGGTTATATTACTTTTCAAGCCAGAAATTGCGCTGATGAGGGCTACATTATGAAATTTCAGTTTAATCTCAATGTACAACATCAATTGAGCAAAATAATGGAGAACACTGCTAATACCCTAGTGGCTCATCGGGTTAAGGAGGGGCCCTGTTATATAAGGGATTTCATCATTTCTGTTTTATGGAAGAAAATGTAAAATAGCTTTTCACCTAGGTAGACGTTCTTTATCACGAGCGAAAGTTTTATCCGGTGTTGTATTATTGCAAACAGGTTTGTTGTCTAGTTGTTGTAGAAAATTCACCCTGCTTTAGAGAAACCCGTTCGCACGATTTGACGCGTGGCTAATGAATCACTGTAGGTTCAACTTCTTTCTCCGTCTCAACCGGTTCTTCCCTTGGAGGACACTGTTGTAGGCCATCGTTCTGTTGCCTCACCCAACTGTCAATTATATTTTTAACAGTTAAACCCGAGTTTGTCATCAAACCACATAGTCAGATTATAAAAGAAGGAGAGAATGTGTCATTCCTGTGCGAGGCATCAGGTGTCCCTCAGCCAAAAGTGACCTGGAGCTTTAAAGATGGCAATCTACCCCGGCATTCACTGATCGGTGGAAATCTAACGATCCCTTTTGTGAGGAACAACAAGAGTTATGAAGGGACATATTCTTGCACGGCAAGGAGTAGAGCAGGTGTTGCAACTATTGATGTGGTATTAATAGTCCATGGTGAGTTATTCAGAACGTAGTTGAGTTATTCAATCATCGTCTCAAAGTAAATGAGAAAAATAAAAGAAGCTGTTCTATGGCTTGAACATTTTGAAAATCCAAGGCTCTTAAGATATTCAACCAATATTCAGTCCTTGATCATCACAAGAATCCATTAGTATTATCCTTTTATCGCGAATAAAAAGACAACTGAAAGGTGCAATGTTAAAGGAAATTGTTGGGGATGGCTTGAGGTCCTGCCTACAAATGGTCAGACCATCAGGTAGCTTGAATGACCTCGTAGAAACGCCGGCCTGATCGCCCCCATCTTCTCTGTACAACTCCTGGTTACTAGAAGACCTTGATGAACTCCTCCTCTGTTTAAAAAGAGGAGGAATGTAGTTCTAGTCTCGTGGTACTTCTTTCGTATTAGGGTGGGTAAATGTTCGGAGATCTTATAATTAGCCATATAAACTGGTCTGAAATCCGAGGTCAAATAAAGATGAGTGATGACCAGGATCCATGACAATCACGTTGATGATGATGATGATGATGATGATGATGATGATGATGATAATGACGATGATGATGACGATGATGTTGAATCACCAATTTTTTTTATAGGCATAAGAAAATCGTAATATCATTTAACTCTTTTTTGTTTTAGTCCCGCCAAAGATCACCTTGGCTCTGAACGAAACAGTTGTGGCCGAACGAGAAGACAATGTGAGTCTTTCTTGCTCTGCAGTTGGAGATCCATCGCCTAGCTATCGTTGGACTAAAGATGATTCCACTACTTTTCCAAGTGCAACATTTGAAAATTCCAATAAGACGTTACGACTAATGGGTGTGGATTCGAAAAACAATGGCGTTTATACCTGTTGGATCACCAATGATGCTGGTAGCACCTCAACGTGGAGCAATCTGACGATTCACGGTACGAATTTTGTTCAATACCTTATCAATGTCAGTGTCACTTTTTGTAGGCTTAATATGGTGTATATTGAAAGAAATAAAGCTTAGTGTGAGGATTAAAGGCACCGGCAAGGTCCTATTTGCTGGGATTGGGTATCAACTAAATTGGTTCGGCGCTGACCCTTCTTAGGTTAGAGATTCGAATGCAGATGTTTCGACGATTTGCCTTTCACCGGTGCGAATCAGGGGATATAGCCTGGTATCGTTATTGGATACTGCACCGATGCAGGTCTACTCCCGTTGTCACATTTGCGAGGGACCACTATGGGTGACATCAAGTGATCCTAACTTTTAACGAGTTTGTTTGCTGGTTTAGTTTGGTATTATTATAATTTGATTCTCATTATATTTTTTGTTGTCATTATTATTATTATTATTATTATTATACTTCTTGGTTTGTGCACTGGTTGATCTTATACCAATATACTTCCTAAGAGAGAGTGATAACCCATGATCAGAGGTCCCTTGGAGTCTATCTTCTAGCCCTAGGAACCTAATACTTTCCTCAGAATCCCTGCTGTTTCCAGAAACGTACTTTGGAGTAATGAAGCACTGATTTTGATGTTCAGCTTTTCCAACCACTTATCTAAGTTCTTTGTTAAGCTTCCCTTTAATTCTACAACAATTAGTGTTATTAGGGAGTTTCGTCGCTCGGTGAACAAATAACAGACCATTCTAATCAAGTTACTTTATTGTGCGTCGTTTGCTTTCAGCCCGGCCCTCACTCCTTAACAGCTTTGCTAAAACTGTTACCAAAATTGAAAAGCATCTGGTGAAACTAACGTGCATCGGTGAGTCCATTCCATCACCTGTCGTAACCTGGTACAAAGATACCAAGGTTGTTACCAGCAGTGAGCACCTGGTTATAACAACCAATGGAACTTTCACTAAAGAGACGATCTTGAGCATAGAGATGGTTAAATATGAAGACCATGGAGAATACACTTGCTCTTTTGCCAATTACAGAGGAACCGTTAGCAGCACTGGGCGTTTAATTGTGCATGGTAAGGGCCTTGTTAGACTCGCATCAGTTGGACTATAAATAGCCTCTTTCAGGGTGCAAACTATAAAGGATACATATAAGTCTTGACGTGTTTACCTACTATAGAATAGATGCTTTTAAGTTAATGTATTAGAAATTCTTCTCAGTAGAGAATAGCGAGAGGGGAGGGTGGAAAATATTGCTGTCGGTTTGGTGCTTTATTTCCATTCTGGGCTCTCATTCTCTCCTGCAAGGTAAAGTTTTCATTTGTTCCAGCACAAATTGCTGGACTTTGTATTTCGTCATTTAATTTTAATATTTTAAATTCGAATTGTTTTATACAACGAGGACTTTAAAGATTATTAAGAAACCCGTCTGGCGTTTTGCTTGCAGTGCCGCCTGATATTGTGAATCCACCAGCATCTTTAAACAAGAAGCTTGGCGAACAAGTGACATTCAATTGTAGTGTAAGAGGATTCCCTTTGCCTACACTTCTGTGGACTAAGGGCAATGTTGCCTTGGATGCCTCAAATGGAAATGAGATCATAAAAGATGAAGATGCATCCAAAATCAAAAGTTTTACATCCTTAACAATATTTGAATCCAAGCGGAGCGACACAGGTGTGTACTCTTGCAGCGCTAACAACTCCGCAGGGAAGACGTCAGAATCAGCCAACTTGACTGTACTCGGTACGTATGTGTTGTGTGTACAGGGAGAGTCGCCACATTCATTCAAATCAGTTTTTGTGTTAGATAATTTAATTATAAGTAAACGTTAACGTGGCAATGAAGGAGTGACCTAAGCCGCACTCCCTTGAAACTGCGTTCCGACTCTTCGCATCTTCTCTCATGAAAACAAGCCTCCTTAATTACACAACGAGAAAAATAGCACCAGAGGAAAGTACTGAACGGTAGCTCTCATCTGAAAGATCACATTTAAGGATTTCATGCACAGACTTGAAAGTTTGAACCACCCTTTTGCAGCATGGTAAACAGCACTATAGGAAAGTACTGCTCAGTAGCTTTCACTTGCATGAATGGCCACACTTAAGGGTTTCATCCACAGACTCAGAAGTTAGAACCACCTTGCACAACATAATAAACAGCTTAGGAAAGTACTGCTTAGTAGCTTTCATTTGAGAGATTACTTTAGTAATGCTTTCATCCAAAAACTCAAGAGTAAGAATGATCCATCTCATAGTGCTTAAGAAACAGCACACACAAAGATTAATTAAGGCACTGCTCAAGAATTTCATTCACGTCGTCAAAATGGTTAGAGTAATTCTGCACAGGCAGAATTGTTTGAAATACTGAGTCTTTGGCTTTTATGAAGCTCACCACTCACTCGCACTAAAATTTTCAGGAAGTGCTGCCCCACCCTGGTCTTTAATCTAGGCCCAGTTTGGCTTCCGCAAGAATCAAATTAAATGAATTCGCCCTTTGAAAATACTCTTTCAAGTAGTATTTGGCTCACGGTAAGAACATTCCAAATCAAAACTGGAGGGGAAAAGTCTTGTAAATAATCTTTATTGATTGGTTAGTAAACTGGAAGCAAAGTTCAGGGCTAGGTTGTTCGAACCAGGGTGACTGCTATTAAGTCTTGTTAAGTCCTATTGGTTGTCATGGTATTTAAGTCCGATTAGTGCTAACCTTTCTTCGAAGAACTTGGCCCAGGCTTGTAGCTTAAACGGCAAGAAAGTTTCCAGGATTCTCGAGTGGACAGAACCTTTACCAGGGGTTTGCTTAATCGGTCTTTAACAAAATCTAGAAATCTTTAAAAACCCTTGTTCGTAAATAACTTTGTGGGACGTTAAAGAACCCTCACACTGCTCGCAAAGAGTAGGGGACCTAGATTCTGGTGTTGTTTTCTGGCCTTTGTGTTTGTAATCTCATAGTTGGGTGGGAACTGCTCAAAGATACTAGCTGCATTAGCTACTCTAATAAAGCTATGATAATGATGAGGAGGAGGAGGATAAACAGCTGAAATGCCTTTCTTTGTTTTCAATAGAAAAACCGGACAAGCTCAAGGCAAAGATTGAACTGATCACTTCACGGGAAGTGCAGTTGTCCTGGCAGGTTTTGTTCGAAGGAAACTCTCCACTGCTATACTTCACAGTAGGGCATAACATATCCAACGGCACCAAACATTACAATGTGAGCGCAAACAAGAGGATTATCCAAGTTATGTATTTGAACCCTGCTACGTTTTACGAGTTCTCCATAACGGCTACGAACGCACTGGGTACGAGCGATTCTGTAGTGCTGTCTAATACAACGTTGGAAGCAGGTAGTACCTCTTATTAATTCTTGGCCATGTTTATGCTAGAAGTAATTTTCGACTTCTCAGCCCTCATGGGCGTGTCGTGTAAATACAGTGAATAAGGCAGATGCGCTAAATGTAACGTATTCTTTTGTCTTAATTTTGTCTTTATACATTGATAGTTAATTGTTATTCTGTTTAGTTTTTACATTATTATAGGTAGTATTTTAATTGAGGACCCATCTGTAAGCCACTCTCAAGTGATGTTGGCTTCCTCATTAAAGATTGATTGTAATAATATCGTAATAACAACGTTAACAAGGGAGTTAGACCTCTGATCAGTTTTATCTGTCGTTTGTGCTTGTAAGCCTCATTTGCATGGTGTTTGAGTGACATTTAGCTGCGCATCAAATTTGGTTGCTTAACAATATCATGATCGGACCTGTTCATTGAACAATCTATGCCTCCTAAAATTGAAGCCGAGGAAGTTTGTTTTAACGGGAGGTTTGTGTCGTTGGCTCTCACTTATAAATTAGGGAGCTTAAGCAAGGACGAAGTCGACTAATTTCATGTGGAAATCAATTCGCGTTATTGACTTCGTGATGATTCCAAATCATTAATCCCACACGTAGAATGTGTACCAAATGTACAAGAATTTAACTGTTATCAACGCCGTCAAAGTTTAGGGTGGAAAGTAGACAATTAGTCGCCGCTTGCTCACGTAATCCACAAAACCTTAAATTTGGTCATTTCACTTCATTTTTGTCACGAAGGACGGAGACAATGACTCAAAGTGTAAAGTGCACCTGCTATTAGGGCTATTAGAGAGAGCTATAACCACGTAAACGGTATACGGCAGGCTGCTGCTTGTCATAAAACCATGAACATACATTCTATTATTTCTCTCAGTCTCCGGCTCCATCCAGTTCTTAGTAATTGCCAGTCAGCTAAGCTTAACTTGACTAGTATTTCCGTTTTACTTACAGAGCCAAATGCTCCAAGGTTTTTACAAGCGTGGGAAATTAGTTCGAGATCGATATTCCTCAACTGGTCTGCGCCGGCTGTTACCAATGGAGAACTGGTTAAGTACTTGGTTTATTATGACGAGAGAGTAGGATACTTCAATACCTCTACACTTCCCACGAACCAGACATTACTGCCTAACATCACACAACTGCTCATTAAGGCACTGGTTCCGTATACCAATTACACCATTCAAGTCCAAGCGTTCACGAAAGTTGGCGGCGGAAATCTTAGTGGACCTGTAAGCGTAATGACTTTTGAGGATGGTAAGTTCCGTATGGCTATTTGTGGTGCTACACAGGCCTACCGTCGAACCTCTGCTTGCGGATAATGTGAGCAAACTGGGGGGAATCACTAAACTTTGCAGTACAGTACAGTACAGTGCAGTGCAGTACAGTACAGTATAACACAATTATCTTTATTCAGCGAGGGGAAATGCATTAGCCATAGACTGAGTTATCTATCATTCGGTCATCTTTCGTAAGTGCCCGCCTATTAGATGTTCAACTCCATTGGGAAACCATTTGGGAAAATCTCAGAGAGTTTATTAGTATAAGTGAATGTAAGCATGTTGCAAATGCAACTCCTAAGGAATCCTGAAAACTTTTGGAACAACGCAACCGGAAAAACCTATTATTTTCATGAAACGTTAGTGTTCAAGACCAATGTTGCGAGAACTTCTGAATACCCAGCAAGTTTCTTGTGAATTGCGGTGAAACAGAAAATTTATATTCGTTGATTTCATTAGTTGTTGGGAAACGAGCCCATTTTAAACCGCAATTTAAAGGATAGCCTTCTGATGGCTTACTGGACCGTTTAATGTCATTGTTAGTTCCAGGAGCACCAAATGGCATTAACATAAGACAGGACGAGGACACATTTTTTATTCAGTGGAAAATTCCCTCACAACCAAATGGATTTATCATAGGTTACAAGGTAACTTGGACGTCAGGCTGACATTTTGATCTTTAGTCTGAAAGAAAAGGACTTGCTTGAGATTTTTCGAAAACCTTTCACAAAGTAACTGGAAATTGCACTGTGTACGATAGTAGTAGCTGGATCTTTTCAAGTTATGGAACATCCGTATCTTAAGTGTACGGGTTGAGTACAGTCCGACAAGAGGAACAAGAGGTCGAAGGATATCAGTATTTTCCACTTTTGAGATCACCTAGTTGGCCGTGAGGTGCAGCCTGCGATGTACTGCCGGTTGGAGATACATGTTCCTCGGTGAATAACTAAACGTTCAGTTGAAAATGCAAAACTAAATCACTGTTTAGTTGACAACACGACGGCATTCTTTCTTTACTGGCTAGATCCATATCTTCTTTGGAAGGTATAAGAAAACTAGACAGAGAAAAAAACATTGCATCTAACACGGACATGCTTATCTCACCGTTGTTTGGTTTCTCAGCTTTTCTTAGTAGTGAGAAGACACTCAGAGAGTACACATACAATGATGGTAAAAGACAAAGTGTATGACATCAAAGATGGCTCTACCGCCAAGACTCTAGGTCTTGGCCAACTTAATGGTGGCAAAACTTATGATGTGATCATTCAAGGCAAGACCAGCAAAGGCTATGGCCAAAACAGCACTGAAATAAAGACATTAACAACGCCACCAACTCGTGAGTGCTGTGTTTTTTTAACGTTTTTAGGAGTTTTTGAGTAGCCTGTTCTCATTACTCACTAAGTGCGCTTTTCTTTTGTCATTACAAGTACTGGTCGGGTGGAATGGTCAATAACAACTTGAAGGAATCTTTACGTGACTGTTCTTCACACTCTTTCAAAGTGACACAGAGACTGGCTATAATTGACGAAGTGACTCACTGTCTGTCTGTCTGTCTGTCTGACGGAGTGNNCCCCCCCCCCCCCTAAAATTCAAAGTTAAAGGTTGGTTTTCACTAGCGACACAAGCACAATGCACAAGCGTGAGCGCAAGCACAAGACCGCTTATTCCACCATGAAAATGGAGTCGACGCAGCATAAGCATAGGCGCTATGCTTCTGTTCGTTTACGTTGTGTGAAAACGGAACATAAAGCAAGCTCTTGTTTTCGTCCAATGAAAAATACCTGTTCCAGATTCCACTCGCAGCGTCCAGTTATAACAGAGAGCATGGAACTGGTTGATCCTTCGTCCCTGTGTACCATGCTTGTGCTTGGGTTACGGTTCATTTTCACTTAGCGTAGATATCTTATGCTTGCACTTATGCCTCCGTCGCTAGTGAAGACCAGGCTTAAGAATTATCACAGCCAGCACTAAATCACACATAGAAAACTTGCGACTAACACAGTATCTATTTTTCTTTTAGAGCCTCCTACTCCACTTCCTCCACAACCCCCCAATGAAACCAAAACCACAACAGCTGTTATTGAGTTGCCTGAGTTCTCTGTTGTCAACGGACCAATTGTGTAAGTTTGTATTGCTAGACTGCAATTAGGGACAGTAAACATTACATCAACGTAAACCTTTATATTAGCATATGTGCGTTATTATTTTTACTTATGTAACGTAAAGCGCACTCTGTCATTCGTCAATTAAATGTTTACTATGTTCCTGTTAGTGCATCCAGCTCATTGAACGTGTTGAAGGTTATGTTATAAAACAAATGGTAAAGGGTTTAGTGTGCACTGTTGAGTTGCACTTCCAAGTGTTCTCTCAAGAATTACCCAACTCTTCCCTCGTGCTTAGCAACTTCCCGGTACACCATTTATCAAATAGAATATTTGCATGCAAATAGGACTTTTACACTCGATAGCGAGTCTAAAACACAGGTCACAGGTTATTGTTTTTACCATTAAGCATCAGTCAGTTGAAATCCCGGCCCCCCGACCCCCGGGACATAGCGGGGATTTAATGCTTCCATAGCCGGGATTTAACGCACTTTTAACGACGCGTTGGCTCCGGTGGGCGGTGGATTTAACAAAATGCCATTGAAACCGCGACCGTGGGGCGCTGATTTAACATCACGCGATCACCTTAAGCGGGGGCGACAGCGGGGACTTCACATGGAGGACTAAACAGTCAATCTTTTGAAACAATCTAATACGGTAAATCTGTCATCTCAGGACTGAAATGAGTGAAATTCACCTCTGGTTTCATATGTGTGTAGATAAAGATCATAGTAACCAAGATAGTAACCATCTATTCTCTTCATTCTCAATCGACTAAACTGCATTTTTAACACCGGAATAAACTCAACTAAAGGAAAACAAAACGAAACGAAATGTGGACGTTCTACATCTCCATAGCGATTTTACATGTTGCTGTTCTTTCACAACAACCGGCTTTTTGAACAGATGCTTATGGGAATGTAACAGCTAAAAAAGAAACAGTTGTAACCAACAGTTGTATGTCCGGGAGAGTCCCTGAAGGCACCAAACATGTTCTAACTTTTAACACTAGTTCATTAGGAGCTATTGCTCTTTTTGAATAACTTGTTAGTTCTTTTGTCCATCCCCTATCCAACCAGACACATTAATGTCATTGTATACGCTAAATTATTGTCCTCGTTTGTTCGCGCCGAATTCAAACAATAAAACAAAATATGTCTGAAAAAGCGGCAGCGTTTTTTAGTTTTACCGGAAAATGCGTGGTTCCTTTTGTTTTGTCGTGCTTAGCAAATGCGCATGCGCCAACTCCGTGTATTACAAATTAGTACCAAAAACTATCCTTACCATATGGAAGACATGACAACTATAGTGGCAAATATATATCGAACCAAATCATAGTATAAAGCAGAAGGAGTTGAGCTGCGAGTACGTAAGGGATCTGTCACGTATGGTCTAGGGGCCGACATTTCTCTCCCTCACTGCCTATCGGGGATAGGTATCCGAAAGTGGCAAGTATAAGCGATCCGCGGGCCGAAATCTCGGG
>BLFK01000297.1:1216315-1286315 GCA_014634185.1 Astreopora myriophthalma | reverse complement strand
AAGGTTCTCAAGCTGCTATCATAGCAGGAACTTTTGTGGGACTTATTATCGTTATTGTTGCAGCTGCTTCTTCACTTATTTACAGAAAAAGGTAGGACTTGCGCTCGAGTTTGTTTCTATATTTTGTATTGGGACCATGTTAAGATTTGCAGTTTTAGGATGGGTTGTTGATTGTAACTGCCATGGCGTGGTGTTTGTAGTCTGTTGACGCACCACCGTTAAAGCAGGTGTTGAGTTATAGGTTGAAGTCAAGACACCACAGTAACACCGACTGTGACTTATTAACATTATGCCAATATTATCACTTATAGCAATACAGCAGTGATAATATTTACTTACATTTATGATGTTATAGCTACGTTATATTATTGGCATTATCATCATTGTTAGCATTACAAATTCATCCTCTTTGTCATAAGGGAATAACTGAATTTGAAAGACAGGAAAATGTCGCTTATTCCCGTCGTGGTGCTTCGGTTGTGTTTCTGTTGTAGGCGACGGCAGCGGCAGCGGCAGCGGCAGAGGGAAAATCCGCTGGAACAAAATGAACTTCAGCCTTTGGAAGGGAGATCCCCTAGAAGTCCCAAAGGATGCACCAACGAAGGTAAGTCTGTATTCTATTTGAATTCTATAGAACATTATGTACAATATAGAATAAGGCAAGCCTTTACCAGCTCTATGTGCATTCTGTTAAAATGTTGCAAGATAGAACACTGCAATATAGAATAACACAGGATAGAGCAAAGCAAGCCTTTTCTGTGTGTGAAATATATTGAAATGTGCTTTACATCAATGTTTGGGGGACTTATTCAGGCTACTTGTGGGCGCAATTCGCAGTCCTATGATGTACAATCAATTAAATATAGAATTAAGAGAAAACACCTGTCCAAAACAACGCAAGACTGGCATTGAGACTGAACTGGTGACTACGTCCCCTGCTCTATGCGAATGGAATCTTCTCCTACAAGACAAGCAAACCAACCAAAAAGTGTGTCCGATGCGAGGCTAATAACATTTCTCTGTCGCTGTATCAATTCAAAGGCACCAGATCGAGGGTTCAGAAACTGAAAGAAACTAAATAGCAGGTAGTAAACAAACAGCCCCATACCGTGGTAGCTCGGCAAAAGTTCAGGCACCATGTACAGCACCTCACTGTATGGTCCATGCATTCTGAACTTAGACTGCCTTTATCAGAATGATGAACAACACCCAAAGAGATTGATTGTTCTTGAGCTTTTATCTGAAGGGTCATCTGCACAATTTTGGATTGTTATTCTTGTTACGGACCATCCTTCCGTCCCCTTGTTGGTCTGTTCAGAGTACTTTGTCTCCTTGCTTGATCTACTTGCTGTATTTCTTTTTGCCTACAAAACTCATTCTCAATTGTTTGCAGGTTATCCCGATATTGACGATTTTAGAAGGCCAATACCACTACAGAACCTGAGAGAGTACTACATACGAATGCATGCAGACCAAAACCGTTTATTTTCTGAGGAGTACCAGGTATAAAATCAGCCGTTATAAGGAAAAGTATCTCCCATCACGGCAGTTGTATCTATAGCATTTAGACTGAGAGAGATAAGTTTTTAGTGATTTTAACCTGGGGGGAACTGGGGTCTCTTGTAACAAAAGAGAAAAGGCGTAGGATCTCTTGCAAACATGCCTTTGGTCCTCGCTTGACTGGATTCTTCTTCGTTCACTCATTCATTGAACTGACTCTTCAAACTTTCTCAGCTCTCTTAACACTGCGTTTTATTCGATTTCACAGTCATAGCATAGGCATTGTATCCTAGGTCAGTAGTCTTTGTGTATGAAGTATATTTGTTATATGGCTAGCTCCGTGAGCGGGCAAGATGAACCAAATCGTGCACTGTGATTGGCTACCCGAGCGGGCAAGATGGAGCTGTCTTGCCCGCTCGGGACCACCCGCCGTGTCCCGCGCGAAAAAATTCTCCGAAAGCCATATAATAAATCCTTTATTGACCAAGCTTTTTAAGTCAAGATGGCTGGATATTGGCCTCGTTCTTTTTTGCGTTTTTATGGACCTCGACTTCGTCTCGGCCCATAAAAACGCAAAAAAAAAGAACTTGGCCAATATCCAGCCATCTTGACCGAAAAAGCTTGGTCAATAACGCACATATATATGAACATTTTATTGTGAAAAACTTTAACTGTTGATAGTGGTTTCCAATTGATTGTCAAAAGTAATCACGTGATTGCTTTGTTTTTGGTTTTCTCTATGATGAGAACATGCGCGAAGTTTCAACCAATCAGACTCCAAGCTAAAACCGATTGCGACTTAATCACTCATTTGCCATGCTTAGTGTAGGCTTGTAAAACCAATTAGTGAATTACTTCGTTTTGTGGCTGGTTCAAGGGTGTATTTCCTTTGAGAACTTGATTGGCTCTGTGATTGCTTAGGTTTTGTCTTTACAATACTTTATTGGAAACCTCTCTAACAGATCAAGACATGAGTCTCTAAGCAACTGTGGTAAGGCTGTGTCTATTGGGGAAAGAAGCACTAATTATTAAGTGGCATCAGCTGGATCGATAAGGTGAATTGGCCATTGGAAAGAGATTCAAAAACTGACGTTTCGAGCGTTACAGAGCCAAGGCTTTCGTCAGAGCAAATCGGTCTGGCAGAGGGGCATCACTCTAAACGTCATTTCATACATGACTAATTTAACACTTCAGTCGAGCTAAGGCCAAATATTAGTGCATCATTGGGTTAAAATCCTGTTTTACTGAGTGTGGACTTCCCTCTGTAGAACATTAGGTCCTGAATTGCCACCATTACTGCCCTTGAAGTAAATAAGCGTCTGAAATGTACCTGTTGTTTGCAGTCTATAACGATCAAAGGAACACCAACTACACTTGTCAGTGATTGCCCTGAGAATAAAATCAGAAACAGATATGGCAACATTAAAGCATGTAAGTCTGAGTCCCTTCTGTGTTTGTCTGATGTGTAAGCCCTGGGGTGGCAGAAAAGAATGGTTAAATTTTGTGTTTATGCTTTGGAAGCAGTTGGTTTTGCGCACAGATTTAGTCCGCCGTTGTTTGGTTCTGGACTCTATTAATCAACTGCAATTGCACAGTTTTACGGTGGAAATAAAAAGAGGTGAACGAATTAAAATAGACAGTAGTAGACAGATGCTGCTGCCCCAAAGCGCGGCCAGAAAACGCGCAATATCAAGTTTCGATTGGTGTTTAGGGAAAGTGTGTGGGACTTTTTGGCGTGCTGCTTTGACATACTAACCAACAAGTAGCAAACAGGATAATTGCTGGTAAAATAACGATCACACACTTAAAAAAGTGTTTTCACTTTAGTGTACAAAGTAGTTTAGCACTTGCTTTGTTGTTGTTGTTGTTGTTGTTGTTGTTGTACGTCTTTGCTACACAACAGGCCATTTGCGTGATGGCGTAATTTACTACCAAGACATTGCATTGAGCGACCTCTGTTGTCAGGCAAATTTTACCAATTGTCTGGTTATTCCATGGACAGTAGGTATATAGTATTTCTGGCGTTTGCTGCTTGTCGACTAGTGTGTCAAAGTGGCACGTTAGACATGCTCATTACGATCGATGGGAAACGCAAAATATCTCCTATAATATGTCGCTTGAACAGCAGACTGTTGCATCCACTTTGGTGTCAGTATACCTCATCCTTTAGACTGTGTTATGTCCAAAGTGGAAAGCTAAAAATAGTCCTTTTGTATCCTTTATGTTTCCTTGCAGATGACCATTCACGTGTGAAACTTACGATGGAGAGTTCATCAGATTACATTAATGCAAACTACATAGACGTAAGTAATGCTTCCTCTCTGCAACTTGGCAAAACTTCTCCAAGACCCTTCCAAATTTCTGAAAGACTTACAAATTCTCACCTCGACCGTACATACGAGAATTTTTAATGTTTCTCCATTTCTTTTTGTTGTTGTTGTTGTTGTTGTTGTTGAAATGAGTTTTAGTTACAAGGTTTTGCTTTTGGTGGAATAACATGCAGACTTAAAGCACTGAATAATCCAGGTGGGGTAATTGACCAATCAGGAAAAGCATTACCTTGCGCGAATAGTAGATGTGATCACGTCTTCAAAATGAAAGAATATTTGCTTGACAAAATGCTGATGTCTACTCTGTGTTTGGTAGGGCTTTGATCGTCCCAAACAGTACATTGCTACTATAGGTAATGACAACTTTTGGTTTGGTTTTGTTGTTGTTATTGTTTTCTGTTGCTTGTTTTTGGAAAGAGTCATTTCTAGAAGGCATGCTTTATTTTCAGGTCCAAAGCCAGAAACAGTAGATCACTTCTGGTGGATGGTTTGGCAGGAAAATACTTCGATTATTGTCATGTTGACAAAACCCGTTGAACATGGAAAGGTAAGCTTTTGTAGACGGTAGAGCAGACTTTTTGGGTGTACGTACAGGCAAACGCTCGTTTCAAGGTCGTCATTTTGGAATTCGTCTTCTCCCTTGGAATCATTTTTTGCCCTCGCTCCAGCCTTCTGCCAGTTTCCTGATCCAAAATGGAGGCAGAGCATAAGGATGCATAATCTCTTGTCCACCTTCTCAAATGCTGTATCATTACACCATACTTTTCCAAAACAATTGCCTCTGAACATTGGGGAGGAAGGGAAGACAAATGGAAAAGGAAATGGCTGAGTGGTGTGTGTGTGTGTGTGTGTGTGTGTGTGTGTGTGTTTAGTATGACATGGAAATTTTACACGGCGTTTTGTTTCCTGTTACAAATAAATGTGACATGAACTTGAACTGTTAATACTGTGCATCATAGAAAAAAAAACTATTTTCCCGGAAGACGTTAGCAAAGACACACACACACACAGAATGTCTGCCTTGCTACTCTATGTTGCTTCTGAAATTTCCTTCAGTTTGTGGCTGCACCTGATCAGACTGCTTATGAGTGCAATTCCTCCCTTCACACACAGTTCACAAACAGACTGACGTGAAAAAAACAGATACCGGTTTGAGAAAATACACTTAAGGGAGAACACAATGCAAGAACCGAAAGAACTACGTCTCCTACTATTTTCGAACAGGGTAACAGGTACAGAACAATGTTACATAACAACCTGCTTCATTCCTGCTAGGTTAAGTGTCATCAGTATTGGCCGGACAGTGGAAGTGAAGAATATGGTGCTCTGACAGTCAAAGTCAAGGACAAAGTTTTATATTCTGAGTTTGAAATTCGCACCTTTTCACTTCAAATGGTAAGAAAAGTGGTGACATTTAAGATGCCCAAGTGTGCTCTTTTTGGCTAGTATAAATCTAGATTGCTACTGTCTTATTGTGGTAGTGAGTCATGAGCGCCGATTTCTTTAGAGCATGATTTGTAGTTAACTTCAATTACATCTTGTAGGTTTCGTCTAGGTTTAACCCAGGTCAGTTTTTCCCTTGCACTTCTACCACTTGTATTTTACAAGAGTAGAAGATTGGTTTTGGTGTCTTCCCTAACTGTTTAGCAAAGTAACGCAGTTTTTCCCTCCGTCTAACAAAGAAAATCCGAAATACTTTTGACCCTTGATCCTGGAATGAGCTAGCTCTAACTGAGATAGGCGAAAATCTTAGTTGACCATTCATTGGTCTTTTATTTATTATACTCGCAGCCCACTCGGCCTGAACTCAAACCTCGGATAGTGACTCATTTCTATTTCACTGCTTGGCCGGATCATGATGTCCCGGATGAAGCTACTGGCCTGCTGCAATTGTGGAGACGAGTGAAGAAGTCTTGTAATGATGATAATACTGCGCCTATGGTGGTCCACTGCAGGTAAGACAACATGACGATGGCCATGGAGTTACCAACGACTCATGCTGGCGAGGTACTGGTTTACTAACTTACAGATAAACTCTGCGGAGCCGCTGACAATAACGACACCTTGCAAACCACCGAGGAACAAACGCGAGCATTCTCCCCCAGTTTTCAAACCCAGTCGCACAACTTGACATTAAACGCCCTCGTTCATATTCAAGAAATGAGCCCTTCTCACTGAAACAACAGGACCGTGGTTGGAAATTAGCCAGATTAGATGTTTGTTTCATTGTTTTGTATGAATTGATTGTGTTCTACGATAGGACTCCTATTAGCGATCAGTGATTTCCTGTCATCGAAAGCTGTTCAGCCACACGTATTTTGGAGCTTGCGCACAATGTCTGGCCTCCATTTAAGTGGGAGGGTGTGACGTCTAAATGGTGCACAATTAACAAAGCTTACGATGAACACCCTGTTCGTCATCCAATAAAATAAACGCTTCCCTTACAGGAAAAAAACGCTTAATTTCCTTCATTTGAAGATAATTATATTTGTAGGCGAAGAGCAACTGCAATTGTTCCTTAGTATATCTGTTGTAGGTAAAATCGCGTCTCCGTTTAAACCCGTTTTCCCTTCGGTGAAATCCCAGTTAAAGATGGGTTCAACCTAAGACCCGAGATTACCTGCAGCACATCCACAATATTTACACACCTTGGGGATTTGCTAACCTTAGCCAATAGGTGAGTATTTTTACACTTCTCTTTCAGCGCTGGCGTTGGTCGGACGGGTACTTTCATTTGTATTGACGCCATAATGGAGCAAATAAACGCCAGCGAGGAATTAGATGTTTACAACTTTGTCACTAAAATGCGAGAGCAAAGGAACTTCATGGTTCAGAGAGAGGTCAGATACTTTTTTCGCGTATGCTTTTTTTGTCAGAGTAGAAAGCATGAAGTGTAATGACCCCTTTTCTCGTTTGTTTGTTCAAGAGAGGCCCAGATCGGTTGTCATTTGTATGCGATCGCAAGGCTAAACGAACCGTACGATAAAAGGAGACTGATAAAATGATCAGTCTATTGTATGGGAAAAGCAGGGCGTTTTTAATAAAAGCTTCGGCCTGGGGCCACTGCTGGGCATCGACGGATGCTTAGGAGAATTATGAAATGCCCCAGTTTATATTTTAAAAGCTCCTGGACTCCGTGGCCCTCCAAAGCTAATGAACTAATTTCCAAAGTAGACTTCGAGAGTATCCCCATTTCAGTACCAAGTTTTCAAGCCCAAGGATGATGCAATTGAAAAAGTTCAATACCAACTGAGGTCTTTCTTAATTCATAGACTCAATACACATTCATCTTTTATGCTTTGCTGGAAGCTACGACATTTGGAGACACAGAAATTCACAGCCACGACCTGCGAATCCAAATGCAAAAAATGGCTGTGACAAATCCTTCGAGTGACAAAACTGCCTTCGAGAGAGAATTTGAGGTATACTGAGTTATAAGATTGGAACTTTATTTCCTTACAGAACAATTTACATATGCTGACATTACAGTTATAGGTTTATACTCTAAAGAATACGTGTGCTTATGCCCCTTTCTTTGGAAGTCGAGTTTTGGAGAACGCGTTCCAACTCACCCCACACCTCATCCAAGTTCCTTGACCACGCATTGGACCTCCCCCTATCTAAAGGTCTGGATCCACTGAGGAAGAGCCATACATTGTCCGATATTATAATTGATGAGTCGCAAAAGGCACTGATGTAGTGTATTAAGGAATCAAGTAGCTGGATTTCTGCGCTATAAATAACGCAGAATCTCAAGTAATCCATGCCAATTATCGACTTAATCTCTGCGCCCACTTTTTACAGCTTTTAGATGGAGTCCTGCTTCCAGAAAATTCGGATTTCTCGTCAGCTCTCAAGACAGTAAATGCCAAGAAAAACCGCTATTCCAATGTCCTTCCATGTGAGTAAAAAACTGGCCAATCCTAGTCACAGTTTAATGGTTGTTCACTGTTTAGACATATTCTGATGGAACACAATGATGTGGTGAACTCTTTAAACCTGTTGCGAACTGGAAAATTACTTTCTGGTGTTCACATATTCTGTGTAGCGCTGTGGGTGGCTTTCATAGCCTGAAGTTCTGATCATGTAAACAGGAACACGGCATGGGAAGCAACTGCTATGCTCTCATTGCGCCTAAATGTATTGTTCCCTTCAGTTACATTGCTTTTACCTTTTTTGCAACAACTTTCTTTTGAATCGCCGGTATCTAGAAAACGGACTTTTGTAGCCCGTGGCGAGGATGGGTACGTACCCTTCCCACCCCCTTCTCTACGGGCCTGCTGATAACGGTCAGACTATAACAAGGAATTCCTGTAATTCTTTTAATTTCATTGTCACAGTAGTGGCTTCCTTGTTCATCTCGTTTTGTTTCTTTTATTTCAGACGAAGAGAGCAGAGTGATGTTGACGGAAACTTGCGGAAAAAAAGATGATGAAGATTCAAGTTACATCAATGCCAGTTATATCGAGGTATATTGCATGTTTCAGGAAACAACAGTCAGTTTACTTAGCTTGTTACATGGTCGTATTGCTTACAACTGTTTTGAATTCAGTGTGGTTGAATAATTACACTGTCATTCTGAGAAACCACAAGAAATGCAGATAATCGAAGTAAACAATCAAGACAGGAATCCAACTAGCTATCACATGACGTCGGCTCAAAGTGCGGGAGGATATGCGCCAGGAAGTCCCAATGGGCGTATTGATTCGTTCCTGATTGGGGGAAGGAGCTTTTGGGCCAATCACTTGTTGCAGTAATGTAAATCACAATAGGTCTTAACGGTCAGCCTATCTTGAGATTTTTGTGGAAACGGAGGCCCTGATAGTACGAATTGATGGTACTCTTAACGCTAGCTGGGTTACAAACAGCAGGAGGGTACCCTGGCGACTTTTGTGCGAAGCAGTTACGGTTACCCTGAACAAACAGGTGAATTGTTCAGCTGAAATGGTATGCTTGATATAATGGCCACAGTGATGATGTTTAGCCAGTTTACCAAATCTCCTCAGTTGACACCAAGAGTAGGGTTTATTTACCTGGACGCCATCTTGTTACAGTCAATTTGTGTGTAAATACGTGTTTTCGTTTTTAGGGTTACCAACAAAGAAAAGCCTACATTGCAACTCAGGCCCCGTTGCGCAACACTGTTGGTGATTTCTGGCAAATGGTTTGGGAGGAAGAAGTGTGCTGTATTGTGATGTTGGTTACACTCAAGGAAGATTCTGAGGTATGCCTAAACATCTAAACAGCGTGCACATGAAACACATCATAGAAGCTTTGATCTGCTGGCTGTGGTAACGATCGGTGTAATATCGGTTTTGGACTTCTTCCACAATGAACTTTCTAGTGTTTTAAAAGGTTTCGCTTCTATTATACAGTCATGTGTCCTGTTGTCAAGTGTTACCCCAGGTCCAGAGACTAACTGGCATTTACTCGATGCATTCATTGCAAGTATCCCGGTGCTCAAATCAGTATTGTTGTGATAGTTGTTCAATGAGATGTGGGCACTTCCTACAGCATAGTTGTTATGCTAGCTGATATAGAGCGGTTTTAAATTGAGTATCAGACTGGGAGCTGATTTCAGTTGTGATTGAAAGGTGTAAAACCAAAACACAGTAATTATAGTGGTTTTCACTTGAGCATTGTAAAAACCCCAAACGAAAGTAATTACACTTAGCCAAGCAGAAAATGCAATTAGAGTAATTCATGACTTGGTTTGATTGGCCAATCGGAAATAAATAATGCAGCTGGCGCTAAGCGTGGGTAAAGGAGACGTATGATTGGTTGAAAAGTTCGAAATTATTTGTTTGTGATCTCTGTCGATAATGTAGCACAACCTTTTAGCTTTATAGCCACCACATATGAAAGGAACTCCTACTTTTTCTTTCACCGCCTTCTGTGGACATATCAATTTTCTTTGGCATGTTAAGATGTTATCATAGATCTTTGTGTTGTGGTATTCCATCGAGAACCTTGCATGTGCACTTTTGGGTACCAATTTTATCCTCTCAAAGGTGAAATTTCTGTCGACTTGTGTCAATGTAATATCCTCTATTTTTAACTCCGGCTCCCTGCACTGTTTCATGTTATTTTTTGTAGGAGCCATTCGTTGATTACTGGTCTGAAGCGGAAGTTGTGATGCACGGCTCATTGTCCATTGAAACAACAGATTTTGACAACAAGGAAACTTACAGTGTTCGAAAAATCAACCTGTCGGAAATGAAGGTACGTTATAGAATACTTGTTCATGTTGTCTTGTTGGTTTTACTTCAAACTGTTGATCACTGCTGGGTAACCTTGTAGTTGTGCAGTGCGTGTAATATTGAAGCGAATCAGAAACAAGGCCCACATTAACTTAAACATGTCTGGTACTAAAACCGGCCCCCCTTGTCCATAGTCCTCTGGTTTAGGATTAGGTGAGGAACGCATGGAAGTGTCGTGAAACAAACGGTCAAAAGGTAGCAATAAATAAGTCTCAAGTTATCCAGCGGAGCACGAGTGCTCTACTGATTGGGGAGACTACAAATCAACTGAAATCAGAACAAACCAAATCAAATGTTGGTTTTTGAGGAGAGGGGGAAACTGGAGAACCCGGAGAAAAACCTCTCAAAGCAGGGTAGAGAAACCAACAAACTCAGCCCACATATGATGCCAAGACCGCGAATCGAACCCGGGCCACATTGGTGGAAGGCGAGCACTCTCACCACTGCGCCAACCCTGCTCCCCACAATAATTGGATAAAACGAAAAAGCTATCACTGGATAAAACGAAAAGCTATCACTGAAAGCTAGCAATAATTGGATAAAACGATGTTTTCGTTGTACCCAATTATTGCTGCCTTTTTACCTTGTGTTTCATGATATTTCCATGTGTTCCTTAATCCAATATCTATTAACAAAATCTGTGTTGATGAGGTAGCTCCCAGGTTTTGGCAGTTTGACTGGTCTTAAAGAGAAAGTGGGCACATATCCACTTTTTTTATTTTCAGAGTGAGAAAGTCCGCCAAGTTACTCAGTACATATTTACTAACTGGCCCAATGACAGTGTTCCTGCTGACCCTATGGCGGTTGTCAATTTGATCACAACTGCAGTGCAAAGGACGCAGCAACAAACAGGAAACCACCCAATAGTTGTACATTGCAGGTATAAGCTAGTAGCAGTTAATCCTCAATAAAGCACAGTGACAAACAGAACATCTTACGCAGCAGTATATACAGTTGGGGTTCTGGCGCACCTCCTCCCCTTGGCTAGGGACCCACAACCTTATCAATCACCTCCCCTACTACCAGAGTTGGCATCGAGAGCACAAGCGCTTCTGCAAACACTGTTTCCACTGCTTCAGCCGGGCCTACCTGCTGGAGGCCCATCGGCCCAGCTGCCGCAGAATTGGGCTGTTCAGGTGGAGATGCAGAAGGAGGGGCAGAACAAGCTCTACTCCCACAACCACCACGAACGGCTGCAGGGCCCTGTATGTCGTCTATGTCGACTTTGAGGTGCTGACCCGGAAGATTGATAGTCCGGGAATAGACCCTGGCGAGAGCAGCATCCAGAAAACCGAGGAGCACAAGGCTTGCAGCTGGTGCTACGTGGTTGTGCACTGCAATGGTGGCACGAAGGCCCCAGTCAAGTACCGTGGCCCCAACACGGCGGAGGACTTCCTTCGGGCGCTCCAAGAAGAGGAGTGCAAGATCCAATGGAGATCCAATGAGTGCTGGCCAAGAAGAAGCCCGTTGGGATGTACCCGGAGGACTGGCGGGCCTTTGATGCCACCACAATCTGCCACGTATGTTAGCCACTAGGTGACGGCTAGGTCAAAGACCACCGGGAAATACAGGAGTGCAGCTCACAATGCCTGCAACCTCAAGCTGTGGCTTTCCGCAAAGACGACCACGATTGCCGTCATATCCCACAACCTATGGGGGCTACAATTCCCACCTCCTCTTCCAGGCCATCTTGAAGGTGGAGGGGTGGATATTGGTGATCCCCAACAACGTCGAAAGTACTTCTCTCTCAGACAGCTGCGCTTCCTTGACAGCATGCAGTTCCTGCTGTTGCTGCATGACAAGCTGGTAGCCGCACATCTGCCAGAGATATTCGCCAAGTACGAGCCCAGCGAAGAAAGGCGATAAATGCTGCAGAGAAAGGGTGTGCATGGGTGAACACGAGTACGTAGACAGCTTTGGTGAGATATGCCTCCCGGGGGGAAGGAGGCCTTCTACAGCCGCCTTGCCATCTCCGATGCTGATACCCATGCACAGTAGGTATGGGAGGTCTTCAGCTGCAGGACCCTCAGCAATTTCCACAGTGTTTACAACTGGACGGCCATGGTTCTCCTTGCAGAGACATTCCGGAAAACATGCTTGCGGCAGTACAGGCTCGACCCGGCCCACTCTCGTGGGATGTGTTGCTCCTGAGCATTGGGGTTGACGTAGTACTCTTGACCAACTATGACCAGCACCTCCTTGTGGAGAAGGGGCTAGGGTTCGGTCGCACCAACAACCCTTGCGTCAAGGGCCACAACCTGGTAAAGCCCACAACCCACCTACCCTACCTCGACGTGAAATCTTGACGGATGGGCCATGCCACAGCCCCTGCTGATGGGTGGCTTTGAGTGAGTCGAGAAGTGCAAAGGCCAGGCCACCCACGCCGCCGACCACCCCGCCCACGATCCTACATCCTCGAGGTGGATCTTGGGTACCCAGAGTCACTCCATGATGCTCCCCTAGTGGCTCTTGGACTACCAGCATGGCCTACACTACCGGAAGCTGTAGGTCTACCTGTCTCTTGGCATGTGGCTCCACATTGTCCACTGTGCATTGTGCTTCTGGCAAAGCCTGTGGATGGCCCAGCTACATGGCGAAGAAGGCTGCAACACGGAAGACTTCAAAAAGGACCTGTACAAGCTGCTCGACAACAGCGTGTTCAGCAAGACAATGGATTACCTCCTGAAGAGGGTCGATGCTCAGCTGGTGCATGCAAGTGAGACCAACCAGGTGTGGCAGCTCGTTGCAAGAGCAACGGTCTTCAGTGACTACCTCGCCGTGATCCAGCTCCACAGAAGCCGGCTACGGCTGTGCTGGCCGGTCTACACCAGAACAAGATCTTGCTGTCACCCTTCAACTCCAAACAATGGATCGCGGATGATGGGGTCCACACCCTTGCCTATGGCCACTGGGGTGCCAGGCCTCGTGTGGCAGGCCGAGATGGATGCATACATCAAACAGATACTGGCGGAGTAGACCACCATCAGGGGCCCTCCAACTGGGGGGAAGAAGAGTATGGAGAAAAGATGCCCTGCTACTGCATAGAGCTTGGGTGCCAGAGGTCTCCCAGCTACAACTGGCTTGGCGAGAAATCACAGCTGTGTTGCTCCAAACATCGAAGGCCAGAGACCGCCCAGGCTTCTGCTGCCTAGAGTTAGGTAGCCAGACACGGGCCTCCGAGAACTGGCTTGGCAAGAAGCCCGCCCTGTGCTGCGCCAAGCACCGAGTGGCTGGGATGGTCAACGTGTATGGCCTGTGCTGTCAGGCGTGGCCATCGTGGAATTGGCCATGCGAGAAGACGCCCCTGTGGTGCACAAAGCACCAAAAGTCAGGCATGGAGAGGGTTTGGGTCTCCCCAATTGGAGGGCAGAAACCTGTCGAGAATGATGCCCCATGAATGCCTGGAGACAAGGTGCTGGCCAACAAGAAGCCGCCCCTGTGTTGCACCAAGCACTGACAGCTGGGAATGGAGACTGACAATGCCCCCAGCTGTCGGGAGCCAGGCTGCCAGACAAAGGCCACGCAGAACTGGCCAGGACAAGAGGCTGCCCCTGTGTTGTGCAAAACACCAGGAGCTGGGGATGGTCTTTGTCTACGGTCTGCTGGATACTGCCAATGCAGAACTGGGCGGTCGAGGAGACGTTGGTGTCTGTGGTGTTTTGCCCATCAAAATCCTGAGAACGTTGTGGGATGCATAGAGCAAGAAGCTGTCAGCCTCCATGCCAACTGCAGTCTCGAACATGAAAGCTGTGGTTGCGGGGAAAAAGGAGGCCTTTTTCATGTACGGGTGGATCCTGCAGACTCCAAGTGGCCCGGACCTGCCGTGTGAGTCGTTCCTTCTCTGGAGAGTGTGGTAGCTGGTCTACCAGCTCCATGAGGATGAGGTGGACCTTTCATGGGAGCACTGCGCCCTGTCAGCGTGCCTATCGCTGGACCTGTGCTGCGACGTCCCCCACCTGAGATGGGCGTTTTGCCGTCAACCACATTTTTATGGGCAACCTCGAGTGCGAGGTCCTTTCTGTGCTGTGTGCCAAGGCTTCGCTCCAGGTGCAGACCATCGCTCGGGTGCTGACTGCCCACATCTGCCACCACAAAAGGAAGGACATCCTTGACTGCATCCTCTGCCCCGAGTACACCACTGTCCCATAGTAGGCCAGTGGCAAAGCCCGCGTTTTGGAGACGTCTCAGCCTTGCTCATTGCCAAGGTGAAGAGCGAGCTTTCTATGGAACACATCAAAGCCATCCACCACACCAAGGCGAAGTGTCGGCCACGCAAGTCCAGCACCAGTGGTACATTGGGAGTGGGCAGCTGCAGAGCCTTAGCCGGAACTGCAGTGCTTGTGAGCCTGGTGGTGGCCGGAAGCATTTACTCCGATGCAAAGCCGCTGTCATGCCAGAATGGCACAAAGCCACCCAGTCAATCTGAAGACACCTTGGATAATGGCCCCAGCTGACCGCCGACCATTCACTTCCCCACCCACGACACGCCAGTCGTTGAATTCCACCTGGCCTGGCCTGGCCAAGAAAGGGTGGAACCAAGTTGCTCCAAATGTACCAGATGCTGGTGTGGCCAAGCATTGGCCGGTCCCATTATCATGTGGCCAAACCATCGTCTCTGGATTGGAGACGACTTTGGGTGTTGGACATAGTAGCCAGCTGGACTATTAGCCACTGGAGGGTCTCCGCAACCGACGCAAAATCGCCTTGGACTGGCGATCGCACAGTCGGCACCTGCTGGTCTTTCTGTTTCCAAATTCGGTAGACCTTGCTCGCGCTGATCCGTAAACGCTGCTGGATCAAATGGATGGGCTCCTTCCGGCATGGGCCCTCGATCTCTCGGATCTGTTCCGGGGTTTGTTTGGTCTTTCCGACAATGTTTCTTGTCTGGTCCATGCTGGAATGTCTGTACCACTGTTCTATTCAAATGCTAGGCAAAGCTGCGAGCGGTGGACTCCGTAGCTGGACGCTGGGTTACCTGCTAGATGGGCGGTGGATTCCGTAGCTGGTGGCAGCCGGTTGGACAGAAACCCTTCCAGATGTGTGCGTGGAAGCCTGTCCGGGGACACATCTCGATGTGTAGGTGGAACCCTTCAGGGACTCCGGCCGGAAACCCATGCATATGTAGTATGGGGGGTGGGAGGTTCTGGATACCTGCGAGCCGAACCTGGGGAGACGTAAGGCTGTGGGTTCCTCGGCAAGGAGAGGAGGTGGGCCAGAACCCTCACTGTATATACTACTTGCGCTCTTTTCTTGCAAAGAAGTGGATTAAGTATAGTGTTATCTGGAACAAAGAAATGGGAAGGTTGAACTAAAAAGAGGTGCTTCTTGGCCAACCGTACGTTGTATGTTCCGGACATTGATTGGTTGACTGACTGACTGATTGATTGATTTTTAGTGATGGTATTGGCCGGACAGGAACTTTTTGTGCCCTGTTAACTTCACTGGATCGTCTCAAACTCGAAGACACAGTGGATGTGTTTACCACAGTGCGCATGCTGAGAACACAGAGACCAGGAATGGTGCAAACTTTGGTAGGTGACGGCGATTTTTCCCTCTTTTTATAGGGACTTTAACGAAGGTTAAAGGGTTTGGACGAAGGTTTTGGGTTAGGTTTATGTTCTTTTTGAATGTGTTGATTTAATGTGGAGTTGTGGGGTCTGGGATATGCGCGAGTCAGACTAGAACAGTGTGATCAAGGCACAGCTCGATTGGTTGAGTGATGCAACAAGAAGTTTTAACTACTTGGAATAATAACACCACCAATGGTATTGTAGTGCTGACCACTGCTATTGAGTGGAACGTTGAACTAGAAAGTTATAAACTTCCCGAAGTGACATTTTGATTGCATTCATTGCGTTTTTTGTATATAGAGAGGTAGAATCTAAGTTTGAAACGATAATATTCAAAGTTAAAAGGCTTGTGGGGTCGCTTATGAAAGGATCTAACGTACTAATGGGCCTAAGTAAATTTACAACTTATCTATAACCTAAGATATATACATTTAAATGACTAAAATATTCTACAAGTTCAACTTTGTAGGTGTTATGTGTAAATAAAGTGTTCTGATCTGAACGTGCCGGTGAATGCAGCTGTCACTTAAAAAGTAAAATTCTAGAGACTCCCATAACATGTGAAATTAATTAATTTGCGGTGTTTGCTTAACTTAACATCCTGCTTTCTCTTTTTGTCATAGGATCAGTACAAATTTATCTACGATGCCTTAATCGCATACCTGGATTCATTTGAAGCCTCGTTGTATCAAAACTTCTTATAATTAGACATAATAATTTGATTGAGGGCCGAAAGAAAGAGAAGTGGTAACTGCTGACGACTTGTATAAAAAGGCGGCCCGCAACAGGTGTTTGGCCATGTAAGGTATCTTTGGAGATTGTGAATTCGCTTGGAAGATAAACTTCATTTCCTTCATACTTCGCCATCTTTTCCATGTACGACCACAGTAGACTTTTTGTTGATTTGTAGGCAATAAGTATTTTCGGAGCAAATGAAACGTAGAATTGTCTTGTTCGAGCAATGCGACGAGAGACGTTTTAGAGTGATTTCCGTTTTGATATATGTATGACTTTTTTGGTTCACTTTATAACAGACCTAGAGTGAAGTGAGTTATTTTTCTGTTGGAAAATTGAAAGGTTTCAAATGATTCTGATACTGTAATATCATCGTCGTTCAAGGTTATCTCCCTTGAAGAAACTGAGGCACTTCGAAATTCGTACAGTTACTGTCAGTTGTGAAAAAGATAACATGAGTGCTAAATATAGCAACACGATGGTTATATTTGCAAGTGACAGGCTGTGTTGTCGTTTGTCGTGTTCTTGTTCGTCAGTGGTGATTGATCCAATCTGTTACGGTGGCCAGTTTACCAGATTTCTCCGCCAAACGCTCAAGCAACGTTTACTGTACCCATTGTTAAAGCAAGAGAGCAACGGCGAGCGCTGTTGAAATAATGTGGATGATTTGGTGAAAATTCAGGTAACGATCTCCCTGTTGTGAATTTTCGTAGCATGTTGCTTCCACAAGAACCAACGCGCCACCTCACCCCCGTTGTGACACTCACACACGTGGATTTCTGGTTCAATGGTAAATAATTTGTCAAAATCACGCCTGACACCTGGTATGGAAATCAAGATTGACGAAGAGAAAATTAGCCATTTCATATTTCGTGACGAGTCACGAAAATACCCTTTACGACCATCTGCAATGATACAAGTCAGGCCCCGGTTGTTCGAAAGGTGGATAACACTATCCACCGGATAAATCGCTTTCCAGCGGGTAAATGCTAGCAAATCCAATTGAGTTATCCAGTGGATAGCGCTATCCACCTTTCGAACAACTAGGCCCAGGCCAACAGAAGCTCTGCAGACTGGGCCGTTTCTGAAAAGGCCCTAAACGTTTCGGTCGCCATAATTCTCTCCTTGTCTTTTAAACAGAAGACGTTTGAAGGCCCCAAAACTTTGAAACTGGTTCAAGTTAAAAGACCAGACTTTTAAAATATGGGCATCGCAGTTGAAGAAATTGTTCCTCTGGAGTTTGGAGAAACGGGCCTCTGACCGTCGTTGTTTAAAAGCTGGATCACTTATTTGGGTGGATAAGTCACTCTCTAGGTGTTTGAAAATGTGGAAGGATTTCAGGTATTTGAATAAGCATTTAAGTACAGAAATGTACAAGAATCTTGGCAAACGTTTCCCTTTGGAAGTTATTCCGCCAAAGCTTGTCCTCCTCCGCTCGAGGAGAGGTCTGAGAACGACTGGTGGTGCTTGCATGGAATGATGGGATCATGGCGAGTGTGAACGAAGAACCAATTTTGAGTGGAAAAACTATCCAAGATGTCAGGTAATTTTGTATGTGAAATCTTGTGAAAGGCCTCTGTTATTTGTATGTAATACTGAATTTAAAAGGAAGGGTCTTTATTATACAGGTTTTGGAGTTGACACTTCTCCTTGTACTTGGCAATGTTCGACTTCATCGTTGTCCTCCTTTGGTTGTGTCGTTAGGCAGTGTTAAACGGGGTCAAGTTTATGGCTGTTTTTGGCGATGAAGCTGCTAAATAGACTCGTTGACTGACGTGCTACAGGTGAGATTAAACTTTTTGAACTGAAGCTTGTGTACTTGGCAATGTCAACCTTGGGGCCAGAGGTAGATTTGACATTTGTGAAATGTGGGAGTGTGAAATTCCCTGGCCTCGGGGGCAGATGTATCATGTGAAAGATCCGTAACATTTCCCTCCTTGGAGGGTGTTATTGTGATGAAGAAGTATCCCCTTTTTTAATATATGGCAAGAAGTCAAAGACATTTTGTTTGTTTCCATGTAATGTCTCGATTAATTGCTAGAGTGCCCATCCCCCCCCCCCCCGGGCAAACCCCGGGCATTTGATGCGATTTTGGCTCTGTATGGTGGGGAATTTGATGCAGGACGAAGCCCGCCTGGTCAGGCATTTGATTGACCAGACCAACAAGATTTGTTAAAAAACTTCAGTGTTGTTCTCAAAGGGGCTTGACTGAAATTGAACAATATTTTCCTACTGGGCGATTTCAACGGCAACATGAAGTTCTTTCTAACTCCAAACCAAACAGTGGCACTGCTAACTTC
This sequence comes from Astreopora myriophthalma, assembly GCA_014634185.1. Lineage (NCBI taxonomy): Eukaryota > Metazoa > Cnidaria > Anthozoa > Scleractinia > Acroporidae > Astreopora > Astreopora myriophthalma. The sequence goes on along the minus strand of BLFK01000297.1, from coordinate 1,267,620 downwards.
GATAAAGTTAATGCAAACCCACAAGTTATTTCAACATACAAAATGTGATCACTAGGGACACTTGCATGACACCTACTTAAAACATGCCTATAGATCTCATCGTTACCACATGCAAAGACCTGATTAGAAATGGAGGCTCCTATCCCTTGGGCATCTCTGACCATAGTCTAGTCTAAGCTGTTGTCAGACTTGCTTGTAAATGCCCACTGCCTAAGTTTGTGCAGACTCGTAACTGTTGCAGATTGAATGAGAAGGGCTTCAAATGCGATGTGGAAAGTGCGCCCTTTCACATAGCCATGATTTTTGATGACCCGGACAACTTGCTATGGCTGTGGAACAAATTATTTCTACAAATTGCAAACAAATAAACATGCAACGATGAAACAAGTAAAAGAGAGAAGTCAATCACATTCATGGATCACTAGTGATATTAGGTGGAAAATGAACAGGAGATTTAAACTGTATAAGGAAGTGGTTAATATGAACGATAATGAAAAGTGTTGAGAATATAAATACCTCTGAAAAAAGACCACAGCTGATGTATGGAGAGCAAAAGCAGAGTACTTCAGAAGCCAAGTCAACGAGGTGAAAATTTGAAGTGCTTACTGGAGACTCGTGAAAGATGTGGCAAATTTTTCTAGAATGTCATAAACCAATTAAGTCTCTAAATCAAGACCTATAGTAATCATTGGTGATTCGGTGATCAAGTACATCAAGCCAAAGAAGCTGTCTCAAAGACCTGTGCATAAATTTTCAAATCCTGGAAAAACCACTGATGAAATCACCAAGGCTGTTACCTGTATTGCCCTCGCAACTGATCCATCTCATGTTATAATTCACGTGGGCACTAACAATGTACCAATAGGTTCTGCTGAATCTTGTGCTGCTAAAATCAAGAGCCTTGCTCTGAAACTGAAGACTAAGTTTCCAAACTCAAGAATTGGGATTTCAGGAATAATCTATAAAGAAGGCGTCAATGTAGATTCAACATGTAATAAAATCAACGAGATGGTCAAGCTAATGGCAGAAGAATGTAATAACATTACCTATGATGATAACTCAGTTATCGATTGCTCCAGGTTAAATGGAGTAGTCTTCATTTGAATGCAAAAGGTTCTTCATTGCTGGCGGTGCAGTTTATTAAGTTTTAAGATCAGATTCTGGTAGGCATACTGAGACCCATAAGGATTTTCAGATCTCAAGTATTCAACAACTAGGAAAGTTCCTGATGGAACTAGGAACTTTCAAACCGCCAGCTCGCAAAAGGAGATGCCCACGTTAGCTTCTCAACTGAACGACTTAACACCAGGTATTCCTAATAGTAGAGGTTTTAAAATGGCATGTTTGAATATAACCAGCCTCCGTAAACACATAGATGAACTCCGCATTTTCTTGCACAATAACTGTTTTTCTGATATATTAGCAATCAATGAAACCCAGCTGCATGAAATAATTAGTGATAATGAAATTACAATAGAGGGTTATGATATTGTTCGTCGAGATAGACCTTTGAACGGCAGAAATGGAGGCGGTGTTTGCTTTTATATCTCTACTAGCATTGACTATTTAGTCCATAAAGGCTTAGAATTTACTAATCTCGAAACTTATCAATTGAAATTACGAAACCAAGAGCTAAACCATTTGTTGTGAGTACATGGTATAGGCCTCCCAACTCTTCTTCTGAGCTATTCGCAGACTTCAAAGCATTTGTTGGGAGGTTTGATGCTGAAGGTAAAGAATGTTATATAATGGGCTACCTTAACTGCAATATGTTGCCAACGCCTTGTGGTAACATCAACACCCCAACACTTCTAAATATTGTGGATATTTATAATTTCAAACAGCTTATTTGTGAACCCACCCGAATTACTCCCTCAAGTAGCACTTTGATTGATGTAATCTTTTTTCTAGTCACTTGAATAACATATTGTGTTCGGGAGTGTCCCACATTGGTATAAGTGATCACAGTCTGGTTTATGCGTATCGTAAAATTTCCTTGCCACCCCCACTAAAGGAATTAACAATATTTTGTATCGACAATTCAAACATTTTGATGCCCAAAGCTTTCGTGCTGATATTGTGGTTCAACCATGGGATGAGCTCATGAGGATGGAAAACCCCAACAGAATGTGGCTAAAGTGGAAATCGTTATTTTTAGAGGTATGTACTAAACATGCTCCTATCCGCACCAAACGTGTTGGTGCCTCTAGAAGGCCATGGATAAATGATGATCTTAAGAAAATGATGTACCGTAGGGACCACCTAATAGCTTCAATAACGAAAAATCCAGAGGACTGGAATAATTTTAAAAAGGTGTACAACCAAGTAAACAGTGCAATCAAAAATGCAAAACGGTCCCTATTATTACAAAACCTTTAAAACATGTGATGGCAATTCACGTAAGAATTGGCAGGTCATTAATGTAATTACCTCTTGCAGATCTAAGAAATCTGTAATTAATGAACTTGAGTGTAATGGAAAGAAAACAAACAACTTAACTGAAATTGCTGAGAGCTTTAATACATTTTTCTCCGAAATCGGCCCTGAATTGTCTAAAGAAATAGAGGATGGGGATATTAGTTATAAACAGTTTCTCAGCAAAACCAAGGAATTTTCTTTACTGTGGATTGGCTCACGGTCATGGTCAGGGTTGGACGTGTTTCATAGTGCTTCTGTGATTTGCGCTTTATGTAGTCTTCTTTATCCTTTTGGTGCTATAAGGAGCTCTGTTTGGCTAAATGAACTGGTCTGTGGTTAGTGTACTGAACGCGCCGTGAAATTTTCTGCGTGAGTAATTCCAAGATGGGCGACAAGGTGAAGACTCGTTTGAGCAGTGTGGTTGATGAGGTAGTTGCCTCTTTCGCCAAAGAAATAAATCTATACATTAAGAATTCGATTGTTTTCAAGGAAGCTATTGCTAGTGCAGTTCATGAAGCAGTGCTACCACTGCAAATGGAGATTGCATCGTTGAAATCCGAACTAAACAATTTAAGATCCCAATTAGCCAAAATGAAGGCCAAGGCCAACGAGGATGAACAGTACTCACAGAGAAATGATATTTGCATTTTTGGACTACGAGAGGAAGTTGGTGAGGATTGTTTTCAAAATGTCCTTGATCTTTGTGAAAAAGAATAAAAGATAAACATTAAAAGGGAAGGATTCCCAGGAAGGCATGCAGCATCCGTCACCACGCACTACATGTATGATTGTCAAGGTCACTGGCCATGGAACTAAAATGAAAATTATGAAGGCCCGCCATGGACTAAGAGGGAAGAATATTTTTATAAATGAAGATTTAATGAAGATTAAGCACAAGTTTCTCTTGTACGTCAAGAAAAATTGCATTGAAGGAGTACTGTGGCAGTGTATGTGGTTGATGGGATGGTAATGGCTAGGAGTTCAATTACCAACAGAACATTTGGCACCATGAAGAAAGAATTAAATATGACTTAGAGCAGCAGTTGGGCTTTTTAATTGTTTTAGTTATGCTTCATGTAGATGCATTCTTTCATTTCCAATCTTATCTGTTGCTATTTGGTTTGTGTTGTTAATGACTTTTGTTATGCTTTTATTAATTTCTTGCTCAGTACAGCTGTACATCCGAATCTGGGTCCAAATTATAATTCAAGTTTTTCGCTCGCCCATTTGAATGTGAGGGGTCTTAACGCAATTGATAAGTTGAGTGAAATTTCTGCTTTGACTTTTCTTCATGGTTTTGTTGTTTTTGCATTTTCTGAAACTTGGTTGAATCCAGCTGTAGCAAGGGATTCCATTGTAATTCCTGGCTACAGTCATCCCTTGAGAAAAGATAGAGTTGGGAAATGTAGGGGCGGAGTCGCTATTTATGTCAAGGATCACATTGCAGTTAAAAGAGGCTATGATTTTGAATTGTCCAACAGTTTGGAGCTTCTGTGGGCTCAGTGCAATGTTGATAATTTTGTTATTCTTTGTGGAGTTTGTTATCATCCTCCTAATCAGTCAGCAGACAATGAAAGGATATTCTTTGAGCATTTGCAATGGTGTTTTGACAAAATCAAATCATGTGCTTGTTGTTTTTCAGCCGTTGTTCTCGGTGATTTCAATGCCCATTACAATTTTGGCAACACTTTATCTCCTAACACCGATATTGGCATCAAGTTTGTTTTATTTTTTAGAATGCAATAGTTTAATATACCAGCTTGTAGATGAGCCCACATGAATTACGAGGAAGGTGTGGAACTTCAAAAATATTGATTCTCGGGCTCTAAACAATGCTTTATTGTATGCAAATTGGGATGAAATTTTTCGTGTCACACTTAGTGATATTGATGCAGTGTATGAATTTTTTGTTTTTTTTCATTATTTGTAAGCATAGTTGAGTCCTTTACACCACGTAAGAATATCACTGTCCGTCCTCGTGACAAGCCATGGATGACTAATGAGATTCGCCAAGCCATTTGTAGGCACGATCATCTTTTAAAAGTTTATTCCAGGGTCAAACTAAGTGATGCTTGGGAAAGATATCATGTTCAAAGGAATAGGGTCATTAGATTAATTCGATCAGCTAAGATCGATTTCAATGCCAAAATAAATCAAGTCTTATGTGATTCTCTGACTTCTGCCAATAGATGGTGGGGCATGTATGGAAATAAGTACTGTTCAGGTATTCCTGCGATTTATGAAGATGACCTTCTTGTTTCCAACTTGAAAGAGAAAGCTGGTCAACCTTTTTAATGATTACTTTGTGAGTGTTCACCAAATACTTTAATGTTTATTGTAGTGGATGGAGGCCTTGTTTATAAACTTTTGTCTTCTGTTAATGTTACTAAGGCATGTGGTTGTGATGGCATAAGTAACTGTGCGGTGAGGGATTATTCAATGCATTTACAAATTTAATTAACACTTCATTTAGACTGGGTCAGTATCCCAGTGCCTGGAAACTTGCTAATATTCTGCCGCATTTTAAAAAAGATGATTGACAGCTGGAAACAAATTGCCCACCAGTTTCTCTCTTATCGTGCTTATCCAAAATTTGTGAGAAGGTTGTTTTTATACACTTTGATAGTTTTTTTGACACCATTGGTTTCTTTTATAAGTTTCAAAGTGGTTTTCACCAGGTGATTCTACTGTAATGCAACTTGTATATAAAATTTAGGAGGCTCTTGAGAAAGGCTATGAGATTAGGGCAGTATTTCTCGATAATCGAAGGCTTTTGATTGTGTGGCATCGTGGTCTTTTAGCGAAATTAAGTAGTATTGGAGTTGAGGGTAACCTGATGAACTGGTTTGCTAGCTATCTTTCTAATCGAAAACAAAGGGTGGTTATCGAAGGTGTTCATTCTGATTTGCGTAACATTGTGGCTGGCGTCCCTCAGAGGTCAGTCCTTGGCCCGTTGTTGTTTCTTATATATATTAATGATTTACCAACCTCTGTCAATTGTAACTGTTTTTTATTTGCGGGTGATAGTCTTTTGTTAGAAGAAGTTCATTCACCAAGTATTTGTGCTACTGGACTGAATCATGACTTGGCATCGATATCATTTATTTATTCTTCTTGGGCCAACTGATGGTTGGTAAGCATGAATGCAACTAAGACTAAGTCGATGATTTTCCAGATCCCCCCCCCCACCCCCCGTTGATAATGAATGGTGTCTCAATCGACGATTTAGCAGTTTATGAACATCTGGGTTTGACGTCGTCGTCTAGTCTGTCCTGGCGAGCACACATTTTAAAGATACACCAAGAGGCCTCTAAAAAATTAAATCTTCTTAAACCCTTGAAATATCGATTGAGCCGTTATTCACTTGAGCTGTTATATAAATCTCTGGTGCATTCATCTCTAGAATATGCTTATGTTGTGTGGGATGGTTGCTCTGAATCTGACAGCAATCTGTTGGAAAGCTTACAAATTGAGAGTGGTAGGCTTGTTTCACGTGCCATGAAAGGAATAAACAGGGTTAGCCTTTTAGGGGATGTTTCATGGGCTGAGCTTAGCAAAAGGCCTAAAATTCATAAACTTTGCTTAATGCATAAAATGGTTAATAAGTTAGCCCGTAGCTATTTATCTAATCTGTGTCCTGCTTTCGTCAGTCAGAGGTCATGCTATAACCTTTGCTTGGGAAATGATCTTTGTTTGCCTTATGTTTGAACTGAAAGGCATAAATCCTTTCTTTTTTCAACAACACAATTGTGGAATTGTCTCCCCTCCACGGTTAGCCTGTTTTCCTCTCTTAGCAGTTTTAACAATGTTTTTAAGTTTATGAAATTTCCAACTCGCAATTATTAATTTTTCACAGGGGATAGTGCAGCGTCAATTCTTCATGCTCGCTTAAGGCTTAATTTTAGCGCTTTAAATTATGATCATTTCAAGATGAATTGCTCTGTTTCATCTGCTTGCGTTCTATGCGATGCACCTGTCGGTGATGCCAAACTGCCAAACACTATCTGTTGTTTTGCCCGAGTTTCTGTCACTAAATATCGATCGTGGATTGGTCAATGCTGTTGTCTTTCTTGATCTCAAAAAGGCATTTGATACTGTGGACCACATTATTTTATTATCTAAACTACAGTTATACAGTATTAAAGGACCTGCCCTTACGTGGTTTTCCTCTTACTTAAATAATTGTATACAAACCAGCCTAGTAAATTGCAATAAATCATTCCAGAGGTTTCTTCAATGTGGTGTCCCACATGGAACTATTCTAGGCCCTCTTTTATTCTTGTTGTATATAAACGATCTACCCAACTGTTTACATTACTCACAACCAAGAATAAACTTTGAATTTGACGAAAACAGAATTTTTATTAATTGGTTCTAGACAGAGATTGTCTAATCTACCTGAGAGTCCTACCATTAATATAAACCAAATCCCTGCTGAAAAGGTCTCCACCACGAAATCTCTCAGTGTATATATTGATCAAAATCTAAATTGGGAAACTCATATCAAAGAAATTTCGAAACAGATTGCCCTCTGGCATTAGCGTCATTAAACGCATAAGGAACTACATGTATGTGTAACACACGAGACACTTCTCACTATTTACAATTCATTAATGAAGCCTCATTTCGATTATTGTAGTGTAGTGTGGGGATGCTGTTCAAAAGCACTCTCTCTGAAGTTACAGAGGCTTCAGAACTGTGCTGTGCGTATCATAACCTTCTCTAATTATGACAAAAACACTGATGACCTTTTACATGTACGTAGTTTAAATTGAAATAAACTTAATCATCAAAGGGCTCTAAGTAAAGCGATTATGATGCACAATGCTGTGAACAACCAAGCTCCGAATTATTTGAGTTCTTGTTTTTTTTTCTGCCTAATGAAAATTTGACTTAAGCCTTAGAAATGCTGAATGTAACCTTTCTATACCAAAGCCACGCACTAACTAGCTATAGCAGAGCTGTGTTATGGAATAGCTTGCCTAAAGAGGTAAAACAATCAAACTCTCTAAATGATTTTAAAATGAAATTGAGAAACCATGCTTTCCAAAGCGAGATCATTTAGTACATTTGTATATATACACGGCATCCTTGTAAAGCAGGTCTATTATTATTTTATTACATGTAGTTAGCTTTTTCATAATTAGTGTATTAGTGTAGCTAGTGTTTTTATCCTTTAATAATAATTAATTGTAAATTCCTCCTAGCTGAATGGAAACACCATTTTAAAATAAAGTTCTACTACTACTACTACCACACTGGCCCCCTCCCACCCATATACCTCGGAGGCAATAACATAGAATGGGTAACACACAGTTGACTCCTGGGTGTGGATATTGATGCCAAGCTGGGCTGGTACATTCATATTAAGGGACTAAAGAAGAGGTTTGTTAACAAACTAAGCATTATAAAGAAAAGCAGAGTTTTACCCAAATGAGATCTTTTAAACCTGTACTTCAAAGTGATAATTCGTGCAGTCATGTATGGTATATCCATATGGGGAGGTACAAATTGGCAAGATGACCTTGATTCACTTGAAAGACTACACTAGGGCTAAATGGGACACTCTAAGAACTTGCTATGACAGGGTACATACGGGTCATGGAAAACCTGGAAAGTCATGGAATTTAAGTATTTCATTTTCGAGGCCTGGAAAATCATGGAATTTAATTGTTGGTCATGGAAAGTCATGGAAAATTATAGTATGTGTGGTACGTAAATTATTGCAGATGTCGAAGCAGGGATAAAATAAAATACAAGCAACCATGTCAGAAACTGAATACCCGAAAACAAGGATTATTTTGGCAATCTTTAGGTCGTGGAAAACTGGAAAAAGTCATGGAAAAGGTCATGAAAAGTCATGGAATTTGAAAAGCTTAAAAGAGTACGAACCCTGTATAAGCAATCTATCCTGAAACTAACTTACAAGATGTATAGCAATGATTTACATGTACCACCCTGTATGACAGCAACATATTATGTTAAAATCGCAACCCTCTTATAATAATTATTACTCTAGCCATAGGCGGCTAGAGTTATAAATTGGTATTTGACTCTTATTTATTATTATTATTTTTTTTTTTGGGGGGGGGGGGTCACGATTTTCCAATCCATTATCGATTACTGTCGATGTTAGTTTGAGTGGTCTTTTTAAATGAGTGTACACACTGGGATTCAAACCCACACTCTGCATCAGAGGCAGTAGCGATGTTCACAAGGCTTCTTTAGGTGACCGGAAACCATTACTTCTCCATATCCGGTTGTGATATGCCACCAGTCAGCCATCTTTAGCCAGCTACTTTCTTTTCATCGTACAATTACTGGTGGTGAAATGTCATCAAAATACCATCAGAAAAACTTGTCAAGCATCTGTTTCCCAATTTTGAATCAAATCAATGGGTATTGTAACATTTTTAGGTCTGTACAATGAAGTCAATTTGACGATCGGGGTTTTCTCGATGTTATCACTATCGTTGTGGAATGTTTCTGATCACTGAACAGTCTCCAGGGCTGCCTAGTATTTCCTGTAAACCTTCTACCATAAAATGAATTATGCTTAATGACCTTTCAATCCAAAATCGGCTAAAAGAGAGACTAGAGTATAGGCTACCTGTGGCCTCTTGTTTAAGAAATAGTCTTTAGTTTGAAATCCCACCTTTCAAATTGAATATCAAAAAGTTTTCCATATCTTACAGAGGTCCAATTTTGTGGAATCACTTGCCGATTGATTGTTGTAAGGGGAACAGTGTGAAAAGCTTCTCCAGAATGATTATCAAACTTACCTTGGTCAGGGACATTGACTTTGCAAAGTTATATTGTAGGAGATAGCTAGTCCTTATAAGAAGTTTTTAACTGTAAAATATCAGTTTGGCCAAATTATGAAATATAAATTTGAATATTGATTGAATAGGATCTTTTTTTTTTCTAAACATCTATTTGATGCCTGTACATATAAGTAGGTTTTAAGGTTATGTATCTATTTATACACAAGCTGCAGAGCTTAAAGAAAGGTTTTACTTTCTTACATTATCGAGAAGGGTGACAAGCTGGAGGATTACTTAATTTATTCATTGAGAGCCATGGTGCGATTCTGTGTGGCTTTTGTTGCTGAAAAGGATGCCTTTTTTCGAGTCTAAAGCAGTGACAGAGACTTGAAAAACATTGACAGCACAACTTGGTGGTTTGTGAAGGCCTTCCTGATGGAGTATTTGACCTTAATAACTGGCAACATCTTGGGGAATTTGAGCAAAATGTTTTAAAAAGTCAAATGCTCGGGGGGGAAGGGGGGGTGGTTGCTCTTGGAATTGATCAAGACACAATACAACACTAAAATGTACCTTTCTCTTTCTTTCCTCTTGAAGGGTGTGGTTTCCTTGCGTATGAATGTCCAACAAGCCTCTACCCTCAGGAGAGCAAGGTTAGTATAAAGGCATATTCATAGGATAATATCCAGAATAGAATCGCTGCTGTATGTCCCTACGTGATAGGTGTTCATTACATTATGCATCGGGTAGTGTTATCTTGAATTTTTCACAAATGTAATAATCACACTTTACTTCTATAGCACCATTTCCATGGGTGCCCAATGGCACTTTACACCAAATGTTAGAAATATTATATGAATTTTTAAATTTAAAGAAAACGACAAAACTTTTAAGTTTGTAATACATGTTTCGACAGAAACTTCTGTCATCTTCAGTTAATTAAGGTACAAAGCGTTAGACGTTGAATTTATACGTAGGAAAAAAATGCTAATTATGCTAGTAACAACAGAATGTGCATAAAATGTGACAATGTGAGAATTAAAAGGATAGTTTTAGGTTAACATGATGTAATTGTTGATTCAAAGAAGGTTATTCTCTTTGAATATGAATAGCCTCTTTTATCTTAAGCTGGAAACTCAGAGGTGTGATCTAAAATATGGAAACAGTCTGCTGAACACAAAAAGGATGCCTAATATATGAATTGTAATTAGTGGTCTCAAAATCTATATGTAAGAATATGACAGGTGGTACAATAAAAGTGTACCCTAGCTAGCTAGGTAAAAATAGTGTGGAAAAACTTATTAATCATGACATACTATGTTGTTTGTACAAGAGAAAATAATTAATTTAATAAAATGGTTTGTTAAAGAGGTTAACAAGTTTTTAGTTTCCTCTGATGTAAGGTCAAGAGGGTGATCGTTGCTCAAATGAGGGGACACAAGAGAAAATAGTCTGGACTCTTAGTTTTTTCCAGTTTCATTGAACTTCAACCAACTGTTAGATTGTGTTAATGACTATACCTTTTAATTAAGTTAAGCCATATAAGGATTTGAAGGTAATTAAGAACTGTGTCAGTAAATGGAGGTTGGGCACCTGAGACATCTAGGAGCTTCCACTATCACATGGAGTAGATGTCGCCCTTTCATCTTCTGCAGACTTGACTACTGGTTGATTTCAGACAGGTTGACTGATTTAGTTACACATGTTGATATTCAAGCGTCTATTAAAACCAACCACTCATCTATAATATTAGAACTAGAAGATATTAAAGAAAGCTTAAGGGGACCGGGTTTCTGGTCAACTATACCAAAACAGAAGCTATGTGGATTGGCTCCTGTCGAAACAATCCAGCCACACCTTTGGGACTTAACTGGGTCAATACTGTAAAAGCACTTGGAATAGTTTTTACATATAATGAAACTGAAAAACTCGAGAAAATTTTCTATGATAAATTAAAAGATATTAAGCTGCAGATGCGGCTGTGGCGTTGTAGAGGCCTCGGCTGTTTGGTAAAGTTACGATTATAAAATCCTTTTTGCTTTCGAAGATGACTTATGTGTTCTCAGTTCTTTCAACTCCGCAAGATTTTATAAAGCAGCTCAACACTATTATATATAACTTTCTGTGGAATGGGCCGGACAGAACAGCACGTGCTGCAGCAATTAATGACATCAAATTTGGAGGGTTAAGGCTAGTAGATTTAGAAACTTCAACTAAATCGTAAAGACTAGCTTGGATTGGGAGGATCTTTTCTGAAGGTTCTGCACCATGGAAAGCCTATATTAATTACCTGCTAGAGAATCATGGCGGAATTTTTATGTTCAATTGCAACTATGATATTAAAGACTACAACATTCATTCTACTTTTTACAGTGAATATCTCCAATGGTGGGCTGACTTTAGAAATACCTTTTCTTCTAACCCTCTTACATCTGAAAGTATAATCTGGAACAATAAGTTAATTAAAATTGATGGTAAGAGTATATACTATGATAATTATGTTAATGCTGGAATCATTTTTACCAACCAGATGCAATTTAACATGGACAACGTTGATTCATATAATATTGCTAAAAGTGAAGGATGAGACATACAAACTTTTTAACTTGGGCTGGTATTCATATATCTTATTAACCAAGCGCGAGGGCCGTACTGGGAGAATATCGGCCCGAGGTCTTGACAGTACGACCGAGGGCGGATATTCTCCCAGTACGGTCCCGAGCAAGCTTGGTTTATCAGAGATTTATTATACAAATGAAGAAAGCTTTGAAGGTTTTTCACAAATTCCATGTAACATTATGCAGAAAATGTACAGGATAAAAAGGACCCGATTCTGAGGGCTTAGCATGTGTACATTTTACGGCAGATGAAATATGCTTTCAGTTTTGTCTTTAAGAACAAACAAAATAACGTAACGCGTGAGTTCATTCTGGAGTTTTACGACGAAATTTTCAAATGATTTCGTCCTCGTCCGCCATCTTAATTTCAAGTTTAAAGGCACACAAGTGCGGGATCATTCGGGACAATGCCCGGTCCAATACTTAGAGAATATTGGACCGGCAATAGAGCATTTTGATTGGTTGATTTTAGTTATTGGCCCTCTGACTGCCTGAGTCGTGTAATAAGATGTGCTATTCCAGCCCACTTAAAAGGTTTGGATGTAAATGAAAATGAAATAAATTCCTAAAAATTTTATTATGAAGATAAAATATTTGACCCAGTAAAATGTAAAAGTAAACAATTTTATGAATTGCAAATTTCTAAAAAGGCTATGGTATCGAGGGGCTTTATCAAATTGAAAGAGCAGTTTGGATTAGATGATTCAACCATATCAAAGGTTTTTATTAATTTGAAATCTGTTGCATTTGAGACTTTTGTTAGAAGTTTTCAATTTAAACTGTTAGATGATATTACATACACTAATACGCGTCTAGCTAAAATAGGTTATCTTCCACACGGTACTTGTACATTCTGCAAACTTGAACCAGAAATGGTGTACCACTTATTTTATCAATGTTTCTTGACATCCCACTTTTGGAAAAACTTTGAAAATTTCTGGTTTGTACTTTCAGGACAATGTGAGAAATTTAACTCTAAAAGATGTTTTCATTGGAAAATTAGAAAAAAGTGAATTACTGAATTATTTCCTAATCCTTACATATATGGTTTGGCTTCAAAAGATCAAAGAGCATTACGTTGGTGCAAGACCGATGCTACTTCTGGGCGAAAATGTCGCAAGCAGACCAAACCTCCACTTGTACACAGGAAACTGCTGTAGGACCCTGTTCTTTTGGTGTAAATTTAGATGGATTTGTGAGGGATAAGTTTCTTTTCGGTGTCAGTGAATCCTTCAGTCGCTTCTGAGAAAATATATCTTACAGAGATAGCCAATGGAAACCTGAGGACCCCCTTTCACCCTGTCTTTTGTTGTGAGTCAAGCCATATCATTTGAGGTGGTGCAACATACAAACCAGCTTTTATGTGATTCCACTACACCACACAGACTGGCATTTCGTCTTTCTTCTTTTGGAAGACACAGACTCAAGCTACAATACACAAATTCCTTTCCAGATAGATTCGGCAGCTTCTTGCAGCACCCTACCATCCTGCCACCTCTCTAACACGTGCTGGGCCAAGATTCAACCATCGAAAACTGTTATACTACCTTATGCTAGTGTACCAATCAAACCCATCGGTCAAGTTACTCTTATACAAGCTACATAAGGTAGTTTTCACACCATTGAAGAGATTAATAAGAATAAGGCTAAAGATCCAGATTTCAGATTTTTTTATTTTCGCACTATTTCAAGAGGTTACAGCAAAGGTTATATATAAATTACAAAAGTAATAAAAAAAATAGAAACGACAAATTACATAAATATTCAAAGGTAAAATGTGCACAGTGACCAAAGGAGCTTAAGCTTTATAGTTGGTCACTGCCACGTGTAACTAGCTGGCATACAAAAACATTTACATGAAATTACAAGTAATGCATAACAGAGAAAGAAACATTAAAAGTGCATAACTTCTTACACACAATTTGATATAACCAAAAAAAATTAGAAATGATTATTTACGGAAGTGAAATCAAGTATTACTCATTGGGTACTTAAAAGGTACAGTTTGTATTGCTGATAGAAGTCATTTATAAGGGAGTGTTTTTAATTTAGAGGGATCATTTTCCCAGACCTTAGATCCAGCAAAAGCAAAAGTGGCAGCTCCAGAACTATTTCTTATCCTTGGCCAATAAAAATTATGGTTTGATACAAATCTGGTGTTGTAACTATGAACGTCAGAGGCTAGGGTAAGAGTTCCTTTGAATATCGTAGGGACGTTTGACGTGTTATTAGTTATTTTATGTGTGAAAAGGGCTACTTTGAATTTGTAAATGTTTTCAAGTGAAACGATTTCAAGAAGACTGAAGTATGGCACAGCATTGTCCCTGCTGTTAGCAAAGAACATGCTGCAAACACATTTATTCAGTTTAGTTTTAATTTTATGTAACCTGGTATTGCAAGCACTGCCCCAGCTTGTAATACCATAGGTTATATATGGATAAATGAAAGAAAAATACAACTGCCTTAAAGTATGAAGGTCTACGTAATGTCTTAATTTATTAATGGTGCCTACATTTTTCACTAATTTGTTTTTAATATGTTGAATCTGGGATCCCCAATGTAAATTTTGATCAATATAGACAACAGGGTATTTTATTTGACTTTTGCATTCAATATTATGTATCAACTTTATACTTTCATAAGATCTTGAAGATGAGATTAACATATAATTCGTCTTAGCAAAGTTTATGGATAGCTTGTTTATGATACAGTACTCAAAAACTAATTTCGATTCCTCATTCATGACTGTCTCAAGATGTTGTAGCTTATCACTTTTGTATAACAGGGCAACCCTAAAACCCGGAAACCGGAATCCAATAATAAAGCAAAACAAAGTTCTTCAAATACGCAAAGTTAAGTTGTACATTTCTCGCACGCAAAAGTAAAAAGGTCAATAAAAAATGGCTTCAAAGCACAACTCTTGAAAAAAGGATCCCTGGTATTTCAATTCAATGTTCGTGCAACTGTTATTCCTTGTGAGGGCTATGGATATACGAACCTTATGTTTCAATATGTTACAAAGTTACTTCCGCCTCCTCCTCACTCGTGCTTGCAGACGACATGTTGAAAGATTCATCACACGCAATGAAGACAATGCTGTAAATTTTTTGCTTCTCACCAGTCTTCTCTGGGCAATGTGACTTTAACATGGACAAGAACCGCACTCCTCAGTGTAGGCACCAGGGTGACTAAAAGGGATGGCTAACTCTATCCACCCGTGACATCACCAACCCTGACTTACAACGGTTTATCACATGGATGGCGTAATCCACCTTTTGAAAAACCGGGTCGGATATATAGCGTAGGGGTTGTTGTTGTTGAAACCTAGTCATGTTTTTTACAGTTACAGTTTGTGGTTGAAGTTGAACAGAAAACGAAATTTTTCTCTTTATTTATTTATTAGATATTGCTAAAGTGAATTTTTCTGTCATCATTCTCCATTCCGGTTTCCGGTTTTAGGGTTGCCCATATAACATATTTATGTCATCAGCAAAAATTTGAAATGATAGTTTCTTGGAACAATTTGGCAAATCATTCATATAAAGTAAAAATAAGAGTGAACCAAACATTGATCCTTGCGGTATACCACCAACAATTGCGTCATAGTTGGATTTAATGTTGTCAATCTAAATAACAAACTGGGTGCTTTTGATGCTTTAATAGGAATACTCCTAAAACAGTATACACTATACTAGGAGATAGAAATAAACAATTAAATAAATAAATAGATAAGTAGATGATAAAATAGTAAAATCATAAAATTATAAAAGAAGAAAACTATTTACATTTCGAATTCAGGGTTCGAAATTAAAAAAATTGTTAGGTCGCCTTTTGGCGACCAACTGGGGAAATATAGTTGCCAGTTTGTATAATCAAAATAATGTTCGGGTTCTGCTTGTTGAAAGTGTTTGATATCGTCTGGTATGGCGTGGGACACATTCATACAATAAGCACGAAAATACAAAAACAAAACCTTGCTGCTCTATGCTGAATTAGTTCGATTTGGTGAATGTTACATTTGGTATATGGGTTCCACGCTGAGCAAGCATGCTCTAGTTGGGGGTGCACAAGGGTAGTGTATGCCTTAGATTTGACATCCATGGAGCAATCTGACAAAACCCTTCTTAGAAGACCAAGCATATTATTTGCCTTTACAAATATTATCACAATGTTGATTCCAATTTAGATCATAAGATATAAATACTCCAAGATATTTGGTGGAGGCTGATTTGGCAATGACAGTATCATTCATGAGATAATTGTGGGAAAATCGGACAACCTTATTTGTAACTCCTAGGTGATAACATTGGGAGATATTAAAATTAATTTGCCAAGTTTCAGCCCATTCACATAAACTGTTTAAGTCCTGCTGGAGCAATGCATGGTCACAAATATTCCTGATCTCTCTATAAACAATGCTATCATCTGCAAAGAGGTGCATTGTGCGACTGTATAAGTAGTTTCTTACAACATCATCTTAATTTATTACATCCCCATTGTGTGTAGCCATGGAGACTAAATATGCAACAATTCTTCCCCAGAACAACTATCATCGACCACCCCTTTGATAGTTTTGACTAGGGCTTAAGTGTATCAGTGATTTCTAAAATAGCTTGTTCAGTTGAGTACCCTTTCCTAAACCCAAACTGATACTGAAACAAAATGCTATGTTTTTCTAAGAAGTCGTATAATTGATTATAAATTAATCTTTCCAAAACTGTACTGAAGGGTGATATAGTTGAAATATGCCTGTAGTTACCTGGGTCAGTGACATCACCATTTTTGTAAACTGGAGTAACCTGTGAAACTTTCAGTACATTAGGTACTATGCCTGTTGCGACTGATTGATTGAATTTGAGTAAAAGGTACTGATAATAGATCAGCAGCTAATTTTATTAGTTTGTTAGGTATATCAATTGATGATAAATTTGTTTGCATGTAGAGTTTTAAACAAAGTAGAGACCTGAGTTTCAGTGACAGAGGACATAACAAAATTAATGGTTGGAGATGATGTGATATACTGCATAGGGTTTTCGTTGCTGTTCTTTATTTTGCTGGCTAAAAGTGGGCCAACATTAATAAAATGCTTATTAAACTGGTCTGCAATATCAGCATTGTTATTCCTTACTATTCGTAGAGGTGTAGTTTGGCCCTTGGTCTTCCTTTTTATCAATGTTCCAATTAGCTTCCAAGTTATCCTTACACCAATCAAAGTGTTTGCGAAAATAAGCTTTCTTACTGATGTTCTTAAGGTTAAGTTCGATCTATTTGAATATTTTTTAAATTCACAAACTTTGGTTGGATTGTTAGATAAAAAAATGATTTTTATACATAGCATGTTTAGTTTTAATAGATTTAAGAATCCCTTTCGATATCCAGGGTTTTTGTGAAAGTCTTTGTTTACTTCTTGAGGCTCGTTTCATGGGTGCATGTGTGTATCAATAGTGCGGGCAGTTATTTCATGTAAATCACTACACTGCCCAGTAACGGCATTCCAATCAATTGCATCAAATTTACTATAGTCCCTAAAATACATTTGATGGTTTGTTTTTTTTAGTTTTATGTCAACCATACAGAAAACTGGCAGATGATCTGAGATGTCAATAGTTAGAATCCCGGAGACAAACTATTAGCTGTATTTGTATAGATATGATCAGTGATTCTAGCAAGTTTAGTTATTTACAGGTAGAAGATCATGAGGGTAAAGCATATCAAGATATATGCCTGTTTGTTGGTGCGTGTGATACCTCAAAAGGTCGATATTCATGTCCCCAGGACATACTAACAAGAAAAGAAGTACAACAAATTTATACCTAATGATGCCAACAAACAAAAATGCTACATTACTTAGTAATTACAAACTGAAATCACATGTAAAGGAATATTGATAACTAACATAGATGATACAGATTGTTAGGACAGTAAGCAGATTTAAAGTAGAACAGCCCAAGTGCAATAATATTTTAGGAAGTGCTTTTTTAACAACTGTGATTTCTTTAAGTGTTTAGTTTTTCATGCATAATGAGATGATAGTTTTACAAATGTAAATCATCTCCGTGAAGGCTTGTGCAGAAATCATAATATTTAGCAATCGGTAAAGAATAATTTAGTATCCTCCAATGCCATGTCCTTTCATGCCAGCCATAAAGTGTGTGACTTGGATTTAAAATTAAATTTTCATTCATTTTTGTGTTTCATGAAACTAGAAAGGAAGTCCAAAAACTGACCACGGATGCACAGTTAATCAGCAAGTGGTTTAGTGTTTGCTCATTGTCACTACAGAAATTACAATTTGCATTGTCTAAAAGGCCACTGCCAAAAAGTGTGGTGCTGGTGGGAAGCACATTGTGTTTGACAGACATTTTGGATGGAGCTGTATTCTATTTTTGGCAGTTGGAGGAACGAAAACGTTTTTCAGAAGTGTGGAGTAAACAGATCTGGTAGTTAAGGGGTTATTTTCAACTGCTTGTGAAGGAACAGGGTTTTCTAGGTTCCTTTTTCACTTTACAGGAATTGCATTAATTAGGCTGTAATGCTGAGTCAAGGGTACATTCCGATCGAAACTCCTGCCAATTCCAAAAAACTGTTTTGTCTGTTGAATAAATATATTAGAAATGCTGGCGTCAAACCAATGTTTATAGAATACTGTTTTTTTGGCTATCCAAATGTTCTTATTTTTCCAGAGGATTTCATCTTTATGTTGAGTCTTAAAATCATAGCCTGTGGAGTTTTTGAACTCAGACCAATAGCTTAAGATCTTTTTGTAAAATACTGGAAGTTTTTCATGAGCGAGAGTATTGGTTTGTGAAGTTGCATTTTGTTGGGAAGGCAAGACTGCAATGTTTAAGCATGATGTGATTAGAAATTATTTTCCAGGAAGCTTGAGAGTCCTCTTGATCCTTGCTAGTTTGAGTGCTTTTTTCCCCTCTGGTTATAGTGTTGTTTTTCTAAGATGTGCTCTAGCCAGTGGAAGTTCTGTCATGCAGTCCTTTTTCAGCATTTGCGTGAAGTTCTTGTTCAAACACATGCCATGGGACTGTGTATTTGTTTCAAGTGTGGAATGCATGGGTTGATCTTTTTAACAGTGCAGCTGATCAGTGTATTCCCAAGAAAAACAATGTTCGTGCCCCATGGATCTTGGATTATATAGTCAAAGTTGCTCGTAAAAAGAAATGTTCTTACAAGAAATGCAATGAGGCCCAGTGATTTAGCAAGCAATGTGCATGACAAAAAAGAACAAACTCTTTTGGAACTATGTCAACTCAAAGCGTAAAGGATCTAATTATTTGACAACGGAAGCGTATTAACTGATGAATGCATGAACCAATTTTTTGCATTGGCTTTTACACAAGAGAACTTAGAAAATATTCTGTCATTTGAACAGATCATTGTCGATGATAGTCTTAGTTTTCTCCAATGCTCAGTTGATGAAGTCACCAAGTTACTGCAAGAGTTGAAACCTCGCAAGTCTCCTGGGCCAGATGGCATTCACCTGTTGATTCTAACTGCACGGATACTTTAGCTACATCAATTTGTCGTTCTCGTTAGGCAAGATACCAGATCACTGGAAGCATGCTGATATTATTCCATTCCATGAAAAAAGCCCTAAAAACAACCGTCCAGTCTCATTAACCTCCATTCTGTGCAAATTGTGCAAGACAACACTTAGTGGAATTCTGGATAGCTAAGAACATTTTTATCTCTGACCAGTTTGGATTTATGAAGGGCAGATCTTCTTTGTCTCAACTCTTAACAGTCTTTCATGACTGGGCTCAAAATAGGAACAATGGACTCCCTACAGATGTTGTGTTTTTCGAAGGCATATGATTCTGTTCCACATGGACGTTTATCATCAATGCTGTAAGCATGTGGGATCAGAGACCCACTATTATCATAGGTAAGGAGTTTCTTGAGAAACTGCCACCAGCATGTTGTAGTTAGGAACATTATTCATCCTGGACAAGTGTACTTTCTGGTGGGAACAGCATTAGGACCAATACTGTTCCTTATTTATATAAATGACATAACATCTCAATGCAAATGATATGAAAGTCTACAAGGTACTAAGGAATGTTCACAAACATACTCAAATATAACGGAATGATTTGAATACACTTGAGCACTGAATGGCAGCTAAGTTTTAATACAACCTAGTGTGAAGCTATGACAATTTCAAAAAAGAATGACACATAATGTTGTCAATACTACTTATGTGCCAATAAATTGAACACAGTATCAGAAACAAAAGACCTTGGTATTTATGTCATGTCAAATCTGTCATGGAGTGTACAGGTCATCAAATAAAGCTAACAGCATTCTTGGTTTTGTTAGACAGTATGGTCACCGCACCTTAAGAAAGAGTTACAGAACAAGCTGGGGTGTTGAAGTTTTGGTATTAAATTAGACAAATCAATATAGTTGTCGTATTATTTTGTGAGTCTCTGGAGGAGATCATGAGACAAGCTATTGTAGATTGTACCACAATTTCTTCAAGATGATGTTGTCTCATAGGAGTGAATATTAGCTTTGTAAGTAAATAAGTTAGATATGTCATGCATCAATATGGTTAACTGATTTAAAGTAAAGCATGTCGAAAGGAAGAAAACGAGATCTGTAGTCACCAAAGAACATCAAGCGAAGGGCTCATTTCTGCAGCTTGACCCCATGTAACAAATAGGGTTGGATAAGTGACCTGTAAATGTGGTTTAGAGTACTGAGGAGTACAAAGTGTCTTGACCTAGAGATAATGCCTTGAAAGAGTTTCATCAGTAAGCACTCCTAAGTATTAATAAATTTGTTACATTCTAAAGAAATATAACTGTTAGTATTATTGTCAAACATTCTCAAATTTATTTGGTGATTCAGTTTTTTCTGTCTAGGCTGAAAAATATCAAAGTTAGTTTTTTTTTATGTTCAGTAATTAACCAACTTATGATTTTTATTAGGATCATCTGTGAAATTTAAGTCGATTGGAGCCATTAGATATAAATGAGGAAAAGTAGGGGTCCTAGGATGGACCTCCTGATAATATGACTTCGTTCTTGGATGTATTTGTTATGTGGCTAAATTAGACTCGAACTAATGCAGTCAGTGGTTTCACCCTTTATGGTACGTGACCTGTGGGGATTCTCGCTCCTCCCGTTAAGTTTTTTGCACTGATTACTCAGTGTGACAGTGGCTGCCTTCCAAGGTCATCTATTTGTGATGAGCTACTAGGTAAGAAGCAAACCACTTGTTCACTGTTTCATGTATTCTGTAATGATTCAGCTTTTGCAATAATATTGAATGATGGACTGTGTCAAAGGCTTTCTTCATGTTATTTTCAATCTGACTGATTACGTCCAGTAGGTTGTTTTTTGCGGATAATCAAGTATATTACATTTCTCAAGAAAGCATTTGAGACAATAATACTGTTAAATTCATCATTTCTTTATATTGGAATAACTAGCTTAGATGGATGAATTCCACATTTGAGTGATTTTACTACAGTTCATAGTTTTCAAAAATGTAGATAAATGCTTTTAACAGATTTATGTATTTAATTTAAGGAGGTGGATTAGAAAGGGATAACCTCTTTCACAATTTTTGTTGTTAATGTATTGTTTGTTTCCCGCCTATGATTAATTGTGAATAAACCATTATTATTTTGTTGGTTCATGTTTAGTCAAACTTCCAGAAGCCAGGGTGTCTTGTGTGGTTGAACTGATTCTTTTGACTGAAGGCATACTGACATGGCACTAACGTTGTATTTTAAAGGATTTAGTTCTCCAGGTAAAATTCTGTTTTTCTTTATTCAGGTTTCACCACATATTGAGTATTGGATGAAGTTGTCATACCCAGACCTGCAGATCCCTCATCAGCTGAACATGAGAAATGGGGACAGTTGCCACCATTCCGTTCTTTTGCTTTTGGAAAAGCTTGGTGATCACTTGGATTTATGGTGAGGCTGTTGGCATGTTGTTACATCTTTACTTGCACAAGTTTATAAGAGGTAATGGAATGTGTTGGTGCAAGGCACTGAATGATAAGTTTTGTTAAAAATGTGCAGACTAGTTATCTGTTTTGTGTATGTAGAGATGTGAGAAATTGTGTAGTTGGGTGGAACTGACTTTTTTGTCAATTTGACAAGTATTTATATTTCAGGAAAATGAAGTTTAGTGTGATTTGAATGTTAGCATTCTTTTTTGTAGAATTTGTGGCTGAGACTGTGATGATGTATTTGGCATTTTTTTAAGGTGAGTTGCTGTGGTGATAAGGGATTTCTGAGTTTACTTTTGTGTGAGAAATGTTTATATTTTTAAGTGAAGTTGGACAACTTTTTGTGTTTATTAGGTCTGCATGAGATGTCTGTGATGCTGAGTTTAGAGAAGTGATGGATTCACGTGGAAGGTACTGTCATTTGTGTAGTGGAACACTATTGAGATGTGTTCTAGTCTATTTTAAGGCAACTTTAATGTTTGTTAGGTGTTTTGTATTATGGTACATTCTGAAGTCTACAAATTAGGCATCTTTAGATTGGAGTGTGAGGTTTACTATGAGTTTTGTGTTCTGAGCTTGGACAAATTTTGTCCTGGAAATGTAATGTGCGCTTAGAATTGAAAACTTGTAGTTCAAGTCATACTTTGATCTAAAGGTTACTATTAATGGGACCTTTGAATGTATTATGATGTAACAAACATGGTAGTTGCCTTCAAATGGGTTTAGAGACATGTTAATAGTGTTTGAGTTTAATGTTATTGTCAAACATTGAATTTATAAATGGCAAGAAATAAATTACTGTTTTCTGTTTAAGATAATTTCTTTCTACCTACAAAGGAAAGCTATCTTAAACAGAAAACAGTAATTTATTTCTTGCCATTTATAAATTCAATGTTTGACAATAACATTAAACTCAAACAGTATTAACATGTCTCTAAACCCATTTGAAGGCAACTACCATGTTTGTTACATCATAATACATTCAAAGGTCCCATTAATAGTAACTTTTAGATCAAAGTAGGACTTGAACTACAAGTTTTCAATTTTAAGCGCACATTACATTTCCAGGACAAAATTTGTCCAAGCTGAGAGCATAAAACTCACACTCTAATGTAAAGGTTGTGGATTTGTAGTCTTTGGAATGTATCAGAAACATTGTGTCATTTATGATTTTGGTGTTCTGTATTGTTGTCCTTAGAGTGATGAACGTTTTAATTTTGCACTCTGAAAAATTTTTGTTGATTGGTAAATAAACTGGAATCAAAGTTGACTCTAACCCAGGGTTAGCTTAATTGTGTTTTTAATAATGGACATTCTGCAAAGGGTAAGTGAGAACTTGAATGTATTAAGTTGTAGAATTGGTTTTGGGAGGTAGGTAGGTCACGTTTTTGTGAGGGGGTGGGGTTTGGGTGCTTGAGTGTTGTGATTTTTTTTTATTGGCTGTTGTTTAATGTGTTTTTGTTTTTTTTCAGGTGAGGGATTGGTGTTATTTTTATGTGAGATTTTGAATAAAAGAAAGTCTGAATTGGGTTTTGTCCTTGTTTCTTTCCAAGAATCTATATATAAATATATAAGTCTGAATTGGGTTTTGTCCTTGTTTCTTTCCAAGAATCTATATATAAATATATAAGTCTGAATTGGGTTTTGTCCTTGTTTCTTTCCAAGAATCTATATATAAATATATAAGTCTGAATTGGGTTTTGTCCTTGTTTCTTTCCAAGAATCTATATATAAATATATAAGTCTGAATTGGGTTTTGTCCTTGTTTCTTTCCAAGAATCTATATATAAATATATAAGTCTGAATTGGGTTTTGTCCTTGTTTCTTTCCAAGAATCTATATATAAATATATAAGTCTGAATTGGGTTTTGTCCTTGTTTCTTTCCAAGAATCTATATATAAATATATAAGTCTGAATTGGGTTTTGTCCTTGTTTCTTTCCAAGAATCTATATATAAATATATAAGTCTGAATTGGGTTTTGTCCTTGTTTCTTTCCAAGAATCTATATATAAATATATAAGTCTGAATTGGGTTTTGTCCTTGTTTCTTTCCAAGAATCTATATATAAATATATAAGTCTGAATTGGGTTTTGTCCTTGTTTCTTTCCAAGAATCTATATATAAATATATAAGTCTGAATTGGGTTTTGTCCTTGTTTCTTTCCAAGAATCTATATATAAATATATAAGTCTGAATTGGGTTTTGTCCTTGTTTCTTTCCAAGAATCTATATATAAATATATAAGTCTGAATTGGGTTTTGTCCTTGTTTCTTTCCAAGAATCTATATATAAATATATAAGTCTGAATTGGGTTTTGTCCTTGTTTCTTTCCAAGAATCTATATATAAATATATAAGTCTGAATTGGGTTTTGTCCTTGTTTCTTTCCAAGAATCTATATATAAATATATAAGTCTGAATTGGGTTTTGTCCTTGTTTCTTTCCAAGAATCTATATATAAATATATAAGTCTGAATTGGGTTTTGTCCTTGTTTCTTTCCAAGAATCTATATATAAATATATAAGTCTGAATTGGGTTTTGTCCTTGTTTCTTTCCAAGAATCTATATATAAATATATAAGTCTGAATTGGGTTTTGTCCTTGTTTCTTTCCAAGAATCTATATATAAATATATAAGTCTGAATTGGGTTTTGTCCTTGTTTCTTTCCAAGAATCTATATATAAATATATAAGTCTGAATTGGGTTTTGTCCTTGTTTCTTTCCAAGAATCTATATATAAATATATAAGTCTGAATTGGGTTTTGTCCTTGTTTCTTTCCAAGAATCTATATATAAATATATAAGTCTGAATTGGGTTTTGTCCTTGTTTCTTTCCAAGAATCTATATATAAATATATAAGTCTGAATTGGGTTTTGTCCTTGTTTCTTTCCAAGAATCTATATATAAATATATAAGTCTGAATTGGGTTTTGTCCTTGTTTCTTTCCAAGAATCTATATATAAATATATAAGTCTGAATTGGGTTTTGTCCTTGTTTCTTTCCAAGAATCTATATATAAATATATAAGTCTGAATTGGGTTTTGTCCTTGTTTCTTTCCAAGAATCTATATATAAATATATAAGTCTGAATTGGGTTTTGTCCTTGTTTCTTTCCAAGAATCTATATATAAATATATAAGTCTGAATTGGGTTTTGTCCTTGTTTCTTTCCAAGAATCTATATATAAATATATAAGTCTGAATTGGGTTTTGTCCTTGTTTCTTTCCAAGAATCTATATATAAATATATAAGTCTGAATTGGGTTTTGTCCTTGTTTCTTTCCAAGAATCTATATATAAATATATAAGTCTGAATTGGGTTTTGTCCTTGTTTCTTTCCAAGAATCTATATATAAATATATAAGTCTGAATTGGGTTTTGTCCTTGTTTCTTTCCAAGAATCTATATATAAATATATAAGTCTGAATTGGGTTTTGTCCTTGTTTCTTTCCAAGAATCTATATATAAATATATAAGTCTGAATTGGGTTTTGTCCTTCTTTCTTTCCAAGAATCTATATATAAATATATAAGTCTGAATTGGGTTTTGTCCTTCTTTCTTTCCAAGAATCTATATATAAATATATAAGTCTGAATTGGGTTTTGTCCTTCTTTCTTTCCAAGAATCTATATATAAATATATAAGTCTGAATTGGGTTTTGTCCTTCTTTCTTTCCAAGAATCTATAATTGGTGCCGATGCTAAAAAGGGTCTATAAGCATAATAAGTTTGAGCTGGGTTTGTGGAGTGTTTGGAAAATAAGAACCATACTTACGCTTGAAAAAGTGATCTCTTCTAGCACTTCAAATAGTTCGCTGAACCAGTACGTGTTACATAACAAGTCAAACAACTTTATTACTGGACTTGTTAAAATAGTAATCTTAAAGAAACGACATTCTCTTTTCTTCATCCACTCATGTGTTTCCTGTATTCATGCTGTGATTGGTTTCTTTGACCATCACCTGAAAAAAATACACTTGTCATAAGTTACTTCAATGCTTAAAAATTGTATTTTCCAGATTTGGATATAATTTGTGGCAATGTGATTTGTCCTTGTTTGGTACAATGCATGTAATATTCTACAAAGGACTAAGTCATTAATAGTACTTGTGTAGTTTTTACAAAGTAGAAACTTGAAGCACATGAAACCAAATGTTGAACTGCATCTATTTAATGGAGCCTGATAGAGCTTTCTTCAATGGTTGTGACTACACCAAAGTCAGCCTGGACACTTAATGATGAATACATAAGAGAATGAACACTCCCAAATCAGGTTTTTGTTTCACTTGAAGTAATCTGAGGTGTGTCTGAAGTAATCTGAGGTGTGACTTCAAAATATAGACTGACAACTCAAATACTGCTGCATCCATCTTGAGGATTCCTTACATATTGCCCTGTAAGGTCGATTACTCATAGTTCTCTTTTATGTATTTGTCATAAAGTGTCCAACCCCATTTTGGCAGATCCATTTAAGTCAACCTTTTTTTCAATTCAATGTCTTAAAACCAAAACCAATCACGACCTTCAGCAAACCACAAAAACTAAAGGCAAGTAAAAAGGCAGCCCACACCAAGCACTGGAAAATGTGATCAGGTCACAACTGGATTTAGTTTGGTTTAAAACTTTGATTTTGTTCAAAACTTTGTTCAGTTTAAGTTTTTAAATCCCATTATCGATCAAACCCAAAGCAATCTTGTAATTACTTTTGACACTCAATTAAAAACTGCTCTATTCAAGCGTGATGCGTTGTATTTTTGCCTAGTTCACGTATATCCAAATAACTTGGTGTAAGCTGCATTTTGTCGTTCCCTGAATTACTATATTTTTCAACAGAACCATGCTTGAAAAAGACTTCGATCTTTTCTAGTACTTGACAAGATAGTTTACTCAGCTATAAAATTGACTGCTGATAGTTTTAATAGATACAGGATTAATGTGATACCGAGTAATTGCATTGTGTCTATGATACAGGCAACAAACGCAAGGAATCATTGATGCATACTTGTAATATCCCGATATAATTCTATATTATCTTCAGACTGATGTGACATACAGGTAGCAGAAATTTAAATACTACTAGATGGTACTGTACAACAGCACTAGCACGTGAAAATAAAACCAAAGACGAAACTGTCAAGAGAATAGGCAAAGTTCCCTACTGGCTTTTAAACCAGTGTTCAAAAGTGGTGTTAAATGCTTGATATGGTAAACTTCTTTATATAGTAATAGATTCCAGTTATCATCACAGTCTATTATGTTTGTGTTAACACACATGGTTTGGGTGAGCAATTCTTTGTTCATTGCAGTAGAACATGGGTTGTTCTCATTGATTAAAATATATGGGAAGTTGTATAAACCTTGTATGTGTTTGATCTGATCACAATAGCACAGATGTTTATATTCAGCGCTTTCTGTCCACGAGCACATGTTCTTGTGTGCGGACAAAAAGTATGTCAGTATGTATGTCACCTCAGTCTGAAGATGATATAGAATTATATCAAAATATTACAAGTATACATGAACGATTCATTGCATTTGTTGCCTGTATCATAGACAATGCAATTACTTGGCATCACATTTATCCTGTATTTATAAAATTGAAACACTTATTTCTGGGTTGCATCTTTGCCTAGTTCATGTATATCCAAATAACTGTGTAAGCTGGGTTTTGTCATTCCCTACATTCAGATGATTTTCAAGAGAACCCTGCTTGAAAAAGACATTGATCTTTTCTGGTACCTGACAAGAGTTCAGCTATACTTGGACATGTTATAAAATTGAAGCACTTATTTTCTGGGCCAGTGCAATAAGAATATTAAATCAACCCCATTTGTGCCTTCTTCATCCACTTGTCTTTCCCCTGTTCTTTGACCATCAGAAATCAATTTGATGTGAAAGACCTGAAAGAAATGCAACAGTCATTAGCCACTTTCAACTTTAACATCAGTTGATGTTTGAAATTCTCCCAAAGTGCTGAATGATTTTTGGTTAAAGTCAATGTCCCATCCCATGTGAATGACATAACATTTGGGCAAAACGAAAGGAATGTATACTGAGCACTATTTGTTTATATGAAACAACTGTTGTAGCTCCAGCACTTACTAAAATTCCTTATGTCACCTTGCTTACACATTGATAACAACATCAAATATTTGAATAAGATTAAATTAAGATAAACATAAAGAAAAGTGAGAGAAGGTTTAGAACATTTCTATGTTGCTATGACATCATTTTCAAAGTGACAGAGTAAGATGTAATATTAACTAATATATAATACATATGAGGTGATAAATAACCTTCAATGTTGCACTTAACATGTGTTTGTATAAAAGACCTGTCGTGCTATTTTGGTCTCCTTGTAGAATGCTAAAAGGATGTCTTTAAATCAGAGAACCCAAAATATTAATGCAGCTTTTTTATTGAAGACCATGTTCCTACAATGAGATTTGCAGTCTTCTGTTGTTATGGATGGCAAGGATGTAAATGGTTGCATTTTGAAAAATCTAGCTTAAATTGTTCAAATTTTTGCAACTCATGTTGAAGACATGGCCCAAAAGGTTAGCAAATGTTCACAGAGATCAAAAGGACCTTGGACACCTCCTGATAATTACATGACAATATGAACTTTTCACTCAAGGTGAAAATTAGACTGTCCAGAAGTGTAAATGTGTCGAACCCAGGTCATTCTCTCCTTACCGATTGCCACTAGACCAGCAAGGCAAGCTACTGAAAGCTCCCAACTTTTTAAAGTACTTAAAATGGAGTTACCCACAACAATAACTGAAAGCTAACCATTTTCACTGAGCTTTGACCTAAGACTGTAAGATCAGAAATGCTGTTTCTTGCTCACTGAGGACCTCTCTTCAGTCAGTTTTCTGTCTAATTTATGGGGTTCTTGATAATGGAACGCTTGTCTTATGGAAAATATTTCATAGAAAATGTTGACGTGTAATTGTCAGGAGGTGTCCAAGGTCTTTTTTATCTCTGAACCAGTGCCAACCAGCCTAAAATGTATAACAGTTGAGTCTTGTGCTAAAATGTGTTTGATATATTCCTCCTAAGTTCAAAGGAATGTTCTGGGCACAAGTAAAGGTCATGAAGGCCTGGGAACAAAACGTCTGAGGGAGCCCCTTTAACAAATAGTTTTGTGCACATGGGTCTGATTGCATGTTAAGGCTTGGCTTCTTTATTAAAGAGATGTGATAAGTTAATACAATGAAATTGTCCTCGCATTTCTTAATGACTGAAAAGTAACTGGAAAGGTCACTGATGGTTTTAAAAGAGTTGTTGTTCTGTCGATGCTTGTTGATTCCTGAGTAACAGTGTTCATCAATACGTTCATCACACAGAGCACAATGATTACTGAACATGCAATGTTAAGTAGAACAGGAATGTTAAGTTATCACCTCACACTATATACATATATTACTCAATGTTACCTTTTACTCTAGGGATCACAGAAAGAAGGGCTTTTGTGCAAAATAATAAATAAAAATGACTTTTTCAAGTGTGCTAGAAACTTGTTTTCTTTTCTGCTCTGGCCTCCATTTGCATCAGGAAACAAAACAGCCAAGGAGTAACTGTACACTTCCTCTCTTCAGAAGAAGAGGAAGAAAGTCACTACTAACGTATTGATGACAAATCATGACATCAGTAGAGAAATAAGGGATTTTTTTAATTTCTGACATTCATGCAACAATCAAAAACGAGAAGGTGGTTGCACTTCAAACTGGGACTGCTTACCGGTAATCACTTCCTTGTCCAATAGTAATGTTGAAATCTCAATCATTATAGCTTTGCTTAACGTGTTTGAGAAATCGTCAACTAAGTTCAACTTCAACTTGAGATACTGCAAGTTTCATTTAAACTAAAACTTTTTTGTAATGTACAATCAAGTTTGTCTAAAGCTGTACACTGGAGAGAGCAGCTAAGTAAGCAGATTAAAATCTTGTCAAGAATTTTAAGTCTTGAAATTACGTTTATTTAACTTTCGCCAAGGCAATGCCTTTCACAGGGTCACCGCAACAGCGTGAAACCAATTACTGCGGGCCCGTACAAGGTCAGACCACAACACCGGGTACAGCTTGCCCTACTCTTTGCGAATA
Organism: Astreopora myriophthalma; assembly: GCA_014634185.1. Taxonomy (NCBI): domain Eukaryota; kingdom Metazoa; phylum Cnidaria; class Anthozoa; order Scleractinia; family Acroporidae; genus Astreopora; species Astreopora myriophthalma. Next base: position 1,237,736 of record BLFK01000297.1, on the reverse strand, counting down.
GTGTGTGGGTTCTTTAACATCCCACAGAGTTAATGAACAAGGGCTGTGAGACGGGACCTCCGGCTTATCGTCCTTATCCGAGAAGACTAGAAAGTCTAACCATATGCAGATGTAATTACAAAGGCAGCACTTTCTCCTCAGTTATTTAAAGGCCCTGAGTGTTGGTCCGGTTGGGGTTCGAACCACGACCTCCCGCATAAGAAGACAAGAAGACAATGCCGGTTGAAACTTGCAAGGGCTCGGCTATAATGACCTGCACTAAACCTAAAAGCTGTAGTAATTTATGAAATTTATGAATTAGTTCTTCAAAAGGAACTTCCAGAAAGGGGCATTTGTAACTCGGTATCCTCCCTGAACATAACCACTTAAACTTGCTAAATTGACATCTTCACCCTCTTAACTATGGTCACCGTGTTACCGCCAAACAGAACACGGATGTCGATTCGCACGAAAAATGTGAATGACCAGCCCCATTTGACCACACTTACATGTAACAATGGTGTATATTAAGGCAAATGTTACACACCTTTCATTGCTTGTGTTCTTGGCCAGTTTACTTCCTTTGAAGGTTCTATTTGTACTGCAATCAAATAGATTTGATTAAGAGCTTTATTGGGAAACAAAACAATTTTAAAATCGACATGACCAAAAGAGAATGTGCAAATGGTACACAAAGTGTACCAGAAACTTTGGAACATTTCTGGTCATGTTGAAGGGTTGAAATGCAACATGTCATGTCTACATTTTCAACATGATGAACTTACAAGTTTCCTTGCATGTTAAAGAGCTTCATTCCATATAATGACAAATACCACACCAAGTACAAGAAATCATTTAATCAACACCAGCTTAAAAGTGAACAAAAACTAAAAGATCGTAAATCAAATGTCATTGAATAGTGAACAGTAATAGCATAGCGAGTAAACACCGAAGGTTTAAGGCAGTATGTTGCACACCAGTCAAAAGGGCATGCTCCACCAGAACAGGTTGAAATTAAGACCGAGATGGGGATTCGCAACATTTTATGTGGTATTGCCTGCAAATTGGTCAACACTAAGCCACAATTTTTTACAAGTGTAACTGACAACTAAGCTCAAGACAAATCATTTAATCAGTAGACATGCACATGGAGCATTGTAAATAATTCAATCCAAGAAGGCTGATCATGTTGTCACTTTGGGCCAGCCATCAACAATGAATTAAAGCAGGCAAAATTCACTCAAAGCAGTCAAGTTCACTCAAATTGTAGTTTCAAATGCTTCCCATGCAAGATCAAGTAGTGAACTCAGGTTAAGATTTAATGCCAAAGTATGTGTTCAGTCCTATTTTCTTCAGCCTACAAAGTGCAGTAATCTGCATATATCTAGGAAGCGTATTAGTCCATGTTGTAGCTATAGTATAAATGGTAGAGATGTGGTGGTTGTCTCAACTGAAAAAGGTTTGGGGGTAGTGATCGTAAATGACACTGCGTGGAAGGATCATATACTCATGATAGTTGGAGATGAAGCAAATTGGTTACTGGGCTTCATTAGAAGGAGCTGCACAGGAATTGTTGGCAGTGTTGTGCTGCTGCGTCTTTACTGTTCATTAGTGCATTTGCAGTTTTGGTATTGCTCTCAGTTATGGGCACCTCAGTCTGTTATCAGCAATTTATTCTTAGTTGAAAAAAGTGCAAAGAGCTATACGCTTCATACTAATAATTAGTAACTTATCTTATAAGGATCGCTTAACACAATCGCCCCTGAACCGCCCGTAACCATCCATCTATTTATATTATAAAGTTAATATTTTAGGAGAGGGTTGGGTTGGTGCTTAAACGTAGTAGGGGACTTATGTCCTACTGTTTTTGTACCAGTACTGCTTTGTACAAATTCTTAAATACATAAATATATTCTGTCTCACTGAATTTGCAATTTCGTTGACCAGGAGCATTTCATTAAAAGAGAGTATGGAAGAATGGACCACGAGATCTGGACACTTGTTTACCAGTACCTCAATGTAAAAACCAGCAAAATGTCTCTTGCGTTGACTTTTGTTTGGGTTCGGTTATTGTTTCAATTTTTTTTTTCTTTTGCTCCTCTGTTTTCTCTGTGTTTCATCATCTGTAAGTTTCACTGGTTTACTAAGGATGAGCTGACACTTAAACTAAAATGTTTATTGCAGAACTAGAAGTGGTAGGACAAGCATACCTTTACAATGCAAAGAGGACTCTGCATCTGAACGGAATCTCCATCAAGAATCTACAAAATACAAAATTAAGGTTCAGTTATTTCAGAGGCTGCATTTTTTAATGCAAAGTTTCCTACTGCAAATGCATGTTTAATAGGTGGGTGATTAGTTTCCTCTTGCACGAAATTAAGATTAACAGCATTAAGTACTCCCTTCCTCTTCAATCACCACTTCACCAATATGAAATTTATTCCAATCATTGCAATTCAAGTTACAATCCAACAAGCAATGAGCAACTGAACAAGATCGGTGGATGAATTAATCTTGCAACCTCAGTTGTGCATGCACTTCAATCAAATAGACAACTTGTGATCAAGGACTAGATGGAAGGAGAAGCTCTTATGTCCTATATTTAAGGTGGTACTAACCAGTCAAATGCGTCCCAAATGGGCCTTTAAGTTGACAACATTTCTTCAACTCGTGATTGCTGTACAACATTAATTTACCGTAGAATCCGAATCTGAAGTAAATATCAATTTTGCGTCAAAAGGTGTGAATTTGCACCCCAAAATGTCACGCAAACACATGATTATATTTTCTCCGTTGCTTTTCTCCTAAAAGCTCTCTTTTAAGTCTTCAATACTTATGATTAAAAGGATCTTGTGTGACTTAGCCGACATGAGAATGTCAATCCTGCAGGAAATGACTAAACGTCTCTAGATCCGTCACGTAACATACCGTAGTATCGATCTGAAGCAACGCTTCATGTCGGCTAAGTTAAGAAAGATAGCTCCATTTGTGTTTGTAACGTCTACCACATTTCAGCAGCTTTGAGTTTAAGCCCTTGGAGAAATCCTCATTTTGGTCCCATGCATACGAAGAATCCGTCCAATTTGACTGTCACTTTTTCGTTTTATGCCAATCGGATCCGCCATTTTTTATTTCTGTTCGAGATGTCCCAGTGCTTTATGGGACACTTGTTTCGTGGAAGAATCGTAGGGAAATGACGTATTTCGACCGTGTTTCGTGTTCCCCAAATCCACTCCCTAGCAATCGTAATAACAATGACGATGTATAAGCTACCGCGCATGAACACTTCGGTGTCTGGCAATCGACTCTTCGCGTGTCCCACGGTTGTCTTGGGCTCGCCTTCCTGCGCTTTGCTTCTATTATTGTACATATTTCCCTGTAAATATTCTGCGTGAAAAGTTGTGAGCAGCAATGGCGTGTGCTTCGAGGTTCCGCTGTGCGATTCTCGGGTCTGCAAATCCAATATGGCGCGCTTGACAACGAAATTCAACCTTTCATTACTCTGAAAGCAGAGCACCGTTAAGCTTTAAATTTTGCCAGTGAAAATAGGAAGGTATGAAGACTGATTGAACAGAATCAAGTTAGGTTGATTTTTTAACCCCGACTGGTAAGTACCACTTTAAAAGCAAATTGTAACCATTTCAATTTCAAAATGCCATAATTAGATTTCCTACAATTCAAGAAGGAAAACGCTTACCGTAAAAGCATCCAGAGGCTTAATCCAAACGACACCAATAGGAGTTCTTGGAACAAATTAGAAAAAGAATGGTTAAAATATTTAAAGTTCTAACGCACTTCAGTCACTATCAAAGTTAGATGTTCAAAAACTGAATCATCATCCGCGTAGTACGAAGCACATCCTGCAAGGAGAGCCTTTCCACTCAACCCTTCACTCTACTAGGAGCGGGAGTAAATTAATGTAGTACGACCTCCCAAAAAAGTTTTGTCCAGTTAAGGAATGTACAAAGGACACATTTCCTTTATTTTTTAATGGGAATAGGATTTGATATGAATTATTTCACAAATTAAGAAAGAACAAGCTTGCCTTCAAGACAAGAGACAGCCTCAGCACCTCCTTGAAGCCTTTGCATCACAATACACCAAAAAAACCTGCACGGAAATAAAATCTGCTTGTGACCTGAATTATAACAGTTTTAAAATGTAATGAAAGCAGAAGCGTAATTCTGCTGCAGACGACTAAAACAGCAAGTCGAACTAAGTCAGCTTTTCTAGACACACGGCAATGGTAATAATATTGGCCAAAAGGTCAACCCAAGCCACAGCGGGGATCAAAACACTGAAAACTAGAGTACAAACAATTTTTATGTGACAATTTTTATTCTCATGTAGACGAGGAAAAATAGCCAATGTTACGTGACAAATACATTTTGCTGAAAAGCTTTTGTGAGAAGAAAAGCCACGAAAAATTGCTCGTGTAGACGTCTCGTCAGATAACTGGGCACGCGATCAAAATAGCGGCCACCACGACAACCAGCAGAATTTAAATTTTCAGGAATTTACATCTCGTTCTTGTGCTTTAAATGAGCACTAGTGACATCAATCTCGTTTCTACAAACTCCTGGTCTGCTGATAAGCAACAAGGAAGAGCGAGGGTTCAGGGGAGGAGACTGGTTTGAAATTAGAAATTCGTACTCGTACTCAAATCTGAAGGTCCCTAATAAACTGAACTCACCATAAACTTCATTCAGAGTGGTTCCGCAAAATTACATTCAAAATTTATAATTGAGCCAAAAGTAAAAACTAAAACTAAAAATGGCTAAAAAGGTCCGGTGGCTGACGTTATGCCAGAAAATCAAAGTTTACATAATGTGCTGATTTAAAACTTCACTGCCATCTGCCATACGTCTTACTATCAAGAATGCAACATGTCGCCTACTTCATACCTTGCGTCCACGACGAAGCAAAATGCTTCATTTTTGCCAAATATGCCGCTTAGAAAACTTCTAGTTAATAAACGAGTAAACTGAACTTACCGATTTAGCAGACTTCAAGAGGCAAGTATTCTTCGAACGTCGATGTCCACCTTGTCCGTTTGCAAAGACCTCCTCCATGCCTTGGTATGGAACAGCAAAAACCACAACAATTTTATAGCTAAAGAACAATGAGGGGTGGGGTGACGAAAGCTCCTGATTGCAGGTATCATTCCTTCGTGCATGTGTCAACAACCTCTACACCCTATTTGATTGGCTCACCTATTGTTCGCGAGCAAAACTTCATGAGCGGCTTTTTGGTCCAAAAACCACGCCACTTAGAACTCTTCGATTTAGTAAACGAGCAATATTAGTTTAAATACGTGTTCCTATAAACTGAACTTAACGATTTATCAGACTTCAAGAAGCAAATATTCTTCGGATCTCCCTGTTCGCCTTGTCGGTCTGCAGTGACCTTGTGCTTATCCTGGTATGTAATAGCACAAACCACCACAATTTTGCAGCTGAAAAACAATGAAACGTGGGGTGAGGAGAGCTCCTGATTGCACGTACCATTTCCTCGTGCATGTGTAAAAAATCTCTCCACACTCGTTGATTGGTTCCCACCTTTTGTTTGCGAACAACAATTGAGCGGCTTTTTAGTCCAATATCACGCCCTTTTGGGGGTCCATTGTTCCTGAAACAATGGTGAAGCGTTTAGCTCAAGCCCCTTTCACCCATTTGGACTTGCAAAAGCGTCCAACACTGGTCAATCTACTTTCATAATAATGAACATTAATAAAGCAGACAATGGTTATGATTGATACTGTGCAGTGTGCTGAGGAAAGGAGGAATGTAATTAATAAAATCTTCGTGATAATTTTCCCATCCTTCTGGACATCGTTTCTCATACAAAGAGCAAATTTACCAAAAAATGTAAAGAAAAAAGACCTTGAACAGTTTGTTATTCACAGTATTGCAGGACAAATAAATGGGGTTCACCACCAATTTCCGCAATTTCAAAACATTAACCTCTGAAATCCAAAATTTTCAGCCTGCAAAAATTTGTCCCGTAACAGGTTTATTTTACCCAAATTATGAGCGCTCCTGTCAACGTTAAAACCCCGAAAGAAACTAAATAAAACTGAGCAGAAATTGTGTTTAGTCTTTTTTAACCACAAACTGTACTTCATTCTGTTATCTCAAAGCAATGATTTCATCAAAATAATTTTTACATCATTTTCTTTATTGTGCTGTGATTTAACGTAGTCTGACTTAAAAAGATATTATTTTGGCTGTAGAAAAGAAAATGAAAAAAAATAATACAAAACCCTGATGACCGATCTCGAACCGCCCCGCACTTTTCAATTTTTATTTCATTTTATTTAGGTCGTGCTACTTTGAAGGAATGAACCAGAAAGACCTGTTTCTTCAAGACCAGAAATTCTCACTCGATTTTATGTACTTTTGTTGCGTTTTGATCTAGTCCTTACTAAGTCATTAGCATAATCTGGGCCGTAGAAGAGGAAAAAGAAAAAAGAAGCAAAACCCGCTGGTGAGGGAGTCGAACCAACCGCCCCCCAGTTTTGGGACGCACAACTTAAATTTAAACGAGGGCAAAAACGCCCCCGAGTAAATTTAAGGAGTGCGTCTTACTCACTGAGCCACTGGGAGCTTACAATAGAATAGCGTTCAAAATTAACTACAAATAGCGCTCATTTATTCATAGCCCGTGCAGGACACGTATTTCCGGTTGACCACAGCCGGAAGTCAGGCTGCAATCACTTTACGACATATTAGCGGATGTTTTCCCTCTAATTAATGATCTGTCACTGAACCTGTTTTGCTGCTCTCTCTTCTCCCAGATGAAGAGCTCGTGAATTCAATTCTTTGTGATTAATATCAGGGGCATTGATTTTGATCACTTTACTCGGCTTCTACATTGATACGGCACAGTCCAGATGGACTGGTAACGATTATACACAAACACCAAACGGCTCACACTCACACCGACCCTACAAGCAGGCAGACAGCAATCTTTTTCGCCATGACATGGATCAAGTGGGTTTAAATAAGCGTCTATGTAACTTCATTAGACTTCGATCAAAGGGCTCAACCCAAAGAGTCCGATTCAAAAAGCTTGAAATGACACCAACTTTTGATCATCATGCACTTTTAAAAATATTTTCAGCGTTTTTAGTTCACTACTGTGATAACTAACCGTTTCTTGTGTTCATGAGTTTGACTGCCTCCTCTTGCTTGCCAGTAACAATCAACTGATGAAGTCTATCGGCGGCTGCGAGGCTGTTCTGTAAACAAAACCAAAATTTAAGTCTTGCAAGCTGTCCCGGCATCACAATTTCGGACTTGCCCTTAACTCACGCATGCGCGCGCCCTATTCGCACACAAAACAAATGCACACGTGCAATTCGGTTACAGGTGTGCAGCTGAGGGTCAACTGAGTAACATTCTGTGAAACTCGCGGGAGTAGTAGAAAACACAAAAGAGCTAAAACAATCAACTCACGAAAACAATAGCCAACAAAAACAAAGATAAACTTGTCAAGTTCTTACACCGAGGTAAACATCCCAAAACTCGCACTTAACCTGTGTTCAGCCACCTCAAAAGCTGGTTCATTGCCAGCCCAGTCCAGTTCGCCAATCTTGCAATGTTGGGCCCCAAAATACCAACTCATCGCAAGACAATGGACGTAAAAAAATGTTTCCGAATTAGTTCAAAAGTAGTTTGACTTTGCGGTCGAAATGTTGGCTTTTCTCGACACCGTGACCCAGCTTGAAAGTAACCTCTTACATGCAGACAAAACATTAAGGAATCCCGTCTTTGATCGCTTCCCCTGATTGCCCTCAACGATGATAACATATTTTGTGCCATAGACATACTTCCCCGGCAAATGAGAGTATTCAGTCAAACGAAAGTTTCCATCTGAGGCATTTGAGCCCATTTTTCCTTCCGATCTTGGCCCCGTTTCAGTTTCCAGACACGATATGCGTTCGTTGGCCTGAAATTTCAGTGGTAAACCGTACCTTTTCATTCTGCAGTATGTTGCTGTCATTTGACTGCACTATTCCTATTTCTTCAATTGACGGGCACGCTTAAAAACTTCAGTGAAAATGTTAAATTTAAGATCGCCACAAGAGATGAATCAAGTCCGGCTGAAATTTTCCTCAACGAATAACCCTGGAAGCTTTCTTCCTTGAAGTTTTATTTCGCTTTATTTAGGTTGTGCTACTTTGAAGGAATGAACCAGAAAGGGCTGTTTGTTCAAGACCAGAAATTTTCACTCGATTTGGTGTACTTTTTTTGCCTTTTGATCTAGTCCTTACTAAGTCATTAGCATAATCTGGGCCGTAGAAGAGGAAAAAGAAAAAAGAAGCAAAACCCGCTGGTGAGGGAGTCGAACCAACCGCCCCCCAGTTTTGGGACGCACAACTTAAATTTAAACGAGGGCAAAAACGCCCCCGAGTAAATTTAAGGAGTGCGTCTTACTCACTGAGCCACTGGGAGCTTACAATAGAATAGCGTTCAAAATTAACTACAAATAGCGCTCATTTATTCATAGCCCGTGCAGGACACGTATTTCCGGTTGACCACAGCCGGAAGTCAGGCTGCAATCACTTTACGACATATTAGCGGATGTTTTCCCTCTAATCAATGATCTGTCACTGAACCTGTTTTGCTGCTCTCTCTTCTCCCAGATGAAGAGCTCGTGAATTCAATTCTCTGTGACTGATATCAGAGGCTTTGATTTTGATCACTTTACTCGGCTTCTACATTGGTACGGCACAGTCAAGATGGACTGGTAACGATTATACACAAACACCAAACGGTTCACACTCACACCGGCCCTACAAGCAGGCAGACAGCAATCTTTTTCGCCATGACATGGCCCAAGTAGGTTAAGTAAGCGTCTATATAACTTCATTAGACTTCAATCAAAGGGCTCAACCGAAAAAGTCCCATTCAAAAAGCTTGAAATGACACCAACTTTTGATCGTCATGCACTTTTAAAAATATTTTCAGTGCTTTTAGTTCACTACTGTGATAACTAACCGTTTCTTGTGTTCATGAGTTTGACTGCCTCGTCTTGCTTGCCAGTAACAATCAACTGATGAAGTCTATCGGCGACTGCGAGCCTCTTCTGTAAACAAAAACAAAATTTAAGTCTTGCAAGCTGTCTCGGCAACACATTTCGGACTTGCCCTAAACTCACGCATGCGCGCGCCTTATTCGCACACAAAACAAATGCACACGTGCAATTCGGTTACAGGCGTGCAGCTGAGGGTCAACTGAGTAACATTCTGTGAAACTCGCGGGAGTCGTAGAAAACACAAAAGAGCCCAAACAATCAACTCACGAAAACAATAGCCAACAAAAACAAAGAAAAACTTGTCAAGTTCTTACACCGAGGTAAACATCCCAAAACTCGCACTTAACCTGTGTTCAGCCACCTCAAAAGCTGGTTCATTGCCAGCCCAGTCCAGTTCGCCAATCGTGCAATTTTGGGCCGCAGAAATCCCAACTTATCGTAAGACAATGGACGTAAAAAAATGTTTCCGAATTAGCTCAAAACCAGTTTGACTTTGCGGTCGAAATGTTGGCTTTTCTCGACACCGTGACCCAGCTTGAAAGTAACCTCTTACATGCAGACAAAACATTTAGGAATCCCGTCTTTGCTCTGTTCCACTGATTGCCATGAATGATGATAACATATTTCGTGGCATAGACATACTTCCCCGGCAAATGAGAGTATTCAGTCGAAAGAAAGTTTCGATCTGAGCAATTGAGCCGATTTCTTCCTCTGATCTTGACCCCTTTCAGTTTCCAGACACGATTTGCGCTCGTTGGCCTTGAATTTCAGTGGCAAACCATACGTTTTCATCCTGCAGTAAGTTGCTGTCAATTGCTTGCACTATTCCTACTTCTTCAATCGACGGCCACGCTTAAAAACTTCAGTGAAAATGTCAAATCCAAGATCGCCACAAGAGATGAATCAAGTCCAGCTGAAATTTTCCTCAACCAATAACCCTTGAAGCTTTCTCCCTTCGAGTTAAATTTCACTTTATTTAGGTTGTGCTACTTTGAAGGAATGAACCAGAAAGGGCTGTTTGTTCAAGACCAGAAATTTTCACTCGATTTGGTGTACTTTTTTTGCCCTTTTGATCTAGTCCTTACTAAGTCATTAGCATAATTTGGGCCGTAGAAGAGGAAAAAGAAAAAAGAAGCAAAACCCGCTGGTGAGGGAGTCGAACCAACCGCCCCCCAGTTTTGGGACGCACAACTTAAATTTAAACGAGGGCAAAAACGCCCCCGAGTAAATTTAAGGAGCGCGTCTTACTCACTGAGCCACTGGGGGCTTACAATAGAATAGCGCTCAAAATTAACTACAAGTAACACTGAATTGATTAATGGTCATGCCCATTTCCGGTTGACGAAAGCCGGAAGTATGCTTGCGTTCGTGGGAACTAGTTGCAAGCGAAAGCGGTTTAAATTCACCATAGTTCCCTTTTCTTCACGAAACAACTGCTCGATTACTTTCAATTGACCGCATTGACCGACGGCAGTTTTATATTTTATCTCGGATGTCGTCTATGGATTGCAAAATGCCAGCCAACTACAGTGCTGCAAGGCCATTATGTAGCTTTGTATACTAGGTTTGATAGCCATCAGTGATCTACTGGAGCATACCAAATTATTTTGCGAAGATTTTCCAAATTTTAGCTAGTTATGAGTTCTGCCTCTCTTTTTTAGCGCAAAGTCCGAAGCACTGCTACGCTTTTTGTAGTCAGTATGGACCTTAAAACTTCAAGTAAGCAGAGCAAAGTGTCCCCCTACATAACACTACCATCACTGAGGATCTTTAACCGCTAAGGAAACAAAATGGATTCTCATTTAAGCAGCTATTCACTTTGAAAAGGTAGGTAGCATGTTGACTCTGACACGGGCTGTAGGTCGTCCGTCATGAACTAAAATTACAAATTGACTTAAAAAGCGCTCTCGCCTTCATCTACAGTCTCTGCAAAAGGTTACGAAGACACCATACTAAGACCACTTTGCTACCATACCAGCAAAAAAAAACACTGTTGTTCTGTGGCTCAAGTGCTTCTTAGATGAACGATCAAACTTGAAAATGATCCTGAACACGTCATGAAAAGTAAGCCGGGCACTCCAGTATTTCGCTTTTATCATGACCGCACTATTTGACATGTGTCAGTTAAATTCAACTGTAATCTTCGTTAAGAGACCTTTCGATGAGCCAATTGGAAAGCTTCTACTATGGAGTCATTAGAATACAAAGTTATAACCCCTGTATTGCAAGTTAATTTTCAGTATATCCGGCACTAAGAACGGTACACTTATCACACAGTTGATGAGACTTACCTATGCAAGTTCTTACCAGCCATGGTGAGTTATTACTGACTTTTATGAACAAAAATACTAAGTTACCTAAACCGAGACCGCGTTCGGTAACTTTCTTTTCACAACTAACATCGAGTTTTTTTCAGCCGTTGCCATCGTCAATACTCAGTCCGGTTGTCATTGTCAGCCTGTGAATTGCAACTGAAAAAAAGCTGTCAAATGAAATCTCCCTGCAGTAATTCGAGTTTGCTATTAAGTTCGTTTTGGAGTTAAGCAATTTGAAGTTTTTATTCACTTTCGAAAGGAATAAGGTTGAAACAAAACCGAACATTAACTAATATGAAGTTGAAAGATGCGCATTTAAACATTGTTAAAAAACAAATTTGACTACGCCATTTTTGCATAGAACAGCGTCACGTATATAGACACTGTTAACTTAGTTCTATTTTTATTTGCATCTTAGATTTAACTCTTTAAAAGTCAATGGCCGGTTCACAAAATATGACAGAAAGGAAAACAGGTTTTGACTCCAGTGTGATATTCATTGAGTTCTTTCGATTTAAACATATTTGTTTCAGCCCGACATATATTCATAGCTTTTGATCCTGGAGACCTCCAACTAACTAATTAAGAGGACAATATTGAAATACCCGAGTCAGTGAATACATATCATCACTTCAGTAATATCTTCAAAGATTCGTATCGATGTTGGACAAAATATTTGCGTTTTCTAGGGCGCGCAATGCTAATATTCACCAAGTTTTCAACCGAAGTTAAAATGAAATGCAACCATTGTTAAGCTGCCAATAAAAACCAATAACCAGCTGCAAAAACCTAATTCCAAGAACCAGAAATGCTGTTATTGGCCGTACTTTTATTTTAAATTGAGAACATTGACTATAACTAGACCATCCAGCGTGTGTCTTGCTGTTAACCGCAACTTCGAGGCCTAGTTACTCTTTTTACTGCGGTGAAAACACGATCTCGGATGAAAATATTACGCACGGCAGCTGTGTCTACGATACTCAAATGCAAAGAGAAAACAACGAACTCTCCAAAACTGAATATTGAATAACCAATCACAGAAAAGAATACTGAATAAATAACAATGATCAAACAATTCAAAACAATCTGGACAGCAGACACCTTATGATTTTAAGAAAAGACAAAACATATTTTAGTTTAAAAGACTTTTTTCCACAGTTGTTGTCATCGACCGTACATTATAAATTCAACTTTCAACCTTGTTTATTTCAACTGAAGATGACAGAAGTGTCTTTTTAAAATGAAAAACGGTGGTTTTTTCTTAAAACCAGAATTTAAAAACATGGCAAGTTTAGCCTAAAAGAGTTTATGACACCCTTTAGTAGCTACCTGCTCTTTAGTCCAACACTCTTCCGCCAAAACCGTATATCGCATTTTTTAAGCGGAAATTTCTCTCGTTCACATGTGGTTCGTAAAACGATTCTCAAAAATACTGATAAGAAAAAAAAATTGCTTTCCCTGCTTAAACCAGCTTTCCTTGTTTAAATAACCCAGCCTTCGAGAGAGTGGAGTGTTTAGAGCAATCAATTTTATCAGATTTTGTCTTTCTCTTTTCAGGAAAACCTTTCTGATGAGCAAATTGAAGGTACAGTAAGAGACACCAAATCTTGTTGTTTTTTTTAAGACGACAAGCTCTTACGTATTTTAAGCTGCAGACAGCGCCCACTGAACTATCTCTTGTTATTTCTTAAATGCTTTTTCAACGATGCTGTTTTGGTACTTTTAAAACCAAGGAGTATAAGTTGTCTATCTAGTGTGAGTTCGCGGAGTCCACGAACGGTATGAGTAGTCTGGTGGCAATGTCTTCAGTAAAAGAAGTCTCTAAACACGCGGTTATTTAATTATTTATTAGTTTTCGGCAATTAGAACCATGATCTGTAGTCTGTCTAGTGTGATTATTCGGTCTTGGCGATAGTACCCAGGCGTATCAGTGTTCTGTCTTTTGTGATTCTCTGAGTGACAGTAGTACCTAAATAGGGTTTTGTTTAGTACAAAGTAAGAGCAGGCATGTGCTTCTCAAAGAACCCGAAAGTTTTCTGGACTATTTCGGGCGCCACAGTTCCCCCTGTATCTGCACCTAAGCATGAAACCTTGCGCTCCTTTTTCCATTCCTAACTTGAAAACACGTCAAATAAAAAGTCTTCTATAATAAGCAGATCGTAGTTTCACAAATGGCTCTTCGGGACCGAAAGTCCGTCTTCGGGACTTTAAGAAACGGCCCCAGGAGTGTCCGGCTAACGTGGTGAGGTCGTTCAGGGGTTATTTCAATGTTAGTTTGATCTTGGTAGAATACAAGGATGCCTTCTCTTTGTTCGACCGCGATAACAACGGAATTATCACCACAAGAGAGTTGTGCGCCATAATGCGATCTCTGGGGTTTAACCCAACAGAGGAAGAACTACAGACCATGATCAACAACGTGGATTACGACGGTAATAATCACTTTGATCAATGATACTCTAAATGCTTTTCAGACCCCATATCTATCATCTAAATTGAAGTTTATGAGGTTTCATACTCTTTACACTTCGAGGACATTTCCAACACTTTCAAAAACACAATTCCAGTTTTTAAAGGACACTATGCATTACAAAGAAAACAGTATCAAAACGCCGTAAGATCTTTTTGGCCCTAGGCTGAACGCATCACTTGATTGGTTCATACAGTACTTAGTCCGAACGCAAAGCGGCTCTTAAGCACCGGCCAAACGAGAGCGAGAGTCGCTGAGCTCTACTATGCTGAGAACGTCTTTCAAACAAAACTACTCATTCGGTTGTTTTTACTGCATCAGGGAACGGAGTGATTGACTTCCCAGAGTTTGTGAAATTGATGGAAAATCAGAAAAAACCGGACGAACGAGAAGCAGATATGGTGCTAGCGTTCAGAATTTTCGACGCAGACAACAAAGGATACATCGATTCAGCGGAATTACGATACATAATACTAAATATGGACAATAAAATACCACGAGATGAGCTAAATGAGTTGATTGCCATTGCGGACTTAGACAGAGACCGTAAGATTACTTACCAGGGTAGGTTTTGCTTCTTGTAGCCATGCAAAGCACTGGCGGGTGACATCGATCCCAGAAATGACCCTCTGTTAATCTGGGTTATTGTAAATCACCTTATCTTTTTTTCCGCTTTGCTTTAACTGAGAGGCCGTTCGTTTGGGATCCACCCAAACAGCCGAAGCTCATCAGGAGCTATTCTCAACCCAAAATACCCGGATTTCCATTACGACTATTTTATTCCAGGGTATCGGACAGGGAGACCTTGCTTCTTGATACTGGTCACTATAGTTGAGAAAAAGGGAAAAAGCCTCAAAACTGTAATACTTACTTTTGAGGATGATCTCGTTAACTTTGTTCAACGTCTCAATCACTTCCATCCCATTTTCTCAGGCTGTCATCCTTTTCTTTTCAGAATTTCTTGATCTAGTGGAAAACCACAGCGGGATTTTCACCTGACAAATTTCCCGGCTGACAAGTACAGTATACGAAATGACCAAATATGAGGCAAGCAAGACTACTTATTGAAAACAGTTCGATTTCTGTCTTGCTGGGACAGGTCACTTAGCGCCACAAGCATCTCGACTGACAAAGTGGACCAATTTGCACTGACACATGCTCAGGAGTTACACTGACTACTGACATGGCAGCTGAAGAAACTGCAACCCTTGGGCTGGGGGAGAGTCGGGTCAGATATACATATATTCCGAAAGGTATAAAAGGGTCCAACTTTTTATTTAATAATCAGGGAGAGAAATGAAATATGACAGCACTACGAGAGACCAGAAATTTTCCGAAAAACAAAATGACAAATCCCCCAGTCCCCTACCAGTTGATTCAAAATGCAACCTTGCACAACACACAAAAAAAAACACACAAACCAGCTAATGAATAAAGACTATGTGAAATTACATACATTTTAATCATAATCAGTAACAGTAATAATAATCAATGACAGCCACACATCATGCAGCTGTTGAAAACGAGTCCAGTTCTACAATTTCCAGGCTGCCTTTTTGTGTCCACTGAACTTGCAGACTCGATGCATATTGTGGATGAGGACCAGGTCACATATTCCCCGCGTATTCTAATAAGGGCCTCCCTGGGTGGTATGACTATATATATATATAGTTCAAACAAAGGATAAAATGTCAACAGCGATGTCATGTCTGTCCTCTAACAGAACCAACGTAATGACCAATGAGTATGCATGAATGATTCAGCAGATTACATAAAGAACTATAAAGCTATTCATTCTTGCATAGCTTGTTCATAACCATGGCAAAACAACAGAACAAGAAAATAAAAGCCTACCTCTTTGTACGTTCTTTAATTTCTTTTTGTGGCAAGATGTTCCATGACAGCAGGATGGATCTCATTGTCAGAGAAGCACATGATTTATTTGTTGACCATGATTCTAAACCCAAAAAAGTGTAAGGAAATGGTTACTAATTTCATGAGCAATCCTAACATCACTATGAGGTGAATATGTATTGCTGAAAAAAATAATAAGAGTGGTGTACCCATCTGTAAGCTCCTAGGAGACCCTCCCAGGGGTTTTGGGGAACAAGGGAACATGGCTAATTTAAACTTGGAAACAGGGGAACAAAGACAAAATATCTCAGGGAACAAGGGAACACAAACCATTTTGGGGATCAAAAAACTGGGAAAAAGTTCAAATTATTTTTCAGGAACAAGGGAACACAAGCAAATTTTTAAAGGGAACAAGGGAACAAGGAACCCCCCCCTGGGAGGGGCTCTCCTAGGGGTAATTATCATTGGGTACTTTAAGTACAACAATCAAATTGACCATCTTCATGAGGCCCTGGACCCTGTGACTCCTCGAGAGGCTTAGGAGTGAAACCCATGGCTATCATTAATGAGTACATGTCTTAATTAGACCTATTTTAGGGTATACAGTCCCTACTTGGCAGAATATATCAGGTGACAATTGCCTGGAATGTTCATGCACATTGTAGCCACAATAGTCATGAAGCCCTCGCATTAAGTAACATTGACACATCAGCTACAAGGAGGGTCTCCTTATTAAGTCACTTGTACAGGATATGTATAATAGCCTCATTGTTAAGCTGTATGCCCAGTTGACCGCAGCACACAGGTGGCTCAGTTGATTGAGCATCAGGCTGCCATGCGGGAGGTCCAGCCAGATCAAAATTCAGAATCTTAAAATATCTGAGGAGAAAGTGCTGCCTTTGTAATTCCATCTGCAAATAGTTCGACCTTCAACCCTTCTCAGATAAGGACTATAAACTGTAGGTCACATGTCGCAAATGTGACTTCCATGTTCATAAAGTACCCTATGGGACGTCAAAGAACCCACACACTATTCTAAAAGAGTAGGGGATGGATTTCCCGGTGTCGTGACTGTCCTTTGTGAGTGTATGGGTGGATGGGTATAGCAGGTCCACATCAGCTGAATAGCTGACAAAGACTTCAACCTGCTTGAACAAATACACATCAGAAAAAAAAAATTACCGCAGGTGATATGGATCCCAGTGCCTCTATCATTGCAGGGAGAACTGTTGTCTTTGTATTCCACATGTATGTCCTTTCAATCGACAGCCTCAATTTTACATGATTGTCAATCTTCTCAAACTCTCTCGCTGTGTGACTGTCACCTACCAATGCAACATCTAAGAGGAAGCATTGACGTGCTGCTTTATCCACTACAGTAACGTCTGGTCTGGAGTGCTCAATTCTCCAGAAGGCCCGAATGTTGAAGTCCCAGAGGATCAGTGTAACTTCAAATAGCAGTGCAGAAACACAGTCAATCATCCTTAAAAACCACTCTCTACATGAATCCTGACCCAAGGTACTGGTTGTAGCATGGAGATTTCCCCTCCACGTCTGCATACTTGAAATGATCAGTTCAACCAGATGGTTAACTCTGTAATAGATCCTCAATGTTTCCTCAATCGAAGAGTGAGGCTTGGGGGAAAACCTCACAGGGTCTTTAAAGATCCTTAAAGATCTTCAAGGACCTGCTAAAGATATTTAACGATCTTTGAAGGATGTTAAAAACATATTCACTTGCTAAACCACATGCAAAGATCCTTAAGCGCATTATAAAGATCTTGTGAGGATCTTACAAATATCCTTGTAAAAACAAGTACAAGGATCTTAGCAAAGATCCCTGAAGATCTTCAAGGATCCTTGGAGAATCTGATAAGGATCTTGGCAAGGATCCCTAAAGATCTTTGACAAGATTTCTGAATCCATGAAGATCTTGGTAAAGATTTCTGAGGATCCTTGAAGACCTTGGCAAAGATCTTTGAGGGTCCTTGTAAAATCTTTATGATGTTCCTCAAAGATCTTTCAAGATCATTAAAAGATTTTCATCAGCATTCCCATACATTAAGAGCTCATGAATTCAATTCTCTCTGATCGATATTGAGGTCAACTAGAAAACTAGTTGGTTAATTTGACCTCCATCCACAAATACTGTAACATGATTCTTAAAACAGTCTATTTTATTGATCTTAACAAGAACGCAAATAATTATAATTCTAATTAACTGGGAGGAAATAAAGGTGGTTCTTGTTGTTGATATCACAGAGGCCTTCCAAGGGGTTTCACAGACAGGTGACATGACCTCAAAATGTGGCAACAATCTTTCACCAAAACACACAGAACCGACAACAACTGACAGAAAAAGGGCGACATTTTGTTACAGCGACACTGTCCGCAAAAAAACTGGTGACGGGCTGCATCTAAAACAAGCAACAAAGTGAAAGCAGGCTTCATCAGAGGCTTTGATTTTTCTATAGTAACAGAGCAGAGTCAAGATGGGCTGGTAACAATTAAACACAAACACCAACACAGCTCACACAAACACACACACACACAAACTAAACTAAACTAGCTTTATTTGTTAACGCAGATTGGTAAAACTCCGCCAATGGCTGATGTGGACCTGCCTATCTAATTACAACATTAAATATACAAAGTATAGAATACAAATATACCTTGATTATTACATAAATACTAATAAAAGACTGAATAATTATGTCTATTGCATATGGATACAATTAAAATAGGTAGAAAATAAAGTAAAATCAAAAATAGTAAAAATCCTTGTTCTTGTTTGTGCTCAAACATGATTCTTTATTAAAGCTTAATTTACCTCGTAGGGCCAGGTCTTTTTTGATCTTTTGTTTAAAGCTTGCATAGCTACCTGTAAGTTTATATGGCTCTGGTAGGATATTCCAAACAGTAGGCCCTCTATAGGATAGAGATGTTCTTCCTATAGAGTAATTGTACTTTGGTACATTAAATCCTTCCGCTCTTCTTAGATGGTAGTGTCGCAACTCAGTTTTATAGAATAAATCGCTGATAGATTTTGGTGCTAAACCATAATAAACTGACTACATAAGTGAAGTTAATCTCCAAATTAACATCAGCAAGGCTGTATATAATTTTTGCAGCTCTTAAGTGGATCCGTTCGACACTATGTAGCAATGCAGGGGAACAGGTTCCCCAGACCAGTATGCCATATGTGGCACTAGGGACAATGCTCCGTAAATAAATGGCTTCCAGGACCTTCTTAGATAGTACCCTCAACCATTTTAGATATTTAACTTTTTGACTGAAGGTCTTACAGATGGCTGTGATCTGAGGCTGCCATCATAGTTTAGAATCTATGACCACAGTACCCCTAGGCAGGTACTTGTGTTAACATAGCTTAGGGCCTTGTTACCAAGTGAAACAGGTTTCAGAGGGCCATTAAGATTGTTTCTATTGATTACTATGAATAGTTGACTTATTGTTTCTAATCCAGTTGTGTACATCACCCAGTATGCGGTTTAGGCCATTGCACACTACATCAACTGAGGAGCCTATGTAAATGAGTGCTGTATCATCTGCATACATATCTATTTTCCCTTCCTTAATCTGATCTGGTAGGTCGTTTACATAGAAAGAGAATAGCCTTGGGCCCAGCAGAGATCCTTGTGGATCCCACAGTTCACAGCATTAAGTTCCCATTTGCATCCGTTAACAATGGCAAATTGTTTACGGTCTTTAAGGTAGTCTCTTATCCACTCAAGGGCAGAGCCACTCATGCCCAGGGCTTGAGTATCAAGTATTGAGTGCAAGACACAATCAAATGCTTTTTTAAAGTAGATAAACATGACACCCACTACATTTCCATTGTTGAGCGCAACTTTCCTCCTCTCCGTCGAGTATGTCAGCAGCCCTTCAGATTTTCCTTTGACAAATCCCTATTGATTTTCATTGCAGAGGCCACATTCATTGGTAAAGCTATCGATATTTCGGCACACAGTTGCCTCCAATATTTTGCTTGGAATGCTTAGCATTTGAAGTTGCTTTTATCGGTAGAGCCGCCTTTCTTAAAAACAGTGTGCATTTGTGATATCTTCCACGAGGAAGGTATCCTTGACTGTTCGAGGCTAAGTTTAAACAATGGTAGGAGAGACTTGATCAGGGTCTGTTACCTTTCTTGGGTTGATAGTTGATATGTCCTTGAGGATCATAGGGTAATGCAGGGTAAAGTCAGAGCATGTGGGGGAAATCCTATAAACATGATGGATCTCTGAGTGATTCTGTGTTGTTTGAATGTTAGACATTAGATTTTCTCCAATGGTTGAGAAGTAATCATTCATGAGAGTGGCTGGCTTTCACGCTGTCTATAAGACAAAGTTACCTAGATCATCTCTGATAGGACTGATAGGGCCAATGGTATTTTGTTTCCATTCTTGCCTCTTAACTTTCTTAACAAGATTCCAGAAGTCCCTGCTATTTTGGGTTTTACCAAATTCATTCTTCCAATACAGAGCTTCTGCTTCTCGTAGCTGGTAGGTTACCTCATTTCTTGTCTTCCTGCACTCCCTCCATAGGTCCTCGCTCTGCATTCTTTTAGCTTCTTGCAATAATTTATATCGCTTGTTCATGCATTTTCTGATAGCTGAGGTGATCCAAGGAAGGGAGTTTCATCTAATTTTAACTTTCCTCTCAGGTATGTGCCAGGCCATGGAATCAATCTTTTCAGCCAGGCCATGGCCAAAATAGCCTAAATAAGCGTCTCAATCGCTTCACTATACTTCAGTTTGAACACCGTACTCAAACCGTAGGAGGCTCAGCCCAAAAATTCCAATCACCAAAGGTTCCAATGTCACTAAATTTTGATAACCATGCAGTTTTAAAATATTTGCAGTGTTTTGTGTTCATTACTCTGCCAACTAACCGTTTCTGATCTTCACAAATTTGACTGCATCCTCCTGCTTCCAAGGGAAAAGTCTCCTCATAAAGTAAATTACCAGCTGCGCGGCTATTCTGTAAACAAAAACAAAATTTACGTCTTGCAAGCTGTCCCGGCATCACAGTTTCGGACTTGCCCTTAACTCACGCATGCGCGCGCCCTATTCGCACATAAAACAATTCGGTTACAGGCGTGCAGCTGATGGTCAATTGAGTAACATTCTGTGAAACTCGCGGGAGTCGTAGAAAACACAAAAGAGCCCAAGCAATCAACTCACGAAAACAATAGCCAACAAAAACAAAGAAAAACTTGTCAAGTTCTTACATCGAGGTAAACATCCCAAAACTCGCACCAAACCTGTGTTCAGCCACCTCAAAAGCTGGTTCATTGCCAGCCCAGTCCAGTTCGCCAATCTTGCAATTTTGGGCCACAAAAATGCCAACTTATCGCAAGACAATGGACGTAAAAAATGTTTCCGAATTAGCTCAAAACCAGTTTGACTTTGCGGTCGAAATGTTGGCTTTTCTCGACACCGTGACCCAGCTTGAAAGTAACCTCTTACATGCAGACAAAACATTAAGGAATCCCGTCTTTGATCGCTTCCACTGATTGCCCTCAACGATGATAACATATATTATGGCATAGACATACTTCCCCGACAAATGAGAGTATTCAGTCAAACGAAAGTTTCCATCTGAGGCATTTGCGCCCATTTTTTCTTCCGATCTTGGCCCCGTTTCAGTTTCCAGACACGATATGCGTTCGTTGGCCTGAAATTTCAGTGGCAAACCATACCTTTTCATTCTGCAATACGTTGCTGTCATTTGACTGCACTAATCC